>CM055656.1:14199153-14409447 GCA_029378335.1 Agrilus mali
ATTTCAACCAGAGAGCTTCTTTCACTCCCTCAAACAAGGCCATGTACTCAGCTTCTGTTGATGAAGCTGCCACAGAGGATTGCCTTTTTGTGTTCCAACACACCGTACAAGTTTCAAATAATTTAAACAAGTAGCCAGTTGTGCTCTTTTGATCCAAAGTATCACTTCCTCCCCAATCAGAATCGACATACCCTGTCAAAATATCACTGTATTCTTTTCTTTTGTATGTAAGTTTCTTATCTTCAGTTCCTTTTAAATATCTTAATACTCTTTTTAAACATTTCCAGAGTTCTTTATTGTTTTTATTCATATATCTACTCAAAATACTAACCGTTGTACTTAAATCCGGTCTTGTACAGACCATCAAGTACATCAAACAACCAATGACATTGCGACAGGGTGCATCGTATTTCTCATCTGAGTTTAAACTGTCGTAATCTAATTTACTCTCTAAAGGTGTGTTTACAGGGTTACAATCTTGTATATTAAATTTGCTCAGAATTGTTTTAACATACACACTTTGATCTAAAGTTATTGTATCATTTTGCCTTTTCACCCTTATCCCTAAAAACAATCTTATCTCCTTCAGATCTACCATCCGAAATTTCTTCATTAGATAACCTTTAAATGTTTTCATTGCTTTAATATCTGCTGTAATAATTATGAGATCATCTACATATAATACGACATACATATTTTTTGATATTTCCCCTTTATTTAGAAAATAAATGCAACGGTCAACCTGAGAATTTACAAAACCTATCTGTTTTAATGCCTTCTCGAATTCCTCGAACCAACATTTCGCGGCCTGCTTTAACCCGTATAATGCTTTATTTAATTTGCATACTTCTCCCGGATTTGCATTTAATTCCTTCAGGTACAGACATGTAAATTTCTTCCTCTAACTTGCCATTTAAAAACGCAGTTTTGACATCCATATGATGAATCACAAAATTAAACTGGTTAGCAAAAGCTATCATAAATCTGAAACTCGAGATTCGAGCTACTGGCTCAAACGTTTCGTTGTAGTCTACTAAATACTCTTGACTAAACTAATTCATACGGTGTCTTATTTTCACTTAGCGCTTTTGTTGGAGTTCTGTTTATCAAATATGTGGCCGTTAAAACTGCATCGCCCCAAAATTCCTTTTCCAACTGTGCGCCCATTATCATCGCTCTGGCTTTTTCAATTATTGTGCGATTCATTCGCTCGGCAACACCATTTAACTCTGGGGTTCGTGGAATTGTAGTATGATAACTAATACCTCGTTGACTACAAAAATCCCTCATTTCCTTGGACAAATACTCACCGCCGTTATCACAGTACAAATTTACTGTTTTAGCATTAAAATGAGCCTCGCTTTTTACAACAAAATCTTGAAACATTGAAAATACTTCAGATTTATACGTGATCAAATACGTAACAGAATAATGAGTATATTGGTCTATGAATGTCACGAAATAATTCTTGTTGTTGTTTGCTGGTGGAGTGATCGGCCCACAAACATCGGAATGAATTACAAACAATGGTCTCTGTATATGATTTTTATCTTTTGTTTTACTGAATGGTAATTTACTTTGTTTACCTTTTATACACGCGTCACATAAACTGTCATTTGGTACAATTTTATTAACTAAATCGGTTTCTTGAACCATTTGTTTTTTCTTTAATGTTAAGAATTTATTTTTACTTAAATGGCCTAATCGTTGGTGCCAAAGTTCATAATCACCTCTTACGGTGCTTAAAGCTTTTGAATTTGGATTCTCTTTATTTTTGTCAACAACAAATTCCATAATTATGAGATTATTTACAGACTTACCCCTCATTATTACCATACTACCTCTGTAAACTTCAACTCTTTTACCAAAGACTATTTCCATTCCTGCTGCGATCATTCTCGGGACTGATAGTAGATTATGCGGTACCTCCGGCGAATACAGTACGTCCCTCAGTATTCCTTGGACCCCAAGATTGCTGATGACATTCAGTGTACCCATCTTCGTTGCTGTGATGAAGGCGCCATTCTTTGTCACGGAAATTTTCACTGGTTTTTCCAATGTCTTGAACTTCACTGCCAATTCTTCTCTGTTTGTTACGTGATCGGACGCGCCAGAGTCCAGAATGAATTCTATTTTGCTTCCTTCTGCACTTTCTTTTACATGATCGAATTCACCTGCCATGAATGCAAAACTGGATGTTTCAGTTTCCTCGGAAGAGTCAATCACCTGAACCGTTTGTAATGTACGCGGTTTTTCTTCTGGCTTGTTTTCAAATTTTAGTTTCAGGAATATACAGTTCTTTTTCATATGTCCACGTTTTCCGCAGTAATTACATCGGCCTCCAAAAAACTTTCTATTTCTAAAATTCTTAAACTTCATTTGTCCAAAACTATTCTGGCGAAATCTTCTGTCACTGTTGAATTTGGTCGGTTTTACTGTCACTTTTTCGGCGTGAAGCACTTTTGCACTCGTGTCTTTATTTTCGGTAATCAGTTTTACTTCATGGTCTAATAGTCTAGTTTTGACAAAGGCTAAACTTAAACTGTCCTCAGATAATGTCTCAATTGCAGTTATTACACCATCATACATAGTTGGTAGGGTCAGTAACAGGTGGGACACCTTGTCTGTTTCTTCGATTTTTGCACCGGCTGCCACCAATTCAGTTATTAAACCGTCAAACACAGAAAAATGAGTTATTAGCTTTGTATCACCTTGTAGTTTTAACGCGAGCAATTGCTTCCTAATTGCAAGTTGTGTCGCAAGACTTTTTCGCTCATATAAATTGTCTAATTTCCGAAACACTTCCTTCGCGGTAGTATCTGCAGGTACAAAGTTAAGAAGAGAGTCTGATAAGTAATTTATTATCACGCTCTTAGCCTTCGAATCAGCTTTTATCCAAGCATCGTCTATTTGCACTGGTTCTGCATCATCAATTACATTTATTAAATCAAGTTCTATCAACAATGCCCGCACTCTTAATTTCCATGTGCTATATTTTTCGCCATTGAAAACAGGAATGTTTCTTTTCATTGTATTATATTCAATTGTCGGAAGATTAAAACCTTTAAGTCACTTAAAACAATAGTTCTCACTTAAACACGTTAACTGGGCCCATAACCTGTTGGATATGGTGGGTAGAAAGATGAAACTTTTATATTAAAACACACTTATTGAATTCTATAATTTTTATTAATTAATAAATTCGGAGTGTTCAGTGAAATACCTTTCCTTACAGAGTCTTTGTTTTAACTTACTATATTATTTCATTTTTACTAACCTTTTTTAATACAGTTGTGTCATATGTTTTCTTTCTCGTGTTCACGCCATGTATCGATACTAAGTATAAACAAATACATATAAAATCAACAGTCGTATTCCTAAGAAAGAATTTGATATTTGTGATATGTATATGGAGATTAATTTTTGTATAATATACAGCATGTCACAAATGAAAACTACAATGAACATTCTCACAGATTTTATAAATAAAACCAAATTTTTAAAAATTCCGAAAAATGCGAAACTAATATCTTTTGATGTCAAAAGCCTATTTACGTCAATACCTACCTTAGAATTAAACCTTGTTCTAAACAGCCTGGTCAGGGCAAGTGTTCTAAGTGACATACAAAAGAAAGACCTCCTTCTCACTATAAACATGTGTTTAGACCAAAATTATTTTAGGTTCAACAACAAAATATATAAACAACTCAACGGTTTACCTATGGGATCACCCCTTTCCCCCTTGTTTGCCGAAATTTTCATGAACTACTTTGAAAATAACTTTCTCAATCTAAATAATCCACTAGTAAGCAACATACATACATGGCACCGATATGTGGATGATGTTTTTTACATTTGGGTTGGCACGGATAGACAGTTGCAACAATTATTGTCCTTATTAAATTCAATAAACAATGACATACAATTTACGTAAGAAACTGAAAATAACGGTCACCTAAATTTTTTGGATCTGGACTTACAAATTATCAACAATAAACTGGAATACAATATTCATAGAAAAACCACATTCACAGATTCCATAATCCCTCAGGACTCAAATCAAAATTTCCCTATAAAAATGTCAACCTTCTATAGTTTGATTCATAGATTAGTTAATTACCCCCTCAATAAAAATAATTTCAATAATGAATTAACTTTAATTAAAACAATAGTATATAATAATGGTTATGACACCAAAATCATAGACAAACTATTAGGTAAAAAACAAAAACAAATGGCATTAAAACAAATTTACCAATGTCAAAGGGATAAAGGAGATACATGGTTCGGCATTAATTATCATAAAAAACTGAGCGATAAATTAAGTAATATATTAAGCAACAATTTAGACATAAATATAGTGAGTACCAACAAAAACAAATTAAAAAATCTTTTGGTTAATAATAAGATAGAAAACATAGATAAATTTAAAAAAATCAGGTACTTATAAAATAAAATGTGATGATTGTAACGCAGTTTATATTGGTAAAACAGGTCGTAAATTCGATATTAGGTATAAAGAACACGTAAAATCGATCATAGAAAATAAAAAATTCAACAGGGCTGGCCCAACATTGTAATAATAACGGGCATTTTATCAAAAAGGAAGATTTATCAATTCTACATATAATAGATAACAGTAAGAAGTTAGACTTATTAGAAAGGCTTGAAATTCAAAAAGCCATACATTTAAACGAAAATGTCATTAATGATCAAATTGAGGGATTTTCCAGTTCTATATTTAGAGCCTAATTTCAACATACCAACTAAGTAATTATATTGTTTGAACAGATTATTACATGTATATATATACCACATATTTTGTTTTTTAATTTAGTTCTATTGTGTACTCTTTGAGAATGATTGAATAAATCGAAACAATTGTTAGAGTTTTCTAATTAAAATTTTTGTGAAAATAAAACGTTTGTTTTCTTGGAGATTATTATGTCGTTTGACAATCACCCTACCGCAACTTCTATTGAATAATATTCATCTTGTTCATGGAAATTGGCTAAATTTTGTTTCATTTCCAAAATTTGTTCTTCATTAATGATACTTAAATGTAAATGACCAAGTAATGCAAAGCTAATCGCTGTTTGTAATTCGTCAATTAATGCTTTTAATTCGCCTATTCTTACTCGTATTGTACCTATTGCATTATATACGCCTTCCGCTTCCCATATGGTGTTAATGGTTTGCTCTAAGTTTACGAAATTGTCCGAAATATTTTTAAGTGTATTTTCGTAATTCTGAATTATTTTTTTATTTATTGATACCTGTTTGTTAAAATGACTAATAATATTTGCTTGATTGGTGTTTAATTTCTTAATCATTTTATCGTATCTTTCTCCATCTTTAGAGTCTAAATTACCAGATATAAATTTGAATACTGATCCAAGAGCATTTATTAAACCTCGTCTATTGCGTTTTCGTTGTGTGGTAGTCAAGAATATATCAGGATGTATAGTAGTTAATTGATTTTTTAAACGCTTGCATTCATGATGTAAATATTTCACTTCTGTTTTCATTTTGATTAACTGTTTATCGGCCACGATGGGATAAATTAGTTCAATGTTCTTTTCGATTTTAGTTACCTGTTCTTTTAATGGTTGTAAAGGATAATTATGAATAAATGTATGGAATGAATTCTGTACTCGTGCTCGTCCTAATTTTAGGGGAAGTATACCCGAATTTTCTAAGTCTTTAATGGTTACGTGTTGTGGATGTAACCAGGTTGGTCCATGTCATTAAAAGTATTAGCAGCTGAAGCTGGTGCATCTGCAACAGAACTTCGCATCAGTTGAGACTTTCTTATTGGTTTTATCTCTTGTTTATGATAAGTTTTTAGTTTGTGGGTAATTACTTTGTCGTCTAGGTCTTGTTTCACGGCTTCTAACCTATAATTTGGGGCTTTCTTATTTCGTTGTGGGGTTTATAATATACCTTTTGATTTTCATGTAAAGGAGGAAAATGTGAACGTTTCGAATTTTGATATTCTATATATTTTTGTTTTCTAATTTCTTCGTTTTGGTTGACCAAGTCATAAAGTGCTTTTATTCTATCGTATATCTGGCTTGTGTATTCATGATAGTAGTTAGCATCGAAAACATCTAACATGTCATGAGAGCCCAAGTGTACAAATAATAATTCAACTGGTTTGTAATTAGTTAAAGAGTGTATAGTACGATTATAAATGATTACCGCGTTTTCAAAAGGATTTAATGATAATATTTTGTTCTTTGTCACGGTGATGGTCTTTCTTATCTCTATCAGTGTGCTATGCACACGTTCTATAACTCCGTTGCTAAAATGGTATTCGACTTTGTGTATTTTTAGTATGTCCTTAAATAGGGAGCTATCGAACTCATTATCGGCAATTAATAATTTGGGCATTTTATATTTCGAAAACAAGTTAACATAAGCTTCTACAATATCTGCGATGTTTGTGGAATTAAGAGGATGGTACATTAAGTACTTAGAAAACGAATGTACTGCTGTTAAATACTTTTTATTATTTATAGTAAATATGTCGATAAAAACGGTTTGAAACGGACTTATGGAAGTTGGGGTCAATTTTAGTTGATACTTAATTGGATGTCGCTCGTACTTCGTTTGCTGACAAATGTTACACTCATCTACGTATCTTTGCGCGTCTTTCGCTATTTCCGGCCAATAATAACTTCTGTTTATTTCCGCTGTCAATTCTTGAGATCCGCGGTGATCGGGATAGTGTGTATTTCTTAAAATTTCTTGTTGAATCTTAGTGTCAGTAATGTCTGTTAACATTGTATTACAAAATACAAACTTAATAGTGTTGTCAAAACTCCTTAACTCCTATTTATTATCATAGCAATTTCTTCATATAAATCTTTTGTTTTTGTATAAATGGCATTTATTAATTTTGGATTGCCGTAGGTGGTTAAGATATTAATAATTTCATTAGCATAATTCTCTCGCGTGATTTGTATCAAATAACGTGTCTTTCCAAATAGCGATATAATATTTAAAGTTGGTCTATTGGAAAAGGAAAATACAAATTGAATTTTGAAATAATTAAGAGGTTTTTCCGTTATTGGTAGTGTTGCGTTTACATTCTCAGTCTGAGAATGCTGAGTAATGGTTTCCGAATTTTGAGGAGATTTGGGTAAATCGAGTTCCGTTGATACGTTTTTAGGTTGATCCTTTCTAGGTGGCATTATTTTAATATCGGATATGATGTTAATTTTGTGTTTAGTTTTGTTGTCTTGTTTACTTTTAATAGGTTTATTATTACTGTTAAGAATTAAATTTTGATTATTTTCATTCGAATATTTATGTTCGATACCTAAATATTCGTCTATATCTGCTACTTCAAAGGGTTCTCTTTTAGAAATATCTCCGGGGTTATTGAACATTGATAATAAGTCGTCTTCAGTTTCTAAAGGATGCGCCTCAATTCGAGATAAGAAATCCGCGTTGGTGTTATGTTTACCCTTTTTATAAATGATTGTGTAATCGAACTCTTCCAGCCGCAATCGCCATCTGACTAATTTTGAGTTAGGTTCTTTTAAATTAAAGAGCCATTGAAGTAGCTTATGGTCCGTTATGATATTAAACTTATGACCGTAGATGTATGGTCTAAATTGCTTAGTTGCCCATATTATGGATAAACACTTTCTCGATTGTAGAATAATTTAATTCGGAACTACTAAGTGTTCGGCTTATGTACATAATGGGTTTATCTTTTCCGATTGGACCTTGTGAAAATATTGCACCTAGGCCTACGTTAGAGGCGTCGCAAGTCACATTAAATGGCATACTAAAATCGGGGTACGCTAATATCGGTGGATTACTGATTATTCTTTTTATCGTGTTAAATGAATTTACAAATGATGTTGTTGGTTCTATTTTGGCATTTTTCTTTAAACAGTTAGTTAAAGGATTAGTGATAGAAGCATAATCTTTTATGAATTTGCGATAGTATCCTGAAAGTCCTAAAAATGATTTGATTTGTTTGGTAGTTTTTGGCAACGGTATACTTTTAATTTTGCTGACTAATTTAGGATTGGGTTTGATCCCATTTGTGGTAATTAGGTGTCCTAGATATTCAATTTCGCGTAGACAAAATTCCGATTTTTCTACTTGAACCTTAAAGTTATGATCTTTTAACCTTTGGAATACAGTGCGCAAGTTATCGAGATGTTCCTTAAAATTTCGTCCGAGAATAATTATGTCATCGAGATAAACTAGACATATTTTATTTATTAACCCTTCTAAAACATTATTCATGATTCTGGCAAAGCAGGCGGGGGCATAGCGTAGACCGAATGGCATGCGCAAAAAGTGCCAATGACCTCTTTCGGTCGAAAAGGCCGTCTTATGCTGATCCGATAGTTCGATCTCAATCTGATGATATCCGCTTTTCAGGTCTAATTTAGAAAAATAATTAGAATCGCCAAGTAAGTCAAGAATAGTTGTAATATTGGGAATGGGGTATTTATCCTCAATTGTTATTTCGTTTAATTTGCGAAAGTCTACTACCATGCGCCAAGTAGTTTTTCCGTTCTTGTCAGGCTTTTTGGGAACCAAAAATATTGGGGAATTGTATGGTGAATTACTTTCCGTAATTATGTTTTGTCGTCTAAGTTCGTCGACTTGCTTATCTATTTCGTTACGCTGAACTTGAGGAAATCTGTATGGTTTCGTGAAGACTGGAGTATCTGAATTTAGGGGTATTTTATGTTTAGTTACGTTTGTAAAAGTCAAGATATCGCCTTCTCTATAAAAAATGTTACTAAATGAATTACATAAATTTCGTACGGTATCTCGCTGATCTACTGGTAAATGTTCTAAATCAATAGGAAGTGAGTAGTTGTTTTTAGATCGATCGAGTTTTGGGGGAATGTACGCTTCGCACACATTCGTTTCCTTTGGATTAATGTGATGGGCTTTAATAGTCGTTTCGGGTAAATTATTTGACAAATTACCGTATACCATCATTTCGGTGGTGATGGTACGTAATAAAAAGTGTTCAGGATAAATATAATCTGGAATGTATTTTTCTGCTACATTCGGATTCATAAGTGAATTAGTTGCACCTGTTTCAATTAAAATTCTTAACTCTAAACCGTTATCTAATGTAAATAAAAGAGATGGTAACGTACTATAATTTTGACTGTCATTGAAATTTAAATCTATTGGTCTTCCGAGGCAGCTTGATGAAAATTTACAATTTTCGAAGGTTGTTGGTCATCTTCCGGGTAATTTTCGGTTATAGTCTGATAATTAACATTATTATTATCCTTGTGATATTCATCGTATTCGTAACTATACAAGTTTTCGGTGTTTTCGTTTGGTAAATATCCGTTCTGATTAAATTGATCATCATAATAGTCAGTTTCCGAATATTCTAGATATGGATTATGACATGTGTTATTCTGTTCTGTGATTTCGGCAAAAGAAATTTGCGGTTGTCGCCAGTTACGAAAAGCTGATCTTTGGAATTGATTAGATCGTGTGCTGTTTTGGGGGTTCGATGTGTTTGGTCTATTCAGACTTGTGTTTTCGGGTGTTTTAGGCTTTTGTGAATACTGTTGCGAGAAATTTGGTACAAATGTATTTCGTTGTCTATATGGCTGTGTTACATTCTGCGAAAAATTAGGTTGTCTTATGAAATTTGGTTGAGAATTAGGTGGTCTTGAAAAATTTGGTCTTTGTAATCGCATTTGATGGTTGCACTAAATTACGTCGATTTAGACTGTTTTTGTGGGTGTACATCAAATTTGTCAGAAAATTTTGGTTTTTCATGTGGGTTTTTAGTAATGAAGTTTAAAACTGTGTAAGTTGCTGCTGTTAATGTAGTGAATTAATTAACGTCCAAAATAGTTTGAAGCATTGGGGGACAACTGTTGTATAATACCTCTAGTGCCGTTTGTTCATGTATTTCCTTATATACGACTTTTTGTTCCGCTGTTAAATTTTAATCAGCTTGAATTTTAACATCTAGCTGAATTTGTATTGCCTTAATCCTCTCTATAAATTCGTTTAGACTTTAATTTTTCTTTAATTTTAATGTTTTAAACTGATGTGATAATAATTTTCTATCTGTAAAATCGCCAAATTTATTTCTCAAGGCTTCTCTAAGAGATGGCCAATCGTTTATATCTGATCTACAGGCTACAAAGTCATTCGCTTCACCTATTAGTTTACTAGTTATCAAACAAAACACATATTCATTTAAAGTATCGTCTACTGTTTCGCCGTATTTCCTGTAATATTTATCTACTTTTAATATAAAAGGTTCTAGTGTTTTACTTTTACCGTCAAATTTAGGAAGAATATCGCCATAACTTTTGGCTGTAGAAATTAATTGTTCGGTACTACTTGTTTGATTAGGCATATCTGTTTGAGTTGGATAAATTACTGGAAATACGTCACTTTTTCTAACTGAACTTATCGACTGGTTTAAGTCATCTACTTCAACTATTTCTAGACTATTACTAGGATTGCTCATTTACTTTATTTTAAATAATTGTTTTATTTCAAGTTACTGGAAAAATAGAGATTTTCCTTCGATAAGATTTACTTTCTTTTAACAATGTTTAATATGATTACAATTGTATTTGTTTTACTTTAATTTCGTTGTTTTAAAACTTTCTTTATTTCCTTAAACCTAAATTTTGGGTCACATACAAGCACTTTTCACATACTTTGAAGTGGTGGTTTCCAAGTGTTGGTATCCACGCCTTGTGATTAAGGGGCTGCTCCTCGTTGCTGTGTCTTGTTGGGAGACCTCTTGAACACAGAGCTGTATTGTTGTGATGTCCTTACGATTAGGGGGTTGCTCCTCGTTGCAATGTTATCGGGAAACCTTCTGAATCCAGGGCTGTGTTGTTGCGGGGTGTCCTATGCTTAGGGGGTTGCTCCTCGTTTCAATGTTGTCGGGAGACCTTCTGAAGTCAGGGCACGTTGATTCGATGATTTTTCACTTTCACCTTTTCGCACTTAACTAGGGATTGCCTAGGGCGCACTCACATACCGGGTTTAGCGACGGGGTGCTTGCGCGAATTTCGAGAAAGTTCTGTGAAAAATCCGCCACGACTGCGCTAGTTAAACGCCTGTACTCCGGGAAGTTATTTTTAAAAACAATTTAATTTCAAATTACTTTATTTAATTAATCCCGAAATACAAACTGAGAGTAACACCTTTGTTATGTCTACAGCAATATACTATGTACGTCAACAGTTGGACACTCGTGTGTCAACTCTAATTAAAACAATGGTTTTTACTTATACTTATAGACTTTCTTAATGCTAACTCATGATATTTAAATATAACTATTCAAAGAATACAATCTTATATGCTACTATTAAATTGCCACATAAGCGTTATGCATTTACTTGAGATACATAACTAGGTACATCAATAAACATTCCAATGACCTGTGTCGGCAAAGAGGCCTTTTTATTAGATACAAAAATGCAGATATCGGGGTACACTATGAGAATTGATAGACCCAACACGGTCGCCTTTCTACCTGAAGGGTAGCTGTGTTCGTTAATTTGAGCAAATTTGAAATTTTGGTAAATATCTACAGATAAATAAATATTTTAAGTATAAAAAATGTTTAAAGTTCAACAAATACTGTAAGTTAAAATAAAAAAGTTATTTTAAAAATAATGGGTTTTATTTACTACAACGGATCCAAAATACATTTATACTTAATATTTTGTTGACAATTTTTCGCAAATGCTGACTTTCGCTTATACTGCTGATCGGTTTCCCTCATAAGGAACCAACAGTAATCTCCCATCATTGCCGGATCCCATCTGCCTTGGTATCGTTGTTCCATTGTTAGGATGTCCTTGTGGAACCTTTTTCCTTGCTTATCGCTAACCGCACCAAAATTTTCGGGAAAAAAGTTTAAATGTGAGTGGAGAAGTGGATTGTAAGGGACATGCGACAGCCAATTTTGCAATAGTGCTCGAGTAATTCTTTTACAAGTTTTTCGTAGGTTTCTATTTTTCTATTTCCTAAAAACTCAGAAACAATTTTTAAACGACTTCCACGCAGCCAATTCAACATTACTTAATGTTTGATGGAATTTCTCATCCTTTAGTATTTTTCGAATTTAAGGTCCGACAAATATGCCTTCTTTAAGCTTGGCATCGCTTAGTTTAGGAAAAATTTGTTTAAGGTATTGTTATGTATCTCCGCCTTTATCTAATGCAAATAACAAAATTTCATCAATCCAAGCTTAATATGTACTGGAGGTAACAAAACTTTTTTGGGATTAACGAGAGGTATGTTCTTCACGTAAGCCTGGCCTGGAATAAATTGATTTCTCTGAGGCCACTCTTTTACTTTATAATGGCTTGCTGTTGCTCTACTGTCCCAAAAGACACAGAAAACAGCAATACTTAGTAAATCCTCCCTGAAGTCCTAGTAACAATCCTATAACTTTTAGGTCACCACATATTTGCCACTTGTAAGAATAATAGTTTATTGAATTTAGAATCTGCGACATACTTTCGTATGTTTCTTTCATGTCAACTGTATGCGCAAGAGGAATGACGGCCTTTTGTTGCCATTATGAAGCAAAACCGCCTTCAAACTTTTTTTGAGGAGCCTATGAATAAATGCCACTCGTCCGGATTATGCGCAAAGCCCAATTTTTGTGTAAGCCCGGAAAACTACCCGTCAACCGACTGTACACTGAATAAAGTAGATTCAGAAAACTCGAAAAAAAAAATATTCCTTTCGAAACGTATTATATTAGCATATTAAGATACACGTCAACCATCGAACAATATTATCGCAGAACTGTACATTAGCAAATTCTTAAACAAACAAGTTGGGTCCGATCGTCAGAATAAAACAGTGAGTCATTCACTTCGAAACTGAACGCCGGACCGTATAAACAAACAAATCAAACAACTAACTGTTTATTAGGGGAGAGTGTTGTACCTTGGGCCAGTTTTGACTTTGCAGGGTGTAAGTTCTGCATTTTAATTAATTAGATGTTTATCTTAGGGTAGTAAATAAATCTGCCATTTTACTCTTTATATATGTAATTAGAACGTGTATTAGAATGTACAAAACCTAAAAACTCTATTGGAATAAACATATGTAAATTGACCCAAGGTACAAACTAGTCATGTACCTTGGTCCACGTGTAGTTGTACCTTGGTTACCTCCTGAATATAACATAATCTCAACACGTACTTACTGGATATCATATCCATTAAAACTAACGTCAAAATACAACACTGAGGAGTGACGTGCTGTACCTTTGATACGTTTTGGTGATGGTAACTTACAAACTAGGGGCCATATTTATAGTTGGTACTTGGTACTCAAGCATGAGCCGAGCCGAGCCAAGTTCGAGTTTGTGATTTATAAACGAATCTCGAGTATAAACGCATGCGCATACGGGAAAACTACATGAGTCGTACTTGAGACTACCTTAGACCAGACTTTAGCACGAGTTGTTTGCATTTGACTACATTTGACAGCATAAATTGGCAGACGGCAGCAAATTTTTGACAATTTGGCGCTATTTGGGTTGCTTATAACCTATAATATTGCTTACCATTGCTTATCCAACTGCTTGAACCTGCTGTACTAACAACTTGTTGAACTGTTAACTATTGCCTATTGCTAATTACATTTTCATCAAAGCAAAATTGAAAATGTTGGACGATTTTGAGGAATTTGCGGAGTACATCGAAGCTGAAGTAAGAAACGAAGAAATCCAGGAGCGCGTACCGAAGAGATACATCCGAGATGGCGAGAATCCAATGGAATTTTTTAACGCCAGGGAGTTCAGGGAACGGTATAGGTTTTTGAAGGAGACTGTGAGGGATAGGGTTTTGCCTCTCGTTGTTGAGGGGCTCCAAAAACCTAGTAACCGTGGCTTGCCTATACCGCCGATTATTCAACTTTTAACTTGTTTACGCTTTTATGCAACTTTTAATTTTCAGGTTGTTTCGGGTGACTTACGCGGTATAAGCCAACCTACCATAAGTGGAATGATAAAAAGGGTGTCCATTTTATTAGCAGAACATGTACATGAGTTTGTAAGATTTCCACGTACTCCAGAAAGTCTTCGTTCAAATTTTAGGAAGTTCTTTGAGGTCGCTAATTTCCCGAATGTAATAGGATGTATAGATTGCACCCATATCAAGATTGGTAATTCCCGAAAGAGAAAACGGCGAAGTTTTCCGCAACAGAAAGGGTTTTTTTTTCTTTAAATGTCCAGGTAAAAAAATGATGTATTTTGTGTATTGAAAACGTCCTACCATAGTCTGTTGTAGGTTGTTTCAGGTCCAAACAGAGAGATATTCGACATAGTTGTTCGACATCCTGGATCAAGTCATGACAGTGTCATATTTGATCGTAGTGGTGTTAGAGTGCAAATGGAAAGAGGTGATCTTCCAGGATTGTTATTGGGAGATAATGGATATGCCTGTAGGTGTTACCTTCTTACCCCTGTTTTGCAACCAGGTAGAAGTAAATACATACTTTATTAGTTATTGAGTGGTGCATTGTTTTCAACATTCTTATTGCAGCAACTCCAGCTGAAGTACGTCACAATAGAGCTCATACAAGGACAAGGAATGTGGTAGAAAGATTGTTTGGAACGTGGAAAAGGCGCTTTCCTTGGCTTCAGCGCGGGCTAAATACTAAACTGGAAACATCAGTGGCTATTATTTGTGCAACATCTGTGTTGTACAATATAGGCTTGACAAATGAAGAAGACTTCCTTGATGACATCGTTGATGAACCTTTGGAGATTGGGAACATGCAGGATGCACAGAGACGTTTGGAATTCTGCAGGCACTCACTTTATTGAAGTTCACTTCAATTAGTAAGTACATTATTCTTTATTTTTTATAAAGTGATTATTTTAAAGTTTACATTTAAAAGTACCTATTTTTATTAAATTCTAAATGTTTCTTTTTTTATTCTTTAATGTTGTATATTTATATATGTAGCGACATGTAGTCACTTAATAAACAAGGGTTTTTCACTCATTGTGTTCATACAACTTGAAGGAGTATGTATATAGTGAACACACGGAGTTTCCCTGTATATATCAGTCTTTTGTTTGTTTTCCCATATATAAATTTATAAAAAGGATGTAAATGTGTTAGATAAGGATGATATGAAAAAAACTTAAAAGCATGTAATTAATTTTATTAAAATTAACTAGTAATAAGGCAATTTGTTTATAAAAAAACTGAAATGTGAAAGTCAAATACAAAGCCAACACCTTTAAGAACAAAAGCAACGGAAAACCCATTTTTGCACCAGCACAAACGACTTAATGAGTTAAAGTAGTATGTTATGAAGAAAAAGCAATCATTACATAGCCACACCGGTTAAGCATTACCGAATAAAAACATTAAAATTAAGCAACCATTTGGCACTTACAAAATATAGATACGACTTAGAAACATTTAAAAAATATCGTAAACATAAGTAAAACTGTTGAGTAAGCAGTTACAACTAAAATATCAACAACCCCATTGAAAATAGTACTAATTAAATATTTTAACAATTGCAATTAAAAGAAACTGTAGAATCAGGAAAAAAAAGATGAACAGTACAAAACCAATTAATTGCCAAACAATATTAGCCAACACCAGTTATTGAAATTAAAGACACCTATTAACTATAACAAAACCAATGTAAAAATCCATAGCACCTCACCCTTCCTACACCTCCTTAGGACATCCACTAATTCATAAACAAAAAATTTATATATAAAACTTAACACCACACCATGTATAAGTTAAAATAAGAAAGTCATACCTTTTTAACAACTCTAGTTTTAAAATGGAGTATTCCAACTCCACCTCTGCTCTCTTCCTTTCAGCCTTGGCTTTCTCCACCTCCTCCTCTAAAATTTGCTTCTTGAGGAGATGAAGCTCTTCCTGTTGGTCGAAAGCAGAGGTGAGTTTGCGGATCCTCTCCCTCCTTTCAGCTGCAACACTATTTACCACCCTCTTACTAGCTGTTGCAGCTGCTAATAAATAAAAAAAACTGTTGATATTAACATGTTCTTTTGCATACATTTTATAACTACGTACCAGGAAGGGGAGGTTCCACAACTGGAACTGCGCTACAGCTAGGTCTTGCTTCATCCACTTCATTTTCATCTACACAGATACATTTAACAATATTTTTCCCATACAAGTACGTACCATTACAAAAACACCTTACCATTACCAAGTTCTACCCACATTCCATTGTCATCTTCAGCGACGATTGTTGATGCAGTTTGCTCTATAATTCATATGTATTGCTTTAGTTTGACTTAATTTTCAACTAAACTTGTATCTTTACCTCTTTCCATCACAGACGTGCTATCCCACGGACAGTTGACGGACACGTCAAGGTGCGGTGCAGCTTCGGCTACTAATTGTAGAGACGGGTCCAATCGTCGCTGAACAGCTGGTCCACCACCTGTCAGCAACATATAGAACCGCGCCGTTGTGTTCTCTTTACGTACCCTAATGAATAAAAATTACAATAAATATTTACTATTTCCAATATACTTTTTTTCTTATTTCCTATGTACATAAACATTGCTTACTTATACTTCATATTGTTCCACAATTTCCTAAACTGCATCGCACTCCGTGGAAATTGCACTTCGGGCTGCGCATTGAATGTATTTGCAATGGCTTCCCAAGCCATTCTCTTCTCTGAAAAGGACACCCCATCCGTCCTTTTTTCCTCCAACATGGAATTCTCCTTGATAAGATTTGCCAACAGGCTTTTTTCACGTTGGGTGAATGATTTATTACTCATCTATAAATAAATAAAAACATTGAAAATATTTACGTTTCTTTGTAAAAAATCAGAATTTATTAATAAAACTGTTTACATACTCATTAATGGTACTTACTTTGATAATTTTTTAGAAAAATATCGAAATTTAATTGAAAAATAGCAAATTAACTCAAACCGAAACACTCAATACACAACACAATACAGAAATGAGCGGTTTTCGCGGTTTTCTCAGTTGCACGGCGTGTTTTGGCGCGCAGAAATCGTAATAACAACAAAATTTACTAGACTTTTAACTAAATACCCCAGATTCTTTAGTTGCGCTGCGACTCCGCCGAGAATAGCCGAAGTACCGTTTATAAAATACATCGTGTATTCGACTTAAAGCCGTGCTTGAGCAAGTACGACTCCAAGTACGACTTCAGCTTAAGCCAAGTATGAACTATACATACCATCACGAATAAAGTCATATGTTTCTAATGAATCATTAAAAAATTTCCAGGTATCATTAATTCTACGCAAATATCTAAGCTCATTGCTTATACCAATACTAATAATTTCTGCGACATAGTACTTTACAGATTTCTTTCCTGCTACCTTCACTAAAACAAAGTCTCCATTTTTTATTTCATCATCTTCATTTAACTGTTCTAAATTTCTTTCTTCAATTAATTCTTTATCTCTAGTAATGATATCTTCTAGAGTTTCATCCTCACTGGAATATAGCGATGGAAATGATCCACTTTCAGAAGATGATGAAACCCTCCTTTTTGTCGCCGATTTGTTTACTTTAACCATCTTTGTCAACTGTTTGGTAGCTTTATTAATTGCTTTGAGATCCCGATTCCTCTTCAAGGCCTCTATGTTTTCTTTCTCAGGCGTATCCGTTAGAATACGTGACTTTCCTCTTGGACGTCCACCCACGTTTTTCGTTATGGTGCTTTAGGAAAAGGTCTCAATATCTCAGGTGTAATGGGAGTTCGGCTACGTTCTGGAGTTATATATGAACTTGTCGTGGCTATATTTGAGTCCATCGTCATATCAATCTGCTCATCTTCGACTATGTTGGTAGAAGTTTCGTTCAACGGGCGATCAGTAGCATAACTTGTTAAAAATTCGTGTTCCTGAAAGATATTTTGATTAACAGGAAATAGACCGGACACTTTAAAACCATTTTGAATGTTCAGTATAGTAAAAGCCTGTGGAAATGCCTTTCCTACAAGCTCGGCCACGTCGTATATTGTAATTGGTTGCGCTGGATGCATGAGCATCCATTCACTGCAAGCAGTATTGTAATAGCATTTCAGAGGCCCAAACACAGTTCTATCGAGAGGCTGCATTTTGTGGCTGGTGTGAGGATGAAATGTTAATAATATTATTCCATTTTTTTTGCAATAGTCAATCACAGGAATACTAACATGACTGTCGTGATTGTCCAATGTGAGAATTACTGGTTTTTCAACGGTAGGTTTAACGTGAGTTTTAAAGTGCTGTATAAACTTAAAAAATATGTCGGCGTTGGACCATCCGGACGGATTTGCATCTCCAATTGACCCAATTGGACAACCTTTCAGCATGTTAGATTTAAAATGTACTCTAGGAAACACCATCATCGGAGGAATGTGATTGCCTATAGCGTTTACAGCTGCAATTAATGTTATATTTTGGCCTCGCTCGGCGCTTGTCATTCGACCTATCTGCTTGATACCCTTTGGTCCAATGATTTTGGGTGGAACATGAACTGTAGTTACACCAGTCTCATCACAGTTCCAAATACGTTCCGGCGAGAATTCACCCCTTGAAAGGATCTCTTTATAATTTTTGAAAAAGGTCGAAATGTTTGTTTTGTTAAAAGCAGTGGACCGAGCTAAGCTAGTGGCCTCAGGTTTTCGTAGTGACAAATCGGGATTTCGTTTTAGAAATTGCCCGCAATTTTTTTTGTATTCCAGGAGTCTGGATATAGTTTGTCATTGGTTGTTGCATATTGATATGCCAAAACTCTTAACCTCATTCTTTGTCATTCCATAATGGAGACATGCAGCTGTGAGCAAATACCTTTTTAATACTACTTCTTCTTCCTTTGAAAACACTTGTTTTGTGTTATTTGTTGAAAGTCGTCTTAATAGCGTGTTCGCATTTACAAAACTCGAAGGACCACCTCACTTGAGGAATTAAACTGTTTGTTCGTTTTCTTAATTTATTTTAACAAAATTTTAATAAACAAAGACTTCAGTTCACAACCACCACTGCTGTTCGTAACTATTTTACTCATCAATATAATATTACAAAAAAACGATAACAATAAAACTTTCAAAGTGTGTGCATTCGCTTGTTCGTTACTTTTAGTTCTGTCTATTATTCAGTTCAAACTAGTCGCGCTTACTCACACGTTTTGTCGGCATAAAGAAACAACCAAGTTCGCAGAAGCGTCCTGGTGACTTATATTGCTAGTAGACTAAACATGCCGCCTCCCTTGAAAGGTACTTTCAAAAAATTGGAACATTAACAAAAAGATTAAAAATAAAGTTTAAAATTCAGTATTGTCAATAGGTAAAACACATATTATTGCTATGCTTCTTTTAGACATAGTTCCATTAGGTAATCGCACTGTTACCACTCGCACTATGTCATCACTACCCTTATGGCATTCAATCACTCGCGCCATTGACCACTTCAGCGGGGGCAGGTTGTCTTCAACTAATACCACCAATGAACCAGTCTTAATGGTGTTATCGACGTCTCTTTTCCATTTTGATCGTAGTTGCAATTGTGAAAGATACTCTTTCGACCAACGTTTCCAAAATTGTTGGTGAAGAAATTGTATACGTTGATACCTTGATAAGTGGGATAGATTTTCACCTTTTATATCTTCCTCTGGAAGATTTGCCAGTGACTCGCCTATTATGAAATGTGACGGAGTCAAGGGTAAAAGGTCGTTAATGTCGTTCGAAAGCGGAGTAAGAGGACGCGAGTTGAGACACGCCTCCACCTGGACCAAAAGAGTATACATTTCTTCAAAATGTAAGGAAGCGTCACCTAACACTCGTTTTAGGTGGAACTTCATCGATTTAACAGCAGCCTCCCACAACCCTCCCATGTGGGCAGACCGCGCCGGAATGAAATGCCAATTTATTTGATCATTGGCCAAAAAATCAGAAATTGTGTTATTATGCCTTTTGTTATTAATCAAATTGTGCAATTCAATAAAATGATTATTGGCTCCGACGAAATTTAATCCGTTGTCCGAGTAGATGTCGCTCGGTTTTCCCCGTCGAGAACAAAATCTTTTCAATGTGTTCAGAAAACTCTTCGTTGTTAAATCAGAGACAAGCTCAATGTGTACCGCTCTCGTTGCGAAGCAGACAAAAATGCAAATATATGTTTTAATCAGTTTGCTTTTTCTAAGAGTGCCTTCCTTTACATAAATGGGTCCCGCGTAATCTATACCGCAAGTTTTGAAAGGTCGAGATGCCGTTACCCTAGAAGAAGGTAAGTCGCCCATCAAAAAGTTACAGGGTCTAGGATCAGCCCTAAAACACTTGACGCAGGATTTTATGACACGTTTTACTGCGTTCTTACCATTAACGGGCCAAAATTTTAATCTGATAATGGAAAGTAAATTTTGCGTTCCAACGTGTAAATACTTTAAATGGGTATCAAGTATAATGAGCTCCGTCAAACAATGTTTGTAAGGTAAAATGATTGGATGCTTGTGATCAAAGTTTAACTCTGAATTTGATAATCTTCCACCAACCCTAAGAATACCCTTTTTATCTAAAAATGGATGTAAGTTTGCAATTTTGCTTTGGTTATTCACGTTTTTTGAATTTTTTATCTCTAAAATTTCCTGTTTAAACGTTTGGCTTTGTACTGACCTTATTAAACACGATCCCGCTTCGCTTAATTCTTCCACTGATAATATTTGTGAGGGAAATTTAATCTTTTTCAAAGTTCGATCTCTAAATCTCAATACGTATGCAGTTACTCTGCGTAATTTTGAAAAACTAGAAAATTTTCGAAAAATGTCAAATTCCGAACGATTTTCCGGGCTTGAAACATTTAAAGCAATAATATTTGTTTTTAATTCCGGTACATTTTCCAGGTTTAATTTAGCTTCGTTTTCCTCAGTGACCGTTTCGATTTTCAAAAACTCAGGTCCAAAAAACCACGTCTCGTTTTCAAGTAGTTCTCTTGGACTAAGTCCACGCGAAATAATGTCTGCCGCATTATCTTTGCTGCCTACGTGCTTCCAATTGTTTACGTTAGAAATCTCTATGATTCTAGATATTCGGTTCGCTACAAATGTTTTAAGTTTGTATGGTTCGATTTTTAACCAAGACAGAACTATTGTTGAGTCCGTAAAATAGGTTGTTTTTGAAATGTTTATATCAATTGTATTTTTAACTTTATGAACTAATTCTGCAAGTAATTGAGCCGCTAGCAATTCTAACTTCGGTAGTGTTTGTTTTTTAATTGGTGCTACTTTCGATTTTGCTGATAATAAATGTATTGTCCTTTTTCCGTTTATGGTTGAACATAAATAAACACAGGCTCCATATGCCTTTTCCGAGCTATCACAGAACCCATAAATTTCAACTTTTTCCGCACCCGATCGAATCACATGTCTTTCGACCTCGATTTTATTTAAAAGATGTATTTGTGAAACAAATTCCATCCAGCTTTCCTTCATGATTTGTGGTACCTCTTGGTCCCAATCAAGTTTCAGGCACCAGAGTTGTTGAATTAACAATTTTGCCTTAATGACGGCGGGTCCTATCAATCCCAATGGATCAAAGATCTGAGAGATTCCCGAAAGAATTGTTCTTTTGGTGATTTTATTTTCGTTTATTGATACATTAATTGAATATTTTATCTTATCAGTATTTGAATCCCACGCGATTCCCAACATTTTAAGTTCTTTTTTATCTTGAAACAAAACTAACTTTTCATCCTTACTATTATTTTTGTTAACAATGTAGTTTAAAATTTTTTTATTATTTGAAGACCATTTTCTTAGTTCTAATTTGGCTTCCGAAAATATTTCTGTAATTTCTCGATAAATTTCAATTGCTTCGTTAAACGAATCTACGCTTGCTAGCAAATCGTCCATGTAAAACGAGTTTTCTATCAATTTTGAAGTACGAGGATATTTGGTTTTATTTGACAACGCAAGTTCCTTTAAACAACGTGTTGCTTGGAAAGGAGCACTCGATGTGCCATACGTTACAGTATTTAGTTGGTAAACATTTATTTTTTCTTCGATACTTTTGTGCCACAATATTTGTTGGAAACATCGTTCATTTTCGTCAATCAAAATATTTCTGTACATCATCTTAACATCCGCGTTTAAAACGTACTTTCTTAATCGTAATCGTAATAGAATGGAAAAAAGATCATCCTGTATGGTCGGTCCTACGCATATTAGATCGTTAAACGAAACTCCATTACTACTTTTTGCACTAGCGTCGAAAACCACCCTACACTTTGTCGTGATTGAATCTTTGAAAACCGCAGAATGTGGTAAAAAGAAAGAATTGTGTTCTATCGAGCTGTCTGAATCCAAAGTACATTTAAAAGTCATGTGACCTAATGATTCGTATTCGTTCAGGAATTCTGAATATTGATCTTTTAAGTTTTCGTTTTTGGAAAATCTTGTCTCTAAATTTTTAAACCTTTTTAATGCCATACTTTTCGAATCACCCAGCCTACTTTGACAATTTTGCTTAAAGGGATATTTTACCACGAATCTACCATCGTTGCTTCGTTTTGTTGTATCTTTAAAATAGTTTTCGCAATATTGTTCTTCTTTTGATAATTTCTCCTTACTTTCTACTTCTTCTATGTGCCAAAATTTTTTTAAGCAGTTTTGCAATTCGTTGTTTGTTACGATTAACGCATGATTACACAAAAGAGCCTTTTGATTTTTACGTTTATTATTTCTAGAGTTCAAAGTTCCGCTAAATATCCATCCGAAATACGTTTCTTGTAATGTGAGTTTACCATCGCCCAACTTTAATTTTCCGCTTTTAATTAAATCAAAGAAAATGTTTGCTCCTAATAACAAATCTATCTTCTTTGGGATGTTAAATTTGTCATCCGCTAACTTTACATTTTTCGGACATTCGATCGCGGACGTTTCGAATCCTACGACAGGTAATTTTTCGGTTATCTTTGGTAAAACCAAAAACGATAATTCGATTTCGAAATTTTCAATTCTCGACTTTATTCTTGTACAAGTCCTACCAGTTATTTGTGTTTTGACCTGACTTATTCCAGATAAGGGAATACTAAGTTGATCGCATTTTAATTTTAATTTTTCACACAGATGTTTACTTATAAAGTTTGATTGGCTACCGGAGTCTAACAAAGCATAACATTGATGCCAATTTCCGTTAAAGTCCTTTATTAAAACACTGGCTGTTGATAATAATACTTGACTTGAGTCATTGCTGGAGCCAAAACAAGTTACGTCCGTATTCAAAGCATTATTGTTTAGTCTTTTAGTTCTCAATCCGATATTTTGATTCAGAGAACACATTGTAATTTTTGCGCTATCATTTGTTTTATGTTTTGTTACCGATTGTGCTTGCAGAGTTTTAGCGACCGATGGCTGATTATTAGATGATGTGGATGGTGACGAATCCGTATAAACATCCTGGACGTTATTTTTCGTGTTTAAATAACTGCGATTATTTGTTTTATCGATATGCAAAGCCGTGTTGTGTTTATACTTACATATTTTGCAACCGCTCGATATACACTGTTGTTTAAAATGTTCTGGCCTTAAACAATTACTGCATAAACGATGTCTTTTTATTTCACCGTATTTTTGAGAAACCGATAGTTCCGCAAACTTTGGACATTGGAAAATGAAATGTTTTTCACCACATACGCAACATTGATTATCACCCGCTTCGGTTAATGCATAAGCTACCCTACGCAAGCTGTTTGAATGGCCGCTGTTATTAGTATTAGGCAATTTTTTTATTTTTGCATTCGAATATTCGTTATGAATGGCTTCCAGAGTGTGACATTTTTTGTTAAGGAACTCTATCAATTCTCCCAAAGTAGGTAAACTTTGCTCGTTTTGTTTGTTTTCCCACTCTCGTTTTATGCCGGTGTCCAAATTTTGCAAAATGATCGGAATCAATAAGGCATCCCAAGAATCCACTGGTAACTCAAGTTTTTTTAATGCAGACAAATGCTGGTGCAATGAGTCCAGCAACTTTCTGAGTTGAAAAGACGATTCTTTCGTGACGGTAGGTAAATTAAACAAAATGTTGTTAACATGACTATTTATAATGATCCGTTTATGTTCATAACGTTTCTTTAATGAATCTAACGCAATCGTGTAATTTGCTGCTGTAACGTCTAATGAATCGATAAGTTTTAACGCATCATCTTTACAGCACAGTTTCAGATACAAAAACTTGTCAATTTCGTTTAAATCTTTTCTATTGTCTACCACCGAATAGAATATATCTCGAAAACTATACCACGTTTCATATTTACCATTAAACGTTGGCAAACCTAAATCGGGGAGTTTGGTAACGGCTTTTACGTTCTTATTTGTAGCAATTTTTTCACTTTGTTTATTTAACTTTTCGTTTTGATTTCTGTGAAAGTCCGCAATTATTCTTTTTGCTTCTGAAATTTCCGTGTAAAACAAAGATTCCGTTTCTAAACGATTGTTTTCTTCTTCGTTCGATAAGAATTCTAACCGCGTTTGTATTTTGTCGAATTCTGAAAAATCATCTTCCACGCTTTTCAACCTACTCTCGATTTGGAAAACGTCTACGACATCTTGCCCATCCAGAAACGCTCGAAAACGTAACAATCTATCGCAAATGACTTTGCGTGCGTGCAACAATTCTAACTTTTCGTTTTCGATTGAACTAACGTTTTTATCAACTTTTGGAGGCATTTTGAACAATAATCAAATAAACCGCTTCTCGTTTTAACTTTACTAATTTGATTCGATAAATAACTTGTTTGACTTTACGAGTTTTTACCCCAAACGGTGCTAACGATGACGACCTTTCGTGCTTTCGTGAACGTGAATTTTTGATACGTTTTTCGTGAGGTCCAAAAACAGGCGTGTATTCAACTTCGTGCAAGGACAACAAAAAAAAGGAAGTAAAATAGAACGAGCTCACCGTGATGATGTGAAAACTTTCCCTTTCTGAATGCGATGCATTTCCCCAGACTTTCGCTGATTTCCTGACAATGGGTTCCGTTGATTTTTCCCACGAAGGCGATGAATCAGGAACAGGACCACTCGACGTTTCCAATTCAAAAGGATTTCTGCATTCAGTCCTTGAACCCTTTTAATTCGATTCCTTTGCGATAAATAAGCCCCTTGTTCAAATCCGACTCGAAATGACCATGTTGAAAGTCGTCTTAATAGCGTGTTGCATTTACAAAACTCGAAGGACCACCTCACTTGAGGAATTAAACTGTTTGTTCGTTTTCTTAATTTATTTTAACAAAATTTTAATAAACAAAGACTTCAGTTCACAACCACCACTGCTGTTCGTAACTATTTTACTCATCAATATAATATTACAAAAAAACGATAACAATAAAACTTTCAAAGTGTGTGCATTCGCTTGTTCGTTACTTTTAGTTCTGTCTATTATTCAGTTCAAACTAGTCGCGCTTACTCACACGTTTTGTCGGCATAAAGAAACAACCAAGTTCGCAGAAGCGTCCTGGTGACTTATATTGCTAGTAGACTAAACATTATTATTTGCTACATATTTAAATTCAGTAGCTTCTGATTTCTTAAATGCACTTATGTGTCTAATTAATCTTGTTTTTGATACACTATAGCGTTTTGCCGCTTCCCGCATAGAAATCTCCTTGTTAATACATTGCTTTATAGCTGCTGTCAAATTTTTTGAATTGATCGGCGGCCGTTTTTGACCAGATTTACTTCGGGGCATTTTAAAAAAATCTAAAATAAACTATACCAATTATATTAGTTCCATTAACATATTTGCGTATGTATGCATTGTACCTCAGACCAGTTGATATTGTACCTCGGACCGGTCCAAGGTACACGATCAACAACTGACCCAAGGTACAAAACAAAATAACGCCACAACTTGGTACATGTTTCTGTAAATAAAATCTATTTTGCCTGCCATCTATGTATAGAAAGCAAGTAATATATTGGTATGATAGACAACTGTAAATTCAAACAGGTTGATAACTATTTTGAAGTGACCCGAGGTACAGACCGGTCCGAGGTACAACACTCTCCCCTACTATAAAGTTCACAACATTCTCCCACCTGAGAAACAGATAAATACATTTTGATGTTTCTCACGCACCTTAAAGAATAAAACAAGAAAATAAGAATGGTTACATTACATGTTAACTGTTATAACTTAGTCTATCAGGGATCTTTACTTCCCGACCACTTTGCGTCACTTTACTATCAGCGGGTACTCTGCTTTTGATGCCAGATTTGACAACAGTCACTCCCGAACTAGTACTTTTGTTTATGGCGGAATTGCTCTCTTTCTGTGTGTTGTCATTATAGGAGTTAGGTGATTGTTGCGTTCCATCATCATCCGAATGATCACATTCCAGCTGGTAAATGCGTTGAATAGGCCTGAGAAGTTGACCTCTTGCGGTGTCCACCCTAACAAGTCGAGTTCTACCATCCTTTCCAGGAATTAATTCAGAAATACGACCCATTGGCCAATCCAAGCGCTTGTGGTTATCGTTTCCAATGAGTATGACTTCTCCAATAGAAATTTGCTTTCCAGCCTTCTTTTGGTTAAACGATTTCAGTTGATTTAAATATTCGATACGGAATCGTTTTCTCAGAGCTTCTCGAAGCTTTTGTTTATAAGTCATCCTTCGACAAAGGGAAATATTATCAATAAAATCGCATTCTGGAACACCACCTTCCGCTTGGTCTCTCAAAAACATGGCTGGGATAAGAGCTCGCATGTCGCCAGGATCATTAGACTAGCCGTTCCCAAAAACCTCCCCACCAAGCAGCCGTAGGAGGATTGAAGCGCCAAGTTATGCGTTGTACAGACGAGTAATTTAAGATGGCTTTCCAATCTAATCTTCTAAACGCGTTATCGGTCCCTACGAAATTAGTCCCATTATCACTATAAACGATTTTAGGACGGCCGCGTCTAGCTACAAATCGTCGAAATGTCTGTAAAGGTGCGTTTTCGTTGGTGCGACCAATCGCTGCGTTTGGCCGCTGCGACTGATCGCACTGCACACGTTCACTAGGAAATCATGTGATCGTTTTCGTTGCTGCGGCTGTACGCTGCAGTTTGAATTCGTAACGGTTGCGTTTGCGATCTTACTGCTTCAATAGCAGTCAAATCGCAGTCGCAGGGTGAACGGTTGTCGAGTATACATGCAAAATGCCCAGATTTGTAAAATTTACCGACAAGGAAGACGAAATTCTTACCTGCAACGTAGAGAAGTTTCCTGCTATATGGGATGCTGGTCACAACGACTATAAAAATTTAGATATAAAAGAGAATATATGGGAAGAAATAGCGAAAGTTGTTGGGAGAAACGGTATAAATGGGTGAATTTAAATTTTTTTCTTGTTGCTAATAAATAATTACAGGTGAAGAGTGCAAGTGTAGATGGTGGAATATAAGGGATACGTTTTTTAGAAGCAAAAAGAAGTATAAAGGGAAAACAGGAGACGCGGCAAGAAGTAAAAAGCAATGGCCTTTGCAGGAATATTTAACATTTTTAAACTGTGCAAGAAAAGAGCGAAGGTATGTAAATTTCATTTTTGTGATGTAAATTTAGGAATTGTAAAAACATGTTCATGTCACAGGTCTACTTGCAATATTACGCCAGATAGTGAAGATTGTGAAGAAGAGCACGGTAGTGAACTCGATGAAATCACCGACGACCGCCTTTTGCAGTGCAGCGAAACTGCAATTATGTCTCCAGGTTCAAGCACTAGTCGATCCTGCGAAACCCTTTCTCGGAATGAAACAGCCACTCCTACTAGCAACACATTACGCAACACCAGAAAAAGGACGGTAGAAGATTTTCACAAAGGATCTGATAAAAGAATGAAAGTTGTTGAAGCCTTAATACAATCACCTACGGTTGTAGAAGATGATGTTGATTTATTTATGAGAAGCATGGCTGTATCTGTAAAAAGTTTGCCGCCAAATTTGATTGCAGAAGCCAAAATGAGTTTTCTATCGACGGTGACATCCCTTCAAACGAGAGCTTCGCAGAAACGTAGCGGTTTCGACATGCAACTCCAGCAGACCATTGCTCCCGTTCTGTTAACAAATACCACAACCACAAGTCTACCTTCTAATCTGTATACGTGTTCTAATCTGCATAATACTTACGGAGATGTATATAATTAAACCAAACTTTTTAATATATAATATTTTAATTTTCGTGTATTTATTCTACCACTACACATAGTATCTACATAAGACAACTAAATACGTAAGTATATTAAAAAATATAGCTAGTGTAGACGTGCGACATACTCTTCTTGCCATCCAACCACACTTTCACTGTTGAAAAAATCAACAAATTGTTCTCGTATTGCCAGTCCTTCCGCGTTTGCAAAGCCTCCCCCGTGTGCTAATGTTACAACATTCTGAGGCAAACGTTCAGATTGCTCATGTTCATAGTAAGGGCCTTTGTTCTGTTCTAAATATGCATCCCGCAACAAATTGTGCAAGCAGAGAGTTGCTAGTATGAGCTTTTCGCATGTCTCAGGTTTCACTGTAATGTGCGTGTAATAGATTATTAACACTTGACACAAGAGTCCAAATGCATTTTCAGTCACCCGCCTTGCTCTGCATAATCTGTAGTTAAATATAGCCCTTTTTTATCAGCTCTGGCGACAGGTCTACTAAAAGGCTTTAATAAATGTCGGTGAATTCGAAACGCATCGTCCCCTATAACTACATACGGCAGTACTTTGTCAGATCCTGGTAATTTCTCATCTGAAGGGAACAGCGTTCCTGAATATATTTTGTTTCCCTTCTTTTCCGTACAATCCGACGTCTACATATATAAATTTGCAGTTTGCATTAACCATGGCTAACAGCACAATAGAGAAATACTGTTTATAATTAAAAAACAAAGAACCACTGCGCTTTGGACAAAATATACGAATATGTTTTCCATCAATTCCTGCAATGCAGTTCGGAAAACTCCACTTGCGTCAAAACTCATTTGCCTTTTCTCTTAATTCATCCTTGTTGGGTACTTGGAGAAATAATGGAATTAAACGAATGCAGATAACATCCAAAGTGTCTTGTACAATAATACTAATGTAGCTATACGATATCCGAAATGCAAAAGAAAGTGACCTATAACTTTCACCAGTTGCAAGAAATCTGTAAATAAAATTTCAAGTAGAAACACCCACTATGCAATAAAATTATTTTTCTTTTACCTTAGGGTCACCGCCAATTTTTCCTCTGGAGAGATAGGGCTCCTTACTGTGTTCGTTCCAGGTTTTTGAAGATCAGTTTTCACTAGACTAAGCACAAAGTCAAATTGTTCTTTGTTTAATCCGAAGAATTCTCTAAATTTCGTATCACTACACTTCAGATGCATACTTATTAACAAGTTAAAGTAGCCTTCACTACACCGCATTCTATACAGCGCACTTGTTTCTTGTCGTGATTTTGTCAATTCAAGAACTTTTTCCTCTTCCTCATCTTCTACAAGCAAAATTGCTGCTGCCAAACGTCGTCTTTTAGTGCACAAATCCGTATTTTTGCTGCCACAAGACTTCCCACTGCATTAAACTAATCGCAACAACGAAAACATGCGCACGATGCGACTACGCAGTGTGATCAGTCGCAGCGGCCAAACGCAGCGATTGGTCGCACCAACGAAAACGTACCTTAAGAAACTAGCAGTTGACAGGGAAGTGGTAAGTTCAAAATGTATCGTACGGTACACAGCACACGTGAATAGGCACACCCAACTCTTTTCGCCACTTTTTAGAGTCAGAGGTCCCGCAAAATCTATACCGACCACTTCAAACGTGACCGCATCCCGTACTCGATCTAAAGGCAAAGAGGGTATTTCCTCTTCACACGGTTTGACACGGTATCTCTTGCATTTCACACACTTAGAAATCACCGAACGAACGTAACGTCTTCCCCCGAGCACCCAGTATTTCTCACGTAATAAGTTCATGAGTCCTTGTGTGTTCACGTGACACGATTTTTCATGCAACTCAAATATTAAGCGGTTAACTATAGGGTGTTTCGCGGGTAACACTATCGGATACCGAAAATCGTTGACATCTTCTCGCTGACACACCCGCGTTCTTAAACGAAGCAATCCATTTTCATCTCGGAAAACGGGAAGACAAAGTAATCGTTTATCATCGTTGTTAAATTCCTCCTGCAATACTTTGAAAATAAACATTTCCGCATTATTTAACTCTTCGGCAGTCAAATCATCCATTGTTCGTCGGTGTTTATTCTTAAGGTTATAAGCAAAACGGAAAATCCACGCCATCATTCGGACTATCCTACAATATTTTGAGAAGTACATAAAATGCCAGTCTTCTGAACTAAAATTCATGGCAGCAATTATTAACGTCTTTCTTTTCTCTTTCTGAATTTCTTCCTCATCACATAGCAAGTCAACTTTGGACCAGAAATCTACCGTCTTATAAAGCCATTCAGGACCCTCCCACCATGTCGAGTCAAGCAGCTGTCGAGCTGTACACCCTCGCGAAGGCAGATCTGCAGGATTGTTCGCCCCCGGTACGTGGCTGTACGATTCCTTTTCAGTTAGTTGTCGAATTTCTTTGACTCTATTTCCAACAAATGGTGCCCACTCTTCTGAGCGTCGAATCCATGCAATCACTGTCGAGGAATCGCTCCAGAAAAAACTTTCCACGTCCAAATCAAGATTTTTCCTAATAGAAGCATATAACCTGGAACCTATGGTCGCCGCTAACAACTCCAGACGTGGTATAGTAGTCTTTTTCAGAGGAGCTACTCCTGCTTTAGCTGCAAGGAGATGTACACAAACTATTGCCTTGGGCCATTCTTAAAAACACTGCGGCAGCATAAGCATCCCTACTTGCGTCACAAAACGTATGTATGGAATATTGGCAAACTTCGTCAGATGTGATTTGTACCCATCGAGGAATTTTTATTTTGAACAAGTAATGCAAGTCTTGCATCCATTTGAGGAAATCACTCACTAGTTCTTCATCCACAGGTGCATCCCAACTTAACTGCTTTTCCCAAATTTTCTGCAGAAATAGCTTGGGCTGCAACGTCGCAGGGCAGCTGAAACCAATTGGATCGAACACCTTCTGTGCCATGGAAAGGATTTTTCTTTTCGTTACTGGCTTTATGTCTTCAGATCTTTTGAAGCATTCCTCATTTAGGAACAGATTATCGCTATTTGGATCCCATGATAAGCCAAGTACCGGAATAGGAGTTGTGTTTTCTACAGAAGGACAGGTAAACTCCCACCCTCTCAATTCAAACTTGGCTTCAGCCATGAACTGGCTCGCTTCTTGCATTAACAGATGTAAGGACTGCTCATCATGAACACTGGTAACACAGTTATCCACGTAAAAGCTTTTGCATAACTTCTCACTTGTTTCTTTAGAACACCGTTCATTTATCTGAGCCGTTAATCCTTGTTTTAAATGATGTTCAATTGTTGCACCAAGTAGAAATGGGCTACTGTTCACCCCAAATACCACTCTTCTGTGCCGAAATATTATTTCATCACCTTTCGCATCAAACCAAAGAAATCTCTGTCCGATTTATGAACTCCAATCTGTAAAAATGCTTTACGAATATCAGCCAGCACCCCAATTTTATTTTCACGAAATCTTAACAGGATTGAGGGTATTAATTTAATCAAATTTAATCCCTTTTCTAAGTAGTGGTTTAAAGATGGACTACACTTTTCTCGAGCTGAGGCATCGAAGATTGGCCTTATTTTAATAGTTGCATTTCCATCCTTAATTACCGGTCTATGGGGCAGATAATGAGATCGATTTGAACGCTCTGATTGAGGTACCTCTTCTATCACTGCTTCTTGAAGCCATTCCTCAAAAACCATTGTGTACGATTCGAAAAGGTTTTCCCTTTTTAGCCTTTGAGCTACTGCTTCTACTCTTTTTTTCGCTAAGGAATAATTATCTGGTAGTGGTGGATGCTCTTTCAACCAAGGTAATCTTACCTCGTATCGCCCTTCGTGATCTCTTGTAACCGTCTCCAGGAAGAAATCTTTCGTTGCGTCCGCTAACTCTTCTCGAGATTTTTTAGTAGTTGGATCCAAAACTCCCAACACATCAAGCTCCCACAAATTAGTTATAGACATGGCCTTGGAGAATAGAGATACGATCGTCATTGCAGAACTAATATTCTGCCGAGGTACTGGAATCTTCCCCATTAAGGTCCATCCAAGGAGAGTTTCGATTGCGACCAGACCGCTTTTTAGAATTAATTTCCGTCATCGCTTATGTGAAAAGTAGTAACTGGGTCGGTTGACCACATTTAGGCTCCATCCCCCCAATGTATTTCTTATGGGGAAATGACGTCATCATCAGCTGTTTTATCCCCTCTCCTTCTTTTTTGCCCTGCCCCCACTCGTTTCCTATTGGTCGTGACGTCACCATCTTCAGCTGATGTCAGCCATCTTTGTTTGGTTAGTTCGAGGGTGCTCCGCCACCTTCGCCGGGTGCTCCGCCACCTTCGCCGGGTGCTACACTACCTTCGTCGGGTGCTTCGCTGTGCCCTAACATCATCATCAGCTGATGTCGGCCTTTTTTTATTCCTATGAAAAAAAAGTTCACTTGTGCGCGCCGCGGTTCGAACCGTCGCTGCATAGGAATGTTGTTTGGGTCGCAACCACGTAAACCAATCACCTACGAAAGGAGTTTGGATAATGTTGCATCGTAAGCGCTTAAAAAAAAAAGAAACAAACCAATATATATCTATTATAGCTAGTAGAACTTTAGATATTTTAATATTTGTTGTGTATGAAATAATAAATTGCATAAAGCGCACAAACAATCGTTAAAAATCCTACAAGATAGATATCACATTACATATCTATACTGTAACACGCTTATTGTCTTAAAAGTTTCGATACATATGAACCGATGAACGTTGACTCGATTAATAATTACGTATAGGTACTCTTCTGACCCCCGCGTCCCATCGGTACTATCGGTACTGTTCAGTACATTAGTCGTAAGACGCAGTAATCGAGGTAATCGATATACCATACCATGTCACTTCGATTTTGTTTGTGATGAAATGAGTAATTTTACGGTTCAGCAAGGTTTCGACCTTTGCAATATTGTAAACATCATGCGTGCAGGTTCAGGTGAAATGTACCGATGGTGAATGGACTCGAAAAATACATAGGTGTAAGCAGAAATTGAGAGCTCAACTAAATAAGTGGCTGTAGTGTGTACTGGTAAATGCGTACGTACTTCACTTGACAGAAAATATTAATGTCGATGCCTTTTTATACATATATATCTATCTATCTATCATTAAAAAATACAACGTCAGCGTAGTCGCTCGCATTGTTGCTTTGTATTAGGTATCAATATCACTCGCATTATTAAATTTGAGCAGACGCTATTTTCTTCTTTTTGTTTTTTCTTTTAAGAATAATAAATTTCATTAAGTCAGTAATTCGAATTCGTCAACAAATAATGAACTTAAAAACATCAATTTTTCTGATTTTGCCGAACAAACTTTACGTATTAGATACCTATGTACACACATATACATAATATTTCTCATGATTTACAAAACACACACGATCGTAAATAAATTATTGCATCATTGGACTATAATTGTAAGAGCGAAGTTCTACGGCCGCAAAATGTTTACTATACGAAAAATATATGCAGAAGGTATTTCGAAATTATTATGACATTTTGTGAATACAGATAGTATTATATATATTGACAACGGTCGAAATACCGTGCCAACAGGGTCTATGTTGGTAGAGGGGAGTAGCGAACTAAGGGATGGCGATTATATTGTTGAGTGGTTGTCTACTGGTTCTAAAAGTTATTATTTTAAAAACCAAAATAAAGGGATTTACGCTCAATTACGAGAACAGCACGAAACTCAACAGAAATGCGCTAGATGATATCATTTCAGGTACCTACGTCAAAAGGAGTGGTACTGGAATACGACCAATATGCTAGGGATACCAAGACAAAAATGTGATAACACGGAAGAGGGTTTCGAAGGTTTTCCAAATGGATTATACTGTTTACTGATTGTTATTATCATTATTATTAGACACCTACAATATATTTACGCCTCATTTCAAAACGGCATCGGAAACATGTCTAATGAATAACTACGTAATCAGCAGTTTTACCGAATATCATGCTTAAATGCTATCTACAGCAATAATTGAAAGCAACAAAACTACTACCGGTATATTATTTAAAGAACAATCGCTCTTTTGAAAAAGCTATTTGGATTACATTAATGCTAAATGTAAATATTTGTAATACCCACAAAAATTAGACCTCTGTATGCCTGTTTTCTCAATATTACAAAATTTCACCGCCTGCATTTTTTATCAATAATAACAGATTTAATTTAATTACACTGCATCTACGAAATCTGTGGATGGTGAATGGACCCGAAAAATAGGCGTAAGCAGAAAATTGAGGGCTCAAGTAACTAACTGGCTGTAGTGTGTACTGGTAAATGCGTACGTACTTTACTTGACAGAAAATATTAATGTCGATGCTTTTTATACATATGTATCTATCTATCTAAAAAATTAAAAAATACGTCAGCGTAATCGCTCGCATTGTTGCTTTGTATTAGGTATCAATATCACAGGAATTATTAAATTTGAACAGACGTATGGTTTCTTCTTTTTTTTTTTCTTTTAAGAATAACAAATTTCATTAAGTCAATAATTCGAATTCGTCAACAAATAATGAACTTAAAAACATCCAACTTTCTGATTATGCCGAACAAACTTTACGTATTAAATACCTATGTACATACATATACATAATATTTCTCATCATTTACAAAACACACACGATCGTTAATAAATTATTGCATCATTGGACTATAATTGTAAGAGCGAAGTTCTACGAACGCAATGATGCTTACTATACGAAAAATGTTGGGGTAGACTAAATTTTAAACGCGAAAAATTCAGTTCCCCAATTAAGGTCATTGGCAACAAGTTTGAACTCGTTTAAGACGTTTGACGTCATTTTTAGGTAGTATATAATAACTCTGCGCGGTATCTAACGATCAGTTTACTTATCAGCATTTTATCAGTAAGGTTTTGTTATTACCAATCGCTACTAACAATAATAATATAGTGGCAAACAGAGACTTTATGTCTTCTTGGAATTTAAAACAACTATTAAAGGTGTACGTGAAATATTTTAGCGCCCACCTATTAAATTACAAGTTACACTTTTCTGATGAAGCGACAAAAATTGGCTATGGACTAATAAATTATGAAAAGGGGTCCTTAAAAAAATAATTGACGAAACACTGGATAGTGTGAAGGCACAAGTTGGTTACCTACCCGGAGATAGAATGCGAATTATTGTCAACAATGAAGGTTTCACCCATCCCGTCTCTACACCAACAGGTACCAATTTATCAGCAAATAATATACTAGATCAAATAGAGAATATTGTGACGTCGAACGAGAAGGTTAATGCATTAGCTACAACGTTTGACATCCAAATTTTTAAGATACCCCGTGGTACTGGACGTAAAAGTACGAAAATCTTAAATTTAAAAACGAACCGCCATACCAAACGCAGTATAATTTATAAATAATGACGACAATTTATGTGGAGCTAGAGCCATAATAACCGCTCTTACCTATCATAAACACGAGTTTTTATTGGGGAGTAATAATAAACCCCTTTCCTCAAACGAAATAAAATATATTAGGAATGGTCGAGCTCTGCAGACTAAACTGGCCCAACGATTGTGCGCGATGGTAGGCTGTTCCTACGAGAATGGGTTTTCTCTGGCCGATTTTCAACAAGTGGAAGAATATCTAGATGTACAAATTAAAATCGTGTGTGCTGAAAATTTTAACAGTGTTATCTATTCCGGTCCGGAAAAACCTATTACACTGTATTTATATAAAAATAAAAATCATTACGATGTAATAAGTAGCATGACCGGCTTTTACGTTAGTAGCTATTATTGTAATAAGTGTGACACTTGCTACAATAATAAAAATAAACACACATGTAAAGATATACCGATCTGTACAATGTGTAAACAACCATAGCACGATATAGGTACCCACAATAAAATCTATTGCAATGATTGTAATAGATATTGTTTTAATGATTTTTGTAAAGATAAACACTTTTCTGTTTGTGCAGCTATCTTTAAATGCTTAACTTGCAACAGACTTTGCAATCGACAACAGCCGCATAGGTGTGGTTTTAATAAATGCAGAAACTGTGGAGAATTCGTAGAGACAGCCAAACATCAATGTTTTATAATAAAAAAAAGTTGTAAGGGTGCCATTTGCAATGTACCGTGTACTTGTAACGGAAGCTTCGATAAGAAGAACCAAAAGTGCACTTACACGACCAAATATATTTTCTTCGATTATGAAGCAATGCAGAATACAGGTGTCCACATACCTAATTTGATAATAGCCCGTGATCTTGAAAACAAAAAATACATATTTAATAACAATGATGAATTCTGCAAATGGCTAATATCCGATCAGCACAGAGGTTACACGGCCGTTGCGCACAACGCTAAGGGGTATGATTCATACTTTATACTAAAGTATTGCGTGGAAAACGGTATAAAACCATTCACCATTTATATAACGAGATTTAACGTGCCGCTCCTGCCTGTGATAGGCTTATCAACACGCCAATCCGGTACAGTGCTGTACCCAATTGGTCTGGCTCCAAGGGGTCTCTCCTCCGTTAAACGGATTGGTCCCAGCAAGCCAGGGGTGCCACCGAGGTGGCTGGGGTGGTTCCGGCCGGTGCGCCGGTCGTCACCGTTGGGGTTATCCACGCCCCGCAAGTACGGTTTTGGTTGGGATTCAAGACATTGGCGCCTGTCGAGATTCCCGTGGTCCAGCATGCGGACCGCAACCACTGCCCCCGCGAGTCCATTCCCATGATAGACAAGGCACGTTTCCGTGCCTCGCTTGGAGTCTATCCCCGCGGTACCAGCAGGCATTCCTGGTTCGCCATCCTAAGTCGGGGCGATATCGCACTCGCGTTACCGACTTAGTCCTCTCCGGGTTCGTGGGTGCGATACTCCCCAAAGCAGTGCACATTACACCACTCCCGTGCTTATCACAGTTTATCACAGTTTATTTCTCATTGCTATCACAGTTATTACAATTACAATTTACAATTACTTATGGGACATCAGCAAGCATCAGTCGCCTCCTCTCAAATAGCCCCTTAGCGAATGCGTTCAGGGCATCGTGGCTCTCTCTATTGGCCAGGACCTGGCCCACTTCTAGCTCTCCCGTGGGTTCCCAAAACACGCCGAGATGTATAGAGTCTTGGATGTCGTCGTAGAGCGGGTACCTGACTAACAAGTGTTCCCAACTTTCGACGGGGTCCCCACATAAACACTGCTCATTCTCCGCCAGTCCTCTCTGGTACAAGAACCCGTTCATGCTTCCATGTCCGGTTACCAAGTACCCTGCCATCATACTCAAATCAAACCATCCGCTCGACCTAACAGTACGAACATCAGGAATGAAACGGTGTGTTACCCGACCGTAAGTCGAATGGTTCCACCCGTCTTGCCACTTGTTCCACAGCCTCTCTTCGACTACTTTGCGCATCCCTTTTGCTGATAGACCGGTAACGTCGCCATCGCTGAGTATGTCGCCGGGTTCCATCGCCTCTCCACGCCTCACTTTGAAGGCAATAGCCCGTCGTTCGGCCTCTAGTTCCCACGGGATTTCTCCCATGAGTACCTGCTTGGCCTCAGTCGAGACAGTACGACATACCTTTAGGCACGCTAGTAACGCCACTCTTTCGCATTGCCGTAACAACGCTCTGCCACTGTTAGTACGAAGGGCCTGGTACCAAACGCTGGCCCCGTACAGGGCACAGGCAGTCAGTAGGCCCTTGTACACGCATCGTACAGCCCGCCTGCCTAGTCCCCACTTCGTGCGCATCACTCTTCGCAAGGGCCCTACTACTTTTAATAGTTTGCCCCTTAATGCTTGGAGGTGTGGCTTGAAGGCCATCCTCTCTCCCACGCACACACCGAGGTATCTTACGGTTCGCACATAACCTGCCACTTGGTTGCCGTTTTTAACACAGGGCAGCCGGTTTTCTGCCAGCCAGCCCTTCAGCAACATACAACACGTCTTTTGGGTTAAAACGGCCACGCCAACCGTCTCTCCCCATCTGATCGCTACTCCTAGAGCAGTGCTAGCCCGTACCTCAATCTCTCTGCGACTGTTGCCCTCGACTATTACCAGTAGGTCGTCCTCAAAGGCCACAACGCACGTCTCACTTTCCCCGTACTCGTTCAATAGGACATCCATCAGCATGTTCCAGCATTCCGGACCGCTGACAGAGCCCTGGGGACATCCTCTAGTGACCAGCCTACTCACGTGGGTTCTCGTTCCGTAAGCTCTCACTTCTCTCTCTTGGAAGTAGCTTCACCATAGGGCTAGCTCTTCACATCTCACTTCACATCTCACTTGTTGGGGCCTCGTGATTATCCGGCTCCAGTGCAGATTGTCGAACGCGCTTTTGAAGTCAATGAACAGTCCTAGAACGTAGCGTTTTTCGGACATGCTCACCGCCCGTTTCACTTCACGCCAGGCACTTTCGGTGCTCTGGCCAGGCTTGAAACCGAACTGCCTATCGCTCTGCTAGGGGATCAGCTTCGCTTGCAGCCGGGACACCATCAGTCTCTCCAGGACCTTCCCTAGGACCGGTAAAAGGCATATAGGCCTGTACGATCCGGGGTTGGTCAGATCCTTCTCCGGAGACTTGAGTAGGGTTATCACCCTCCCAAGCTTCCACTCTTTGGGGAAGACGCCAGTCTGCAGACACCGGTCGTAGAGGCACTTGACGTGCGCAGGGATCATCTTCCACAGTCGTTTGACCATTTCAGGACGAATCCCATCTACTCCGGGTGCTTTGCCGACCTTGAGCCTGCCAACGGCAGCCTCGACTTCTTCCTGGCCGAACTCTTCTGCCTCCCTGATTGCGAGGACCCCACAGTCCACATCGGGACCTTCGGTGAACCACGTTCTCAGGAGAAGCGCGGTGCTCTCTTCCCAGGTTTGGGCAACTTCGTCACCCACCCTGATCTCTCCAAGCGTCAGCGTTTTTCTCTTCCCGCGGCAGATTCTATAAACCTGCCCCCACGGGTCGCGGTTACCAGCATCTCCAACGAACTCTTGCCAATTCCTCTCCTTTGCAGTCCTTACCTCTTTCTTATAGGTTTGGACATCCCTGCGGTAGGTCTCCTCGAGGTCAGCCACATTTGGTTGTCCCCTCTTTCTCGCCTTTTGGACTTTCTTCCTCTTCCGCCTCAGGTCAGACCTAAGGTTTCTGAGTTCGTTCGTCCACCAGGGTACCGTTTTCCTAACAGGCCGCCTAACCCTTCGTAGGCACCGGTCGTTCGCGCTCGTCACCCACCCTTGCAGCCGAGTTACCATCTCACCGAGAGGCAGCCTCTCAAAGTCGTCCAATGGACTGACCTCTTGATGTACTGTCTCCTCCCATCCAGACCAACAGACATTCCTGATGGACCAGGATGGGAGCGTAAGTGGCTCTCTAGTGTAACTAGTGGCTGCCACAGCGGAAATCTCAATAAGGATGGGATTATGATCACTTATCAACCAGCTAACTTCAATGCTCCACGAAACATCTCCGCGCAGCCCCCTCGCGAGGGTGACATCGATGTCGCTCTCACCAACGGCCGTACTGTAGGTGTAAACTTCGGTACGGACGTTGAGAACCTCCAATTCGTGGGCTAGTATGGCCTGCTCGAGACACTCTCCACGCGTCGCCTTTTCGCTTCGGTCCGTCATGCCTTTACTGTGCCACATATGTGACTCAGCATTGGCGTCAAGACCGACGAGCAGCGGTCTTCTTCTGCTCTTTGCAATGGCCCGCTCTACACTCCGTATGCTGTCCTCTATGTCCCCACTAAATTGGCAGTAGACAGAACAGACATACAGTTCTCCCATGGGTCCATTAAGATAGGCAAACGCCTCGCTTCTCGTTAGATCTTGGCCGAGGTCGACAACGTCAACCTCGGAGTCGTCCACCACCACTACCGCTTTGGGATTTTCCCGCCTTGTTTCCCTACAATTACCATCTCCGAGGGGAGACCCCGGACCTCGCCTTTAACGGCGTATGGCTCTTGCAGCAAGGCAATCCCGATCTTATTCTCACGCATCAGCGGAAGCTTCGATAAGAAGAACCAAAAGTGCACTTACACAACCAAATATATTTTCTTCGATTATGAAGCAATGCAGAATACAGGTGTGCACATACCTAATTTGATAATAGCCCGTGATTTTGAAAACAAAAAATACATATTCAATAACAATGATGAATTCTGCAAATGGCTAATATCCGATCAGCACAGAGGTTACACGGCCGTTGCGCACAACGCTAAGGGGTATGATTCATACTTTATAATAAAGTACTGCGTGGAAAACGGTATAAAAACATTCACCATTTATAATGGAACTAAATTAATGTTACTGGAAATACCTAACATTAAATTAAAGATTATAGACAGTTCTTATTTCATCGCCGGTCCCTTAGCCGATTTTCCGAAAACTTTTGGCTTGAATGAAATGAAGAAAGCCTACTTCCCCCACTTCTTCAACACTCCTGAAAATCATAATTATATAGGTAAACTACCCAATGCAAAATTTTATGGACCAAACAATGAAACCTAAACAACGGGAAGCATTTTTGGAATGGCGCACTTCACGATCAAATGAAAACTATGTGTTCGATTTTCAACGAGAACTACACGACTATTGTGATTCCGACGTGGATATTGTGAGAAGAGGCTGTTTGGAATTTCGAAAGGAGTTTTTGGAAATCGCTAACATTGACCCGTTAGTTACAATATCTTACCATAGCAAGCGTTTGCATGGCCATATACCGATCAAAATATCTACCCAATAACACCGTTGCCGTTGTAAAGGAAGTACCGAAAGATACATTTAGCCTTGGTTCTATATCATGGCTTAGTCAGTTCAGTAATAATGTCCGTCATGCCCTAAACGGTGGTGAAGTGACAATGTGTGGCGCTAAAGTTGACGGCTATGACGATACCACGAAAACAGTGTACCAGTACCACGGTTGTTTCTGGCATGGCTGCCCTAAATGCTACCATCCAACAACAATTAATCACGTAAATAATGAAATAATGGACGATCTGTACGAGAACACACAACGTCGAAATCGACAACTGAAGAATGCAGGGTATTCCGTCGTAGAGATGTGGGAATGCAATTGGCTCAAGTCAAAAGAATATAAAGCCACAAAATCGAAATTAGACAACTACGACGACAATGAACCACTAAATCCTAGGAAGTTATTTTTTGGCGGCCGTACTAATGCGACAAAGCTAAAAGTTGAAAATAAGAGAATGCAAAATACCGATGTGGTTTCCCTCTACACCACCGTACAGTATTACGATCCCTTTCCCGTAGGACACCCCACAAAAATAAATAGACCATCCAAATATGACCCTAACTGGTTCGGGTTGGTAAAGTGTAAAATTTTACCACCTCGAAACCTTTATCACCCCGTTTTACCTATAAAAACCGACAAATTGACATTTACTTTATGTCGCAAGTGTCTACATTATGCACCAGAGATATGTAATCATACTGAAGATGAACGAACGATTACGGGTTGCTGGACGACACTTGAAGTAAACAAGGCTTTGGAGAAGGGTTACGTAATACGGGAAATTCTGGAAGTGTGGCACTTTTCACAGAAATCTACAAATTTATTCCGGGATTACATTAAAGATTTCATGAAAATTAAATTGGAAACAAGTCCACATAAATACGAATCAAACGAGGCGTACGCTCGTAATATCAAAGAACAGATAGGTATAGAGCTGAACTTGAACAAAATTGGTGTCAATCCGGGAAGAAGGGCAGTAGCTAAAATTTGTCTAAACTCGCTATGGGGAAAATTTGGCCAGAGATTGAACATGAGTCAGAGCGAATTCATCAATGATCCGAAGAGATGGTACGAAATATTATTGGATGATAAAATAGACATCTCAAATTGTACGTTTGTAAACGAAGACATTGTTCATGTGACCTTCAAATACAAAGATTGCTTTGTGGAAGACTCCACATCCACCAACATATTTATCGCGGCATTTACCACTTCTAATGCCCGATTAAGACTTTACGAAATGCTAAATAAACTCGGTGAGGACGTTGTCTACTACGATACAGATAGTATTATATATATTGACAACGGCCGAAATACCATGCCAACAGGGTCTATGTTGGTAGAGTGGTGTAGCGAACTAAGGGATGGCGATTATATTGTTGAGTGGTTGTCTATTGGTCCTAAAAGTTATTATTTTAAAACACTAAACGGTACAGAAGTAACCAAAATAAAGGGATTTACGCTCAATTACGAGAACAGCACGAAACTCAACCGAAACGAGCTAGATGATATCATTTCAGGTACGTCAAAAGGAGTGGTACTGGAATACGACCAAATTGCTAGGGATACCAAGACAAAAATGTGATAACACGGAAGAGCGTTTCGAAGGTTTTCCAAATGGACTATAAGAAACGGCAGCGGATTGAAAATAACGACACCGTTCCATGGGGACGACAACAATAATTTCTTTCCTTATAATATTTATCGTTAACAACATTTGTGTAGATATTATTGGGTTTATAATATATATGTCTAATATGAAAATATTTACACTGTTTTTTTTTTTTGTTTTTCTATTGAAACGACAAAATAAAAAACATATTTAGACGGTTGAGTGGGGTTGTGTCTCATTCTGTTCTTAGACGTAGTGGTGGAAAGTTTAAAGAAAATTTTTATAGTGAAAATATGGTTGGCCAAAACAAAAAACAGGCAGTGGTGAAATCCCGTTTTGGGAAGCTTAGGACGGGTGCGATAAGTATAATAAAATATTTATTGAAATATTTTCTATTAATTATGTAATTTTTAAAACAATTACGTTTTGTTTGTAGTATGAAATGGCCGGAGTTGTCACGACGATGGTTGCTTTATCCATTGCTACACCCACTACGACTGTAGCAAAGGGTAAATACCTAGGGTTGAAGCGGAGAAGTGCCGTGACGTCTCTGACGTGGAGTCAACCGGGGACGTCGTCAGCGTCTAGAGCCGAACCGGATACCCCAGCAGAAACCCTACCGAAGACCACTCCGGAAGAAGAGACTTAGAAGCCATCTTAATGGAAGAAGGGATATGCGCCGTAGATGTGACGATGCCTCCATCGCCAATATCACCTCTACCCGACACCCCCATGACGCTTTCGCAGGAGATGGATCGCTTAGAAAGCGCCATGGCAAGTGCCCCTCGCATCCTAGAGATGATGACAGCACTGACGACAGCTCGGGAGAGGAAGCGCGATGCTCGAAGTAAGGTAAGCACAGAGCTCGCCCGAGTCCGAAAGTGCAGGACCACTCTTAAAGCCGAGCTCACTCGTCTTCAAGGAGAAATCCTGCATCTGATGGAGAAAGAGACACAGCTATTGGAAGAAGATGAGAAGTTGTGTCTCGAAGGAGACGTCCTGGATCATGAGGTGGAGATGAAGCGTCCGAGGTTCGAGCGGCTCTGCGTGGGTGTGCAGAAGCTGGCGCATCAGATGGCGCATATACCTAAAGAACCCGGAAAGCAGATGTTGGCTGAAGAGGACATCTAGGTCCTATAACAACCTGAGGTAGAGGGGTTTTAGTCGGTAGGTCCGAGGACACCTTCCACGGGAATCCGACACTACCTAGTCGTACGGACGACTGGGTGTCTATGAAGATTTCCCCTCTTTCACGAAAACATTAAAAAAAAAAAAGCAAGTAAATATATCTTTTTTAATTTTTTTAGATAGTTATATATGTATAAAAAGGCATCGACTAATATTTTCTGTCAAGTGAAGTAGTACGCACGCATTTAGCAGTATATACTGCAGTCAGTCAGTTAGTTGAGCTCTCAATTTTCTGCTTACATCTATTTTTCGAGTCCATTCACCATCCGCAGATTTCGTAGATGTAGTGTAATTAAGTTTTGTGTTAATATGTAGATTTATAGATGTAGTGCAATTAAGTTTAATGTATGTATTATAAATAGTGTATAGATGTATGTAATATCTAATTAGTGAATAATAATACTTATGAAAACTAATAAAAAATTAAAGATTAAAAAAATTGGGGTAGGCCAAGGTGTGTTAGTATGTAGATATACAGATGTAGTGCAGTTAAGTTTAATGTATGTATGTATTGTAAATAGTGTATGGATATATGTAATTTGTAATTAGTGAATAAATTTCCTTCGCTTTTAAATATTTTTTTTGTTTTGTTATTTAACAGCAAAATCAGTTGGATGTTTTTAAGTTCATTATTTGTTGACGAATTCGAATTATTGACTAATAATAATAAAAAATAATCCATTTGGAAAACCTTCGAAACCCTCTTCCGTGTTATCACATTTTTGTCTTGGTGTCCCTAGCATATTGGTCGTATTCCAGTACCACTCCTTTTGACGTAGGTACCTGAAATGATATCATTTAGCGCATTTCTGTTGAGTTTCGTGCTGTTCTCGTAATTGAGCGTAAATCCCTTTATTTTGGTTTTTAAAATAATAACTTTTAGAACCAGTAGACAACCACTCGACAATATAATCGCCATCCCTTAGTTCGCTACTCCCCTCTACCAACATAGACCCTGTTGGCACGGTATTTCGACCGTTGTCAATATATATAATACTATCTGTATTCACAAAATGTCATAATAATTTCGAAATACCTTCTGCATATATTTTTCGTATAGTAAACATTTTGCGGCCGTAGAACTTCGCTCTTACAATTATAGTCCAATGATGCAATAATTTATTTACGATCGTGTGTGTTTTGTAAATCATGAGAAATATTATGTATATGTGTGTACATAGGTATCTAATACGTAAAGTTTGTTCGGCAAAATCAGAAAGTTTGATGTTTTTAAGTTCATTATTTGTTGACGAATTCGAATTACTGACTTGATGAAATTTATTATTCTTAAAAGAAAAAACAAAAAGAAGAAAATAGCGTCTGCTCAAATTTAATAATGCGAGTGATATTGATACCTAATACAAAGCAACAATGCGAGCGACTACGCTGACGTTGTATTTTTTAATATAGATAGATAGATATATATGTATAAAAAGGCATCGACATTAATATTTTCTGTCAAGTGAAGTACGTACGCATTTACCAGTACACACTACAGCCACTTATTTAGTTGAGCTCTCAATTTCTGCTTACACCTATGTATTTTTCGAGTCCATTCACCATCCGTACATTTCACCTGAACCTGCACGCATGATGTTTACAATATTGCAAAAGTCGAAACCTTGCTGAACCGTAAAATTACTCATTTCATCACAAACAAAAATTTTAAAGTGACATTTTGGGGTATAATCGTTACCTCGTTACTTGGGGTCTTACGACTTTTTATGTACTGAACATACCGATGGGACGCGGGGGTCAGGAAGTCTATCGTAATTATTAATCGAGTTTAATTCACTTCATATGTATCGAAACTGTTAAAACAATAAGCGTGTGTGTGTGTGTGTGTGCCGTTGCCGATTGCGTAGATGCCTAGTAAAATTGCATTGTAATCTTAATGACCACACGCCGTAAGCATTTTCCGTACAGTAAATTTTCCTTAGAGTGTAACAATTTTTATTGTAATTAATTTTTCTAATCTTGTTTGTACCTATATCCTCCACTGAATTGTAATAAGGGGTATAGGTTTTGATTTCCTCGATTACTGAAGTTTAAAAGATAAAGTACTGTATACCTATCCGTGGGAGGGGGAAGGTCCAAAATTTTAACGAGTAAAGGTTTATCGGTTCTTGTACCTCCTAAAACAAATGGGGGCCCTTTTTTTTTTTTTTTCCTAAATTTTTTGCCACCAAGCCCCGAATTTTAGGGGTTTTACCATTTCTTAATTTTCCTTTTAAATTTTAAAAGGGATAGATTAAAAAGGGTTTAAAATTGTGAAATTTTTTCTATCTTGTAGGATTTTTAACGATTGTTTGTGCGCTTTATGCAATTTATTATTTCATACACAACAAATATTAAAATATCTAAAGTTCTACTAGCTATAATAGATATATATTGGTTTGTTTCTTTTTTTTAAGCGCTTACGATGCAACATTATCCAAACTCCTTTCGTAGGTGATTGGTTTACGTGGTTGCGACCCAAACAACATTCCTATGCAGCGACGGTTCGAACCGCGGCGCGCACAAGTGAACTTTTTTTTCATAGGAATAAAAGAAGGCCGACATCAGCTGATGATGACGTTGGGGCACAGCGAAGCACCCGACGAAGGTAGCGTAGCACCTGGCGAAGGTGGCGGAGCACCCTCGAACTAACCAAACAAAAATGGCTGACATCAGCTGAAGATGGTGACGTCACGACGGTGAAACCGACCAATAGGAAACGAGTGGGGGCGGGGCAAAAAAGAAGGAGAGGGGATAAAACAGCTGATGATGACGTCATTTCCCCATAAGAAATACATTGGGGGGATGGAGCCTAAATGTGGTCAACCGACCCAGTTACTACTGTGAATATTTGCCTGCTTTAATTCGTCAGACCACGGTCCAGGAAAAACAGGAAGAATTTCCCCACATATTTTGGGTTGGTCAAGCGCCTCAATTAAACAAACATAACTGCCATTTTCGTTTTGTAATCGAATATCATAACAATTATGTTCCTGCTCTGAAGTATTACTGCCGCCGAAAAATGAATGAATAAAGTGTTCCTTTCTTTTCGGGATCAATCCTATTTTTAAAGCAGTCGATCTCAATACATATGACCTTTGCGAACCGCTGTCTATTAGGTCACGTACTTCTCGAGAGCCGCGATCACTGTTTATTTTAACACGAATTGTTTGCAAAAGTACATGTGCACTAGTATGATTAGTGAGTGTTTGGTCTACGGCCCGTTCACGGGAACTAACAGCGTCACTATCGTCGTCTTCAGAATTGGAACGAGATTTAACAGTTTGTTGTTTTTTATGCGCCGGTAATTCTGGATACATCACGACTACGTGAGTTTTACCGCACAAAACACATCTTAAGCGTTCTCGACATTTACGCGACTGATGACCGGCTTTGAGACACCGAAAACACGCTTTCCTGTTTGATAAGGCACTTCTTTTTTGCTCTTCTGTTAGCTTTTGTACTTTAAAGCAATTTTCACTATTGTGCGTACCATCACAAAAGACGCATTTGTTTTTAATTACTTCATTATTTACCATTCCCATCGCAGTTGGTACGATATTGGCTTCAGTCACATTTTGTTTATTTTTTCGGCTCCGCTGATCAGCTGTCGAACGTAATCAAAACCCTCGGTAGCTAGTGTAATGCGTTGTTCGTTATCAACTTCGTTCTTTAAAAAACACATTAAGCTGTCTAAGCGATTCCTTATCATTGGAAATTCAGTAGCCTGATCAAGTACAAGGACAGACTCGCTTTTTCGGATACACGCACATTCTGATGATCTCTGCCACACCCTTAGAAGCTCTTCGGGGATACAAGATTCTATTAGAGGAAGAAGCATCGCTGCACATTTTTCACTTGTAACGCCTAGGGTTTCAAGAGATCGCATTTGTGTCTCGATTTTGTCATATAAAGATGAAAGATCCATCTTTGCTTTAGTTGTTGCATTACTTATGATAAGTTTTAGCAACTCTCGAACGTAAACTTCGACGAGTAAGTCATCTCTCCCGAATCTGGATTTTAGGCTGTCGACTATCTTTTTATAATTTTCGCCAATGGGAGGATAACTCTCAACTAGTCTTCTGGCACGACTATCCGCTGTTGTAGCCTGAATTAAGTATTCGATTTTATCGGCACGGTCAATATTCGGATCTCCATGGATCTTTTTAAATTGGCCCCAGAAGAATAGCCATTCACGAATATCGCCATTAAATTTTTTAAACTAAACTGCAGGTAGTTTAAACTTCCGGTGAACTATTCTGGTATTGGACGTACTTACCCCAGAACCGCTCACAGAATAACATTCCTCTGGCAGCCCCTTCGGTTCACGCGGGTCATTCATTTGAATTTTAAAAGTAGTGAATCGTTTCGTGTACTCGTCACATGATTCCATTTCCATTGTCAACATTTCTTCAGTAGCATCTTATTCAAGAAGTGTGTCGAAAATTTCACCATCAGTGGCGCGCAAAGCTTCATATTTTTGTTGCAAAATGTCCCAACATATATCAATTTGCTGAGTACTGACCTGAACAGTCTCCTCAGGATTCAATAATTTTTGCAATTCATTTGCCGCTCTAGTGAACGCAGTACGAAGAACACTACGATATTTCTTCTTTTGTTCCATAATTCACAGAGGGATAACAAACTTGGTTTAAAACCACCTGCGTACCTAATACTTCTTACTACGCGCTATAAGTTTGTCCAAAAAACTATTAATTACACGAGTTCTGCACTTTCTCAATCAAAGTCCTGTCACAGTCGCCACAATTTTGTGTAAGCCCGGAAAACTACCCGTCAACCGACTGTACACTGAATAAAGTAGATTGAGAAAATTCGGAAACAAGTAATATTCCTTTCGAAACGTATTATATTTGCATATTAAGATACACGTCAAGCATCGAACAATATTATCGCAGAACTGTACATTAGCAAATTATTAAACAAGCAAGTTGGGTCCGATCGTCAGAATAAAACAATGAGTCATTCTCTTCGAAACTGAACGCCGGACCGTATAAACAAACAAATCAAACAACTAACTGATTATGCATACGTGTATAAAGACACTATTCAAAACAGTGCCTGCTCAGCAATACGCTTTCCACGCAATACATTTTATGCTTACTAAGATAAGATGTTTCTTTCTTAATTAAAATAATTATACATGTTAGAGTTAAACTACGCTCCCAAGCAACCGGTCGTAGCTCTCCCTCGGTTGGGAATCTTTTAATTAGGAATTGCATTTAATCTTTTTAATAAATAATTAATTAGTAAACAAGTGTTCTTTTTAATAAATTACCAAATATAAATAAATAAATTTTAAAACCTTTTTAAAAAGCAATTCACCGAGGTTAAACAAATAAGTGGCGCAGTCGTGACGGATTTCCGGGAACTCTTAAATTTCTGTGCGAGCACAAGTGCGATAGTACATATTAAGAGGGAAATCAGTGAACCGAAAAAGGAGCAACCCTGCATAGCCAAGGTCCCCAACAAACTGCAAAAGGAGCAACCCTGCATAGCCAAGGTCTCCCCAACAAACTGCAAAAGGAGCAACCCTGCATAGCCAAGGTCTCCCCAACAAACTGCAAAAAGGAGCAACCCTGCATAGCCAAGGTCTCCCCAACAAACTGCAAAAAGGAGCAACCCAGCATAGCCAAGGTCTCCCCAACAAACTGCAAAAGGAGCAACCCTGCATAGCCAAGGTCTCCCCAACAAACTTCACAAGGAGCAACCCTGCAACGACAAGGTCTCCAAAATCATCAAATCAACAAAAAAGAGAGGTAGTCTTCTCGTCGACTCAAGGTTAGTCATAATTAAGAAATTGTTTTTTACAAACCAAGTTGTATTACTTTAACTTTTATACATTTATAAAATTTTTATGTTTCCAATTAGAAACTTTATGCTTGAAAAAGAAGCGTACAAACATTGTTTGAAAATCTATTTTTATGCTTTTGTGTTTGAAAAGCTATAGATTAATTTTGTCTTATTTCTATTTTTATGCATAATACACAGAAAAATATCAAGAAAAGTATTAGAAGTAGAAATATAATTTTATTCATAATTTTTATGTAATTCAAAACACCATTAATGTCAATTGAGAATTTAAGTCAGTCATTAAATTCTGTTTCGTTAAACGAATCGTTTAATCTATCAATAAATAGCGAAGAAGGTTTTAGAGGATTTAGATATAGTGAAATCTATTCAAATTCTGTAAATCAAAATTTAAACATGCCAAACCAAAACACAGAACTTCTAATTTCAACAGCCAAATGTTATGGCGAAATCTTACCAAAATTTGAAGGAAAATCACATACGTTAGAATCATTCATTAATAAAGTAAACAAATTTTACGATAAGTACGGCGTATCTATAGACGAAACTTTGAACGAATATGTTTTTTGCTTAATTTCTAGTAAGTTAATAGGAGAAGCAGCAGAATTTATCGCGTGTAGACCAGATATTAATTCATGGCCAAATTTGAAAGATGCTTTAAGAAACAAATATGGAGATTTTACGGATAGAAAAATTTTATCGCAGCAATTCAAATCGCTCAAAATTAAACAGAATGAAAGCCTAAACGAATTCATCGAACGAATAAAATCGACACAGACGCAATTAGATATTAAGACCCAAATTGATACAAAATTAACAAACGAGCAAAAAGAAACGTATAAACAGATACATGAACAAACCGCGCTTGAAATTCTCTACAATAATTGTCCAATTATGTTACAAACAATTTTAGACGTAAAAGAGCATGAGACACTAACACAAGCCACACCCACAATTTTAAATTTCATTACCAAACATTCACAAGAAAAACATAAACCACCAAATATTACACAAACTAACACAATGAGGTATCAACAACCCATACAAAATGTAGGTACACGAAATATCACTAACACTGTACAACAAAATCCATTTAGAAATGCTAATTACCAAAATAGAAATCCAAATTTTAGACAACAAAACATGCAACAAGTATCATCCAGGATGCCTAATACAGGCATGGTAAATAAAAATAACAATTTTACGAATCAACAAACTAATTCGAAAAACTCAAGTAATGTTAGGTCAAATCAATTTCAACGAACAGCTTTTAAAAATTGGCGTCAGCCTCAACCACAAATAACACTCACGGAAGTAGATAATCAAGATTATTCTAATCAAATTGATAATATGGAAACAATAGGTGAAAACTATCAAAATGATAATAATAATAATAATTTTGAATTCCCAAATGAAGACGAAAATAACGTTTATTCAAATAATCACAATTATCCGAATAACTATAATTTAGATAATGACGAACCATATAATTATATTGAAACTGGTGAACATGTCCAAAATTTTCGGCAACTTGCCTCGGACGAAATTCAAATGTAAAATCACATAATTACAAAATTTTTTTAAATAATTTTACCACGTTATCACGAAATACATTACCATGTTTATTATTGAAATTAAATAACGAAACTACTTTATGAATTTTAATAGATAGTGGCGCAACAAATTCGCTCATGGATCCCGAAATAGCAAATAAACATTTTTCAGATCGTATATATAAGGAAAATTTTTTGTTAAGAACAATCATGACAGAAACAGTACACGACCGATGTTTAAATGTAGATTTATTCAAACCTGACCAAAATATTAAATTTTTTATTATCAAATTTCATCGTCATTTTAATGTATTATTAGGTTCCGACAGTTTGGAAAAAATGCGTGCAAAATTAGACTATTACACAGGTAAAATAACACTTAACGACATTGAATATTCTTTAACTAGATATGATGCTAATAATAACAATAAAGTGAAAAAAAGAAAGTTCAATGTACCAATTAAGAAAGGATGTATATTAGTACCAAAACAACAAGTAAATAACGCCTTTATCCCCGATACACTGACGGTGGCGGATAATTATCAATGTGAGGTACCTGTTTACGGAAAATTAATAGATAACCAACAAATACATAAAATCAAAGCACAACATGTTAATTTAAAAGAGACGAACGTATGTCAACATTTGTATATACCTAAAACTACTCGAAATTCAAAAAAACCGTTAGAGCTAAATCTGCAACATCTACAAGGAATATCCCGTAAAACTTTAGAAAATTTATGTAACGAATTCACTGATGTCTTTTATAAAGAAGGTGACGTTTTAACGTTTACGAATGTAACGAAACACAAGATTCCGTTGAACTCTGATATTCCGATATTTCTCAAACCATATAGATTTCCGCAAGTTCAAAAATCAGAAATAAATAAAGAAATAGAAATTTTACGACAACAAAATATAATCACACCAAGCGAATCTCCTTATAACTCTCCAATATTCCTAGTTCCTAAAAAACCTGATAGTGAAGGAAAGGTTAACTAGCGACTCGTTGTAGACTTTAGGAAACTAAACGAACGCACAATTGAGGACAAGTACCCCATCCCGAATATATCATCAATTTTAGACCTTTTGGGCAAGTCAAACTATTTCTCGACACTAGATTTAAAAAGCGGCTATCACCAAATAGAAATAGACCCAGCTGATCAACATAAAACAGCTTTTTCTACTGAACAAGGCCATTGGCACTTTTTAAGAATGCCTTTCGGATTAAAAAATGCACCTGCTTGTTTTGCAAGAGTAATGAATAATGTTTTAAGCGGGCTAATTAACAAAATTTGTCTTGTATATCTTGACGATATCATCATTGTAGGAAAAACATTCGAGGAACATATCCAAAATTTAAGACAAGTATTTGAAAGACTTCAAAAGCATCAATTTAAAATTCAGACTGACAAATCAAAATTTTGTTTAAGAGAGATCGAGTACTTAGGCCATTTAATTACCACAGATGGAATTAAACCGAACCCTAAATTAGTAGAGAAAATAAAGAACATACCGTTGCCAAAAACTCAGAAACAAATAAAGTCATTTCTTGGTTTAACCGGGTATTATCGAAAGTTCGTCGATAATTATGCGACAATAACGAAACCGTTGACTCTTTGTCTGAAGAAAAATGCAAAAATTGCACACACTCCCGAATTTATTAAAGCATTTGAAACAATTAAAAGAATAATTAGCAACCCACCAATTTTAGCACATCCCGATTTTTCGAAAGATTTTATAGTAACATGTGACGCATCGAACACTGGAATTGGCGCAGTATTATCACAAGGTCAAATAGGTAAAGACAAGCCGATAATGTATATAAGTGGAACTCTCAACAACGCTGAATTAAATTATTCAACTATTGAAAAAGAATGTTTAGCAATAATTTGGGCTACAAAACAATTTCGACCCTACATATACGGACGTAAGTTTACGATAATAACTGACCACAAACCGCTTCAGTGGTTATTTAACCTTAAAGAACCCAACTCAAAATTAATAAGATGGCGTTTGCGGCTAGAAGAATTCGACTATAATATTCAATATAAAAAAGGTAAAAGTAATGTAAACGCAGATTTCTTGTCAAGACTTGAGACGTATCCGTTCGAGACACAGGATGACCTGGTATCTTTATTCAATAACCCAGGTGACGTAAGTCAGCGCGAACCATTAGATATAGCGGATATTGACGAATTTTTAGAAATAAAAGATGTCAAAACAAAACCCAAAATTAAAATTTTATCAGATAAAATCATTAGACCAGCTGATATCCCTTTACAAGAAGTAGATAGAGTTATTAAAACAGCTGATCCTTCTATACAAAAAATAAGTGAAGTTGTTGACCCGAAACCGAAATCTTTATCTAGCGCAACACAACATTCACAAGCAGAAAACACTAACGCGACATTACCTATATCTGATCACCCCCTAAATTATTATCAAAATCAATTCTCATTTTCATTTTTCAGTAAACCTAGTATTAAAATTACAAGGCCTTTTAATAAAATAAGACACACAATACAGATCACGCGCGAAAATTATGTTAACGAAATAATAAACGTTTTAATGAACTATAGTAATCCTAAAGTAATAAACGCTATTTATCTTAAAACACCTCAATTATACGAGGAAGTAGCATTTTTAATTAATCAAAATTTTAGTGGAAACATGAAATTCGTATATACTAACAAAATATTAACAGATGTAGTAGAGGAAGAAATTCAAAACAGCATTATGCAGCATAGCCATATACCAGATCACCGTGGAGCGAAAGAATTAACAGCTCAAATCAGTAGACAATATTACTGGCCTAATTTAAATAAAGATTGCCAAAAGTTAGTAGATAACTGTAACATATGTCAACAAGCCAAATACGAGCGACATCCTCCGAAATATCAATTAAAATTAACCGAAACACCTAAAGAACCGTTACAACTAGTATACATGGATATTTTTACATGCGAAAAACAGAAATATTTAACCGCGATTGACGCTTTTTCAAAATATTTTATGTATCACCCATTAAATTCGACAAATTCTCCTGATATAATTGACGCTTATGTAAACATGTTTTCTCGATATAAAATGCCTAAGAAATTAATAACGGACAATCAACTTAACACCCCTTTATTTGTAGACATGCAAAAAATGCATAAAGTAGAATATCACTTTATCACTCCGGTCCATCCAAACAGTAATGGTCCAATTGAGAGAGTGCATGGGACAATTGTCGAAATTATTAAAACCATCACGGCTTCAAAAAACAAAATGTTAATGCTAAATGCCTTTGAAAACGCAGTCATTATATATAACCGTTCAATACATTCATTAACAAATTATAAACCCATAGAGTTAATGTTTGGACATTTAGAGTCTCGCGACATGTTAGAAATATTTGATGATAATTATTATCACGAATATACGAGTGAAATTTACGATCGAATCAAAGCTTTATACGATATAGTTAGACAAACTGAGGAAACTAAGAAACAAAAATATATTGATTACGAAAACACTAAAAGACAACATTTTCCTGACATTCCCAAAAATCAACCAATTTATCTAAAGGTACCACAAAGAAGTAAAAAAATACCGAAATATAGACCCGAAATTGCTATTCAAGATTTAGGTGATAAGGTAACCACACAGAAACACAAAATCTATCATAAGCAAGAAATAAAACCCTTAAGAAAATCCCAAGTCCAAATAAGAGATTCTGTTTCAGATGGTATTCCTTTATCTGTTGATGATCGCAATGTGGGCAAAACAAACATCCCAACAACAAGTGGAAATTAAAAATTTTAAAGACAACCCTGGCATTTTACCACTAAAGTTAGGAAACGCAAAGGTACAGATTACACACCACACCTTTATACACAACTTTCATTTAGAACCGCTAAAAGATAATATGAATAATTTGGAAAAATATATAAATATTCCTTTATTAAAAACACACTCTAGGGAAAACATTCCCATAATGCGAGAAATACGTCGATTAAAACAAAGATACACACATTTAAAATCGCAACTTACACTAATACACCCAGATATATTTAATACGGTGCGTAATAAAAGAGGTCTAATTAATGCTCTCGGATCAGTTTTTAAATTCGTTTCCGGAACATTAGACGCAAATGATGGCGAACGTTATGATAACGCAATTAATACTTTAAAAGTAAATCAAGAAAATATAATAACGCGTTTTAATAAACAAATATCAATAAACAAGCAAGTAATTGAAAGCTATGAATTAATTTTAAAGAACATTTCTCATAATTTCATAGAAGTAGAAAATACAATTAATTTAGTACGGGAACAAGAAGCAATTTTAACAGAAGTATTTATTTTGGAAAATATTTTAACAGAATTGGAAGTTTTAGTGAGTAACATACAAACGGCAATTGGTTTTGCATCTTTAAATAAATTGCATTTAAGTATAATTAACGAACAACAAATTTCTCAAATGAAAGAAACCATCACAAAATTTAATGACCCGACTACATTTTACTCAGATGATAATGTTTTATTTATAGAGACAATTTCTGTAGAATTTTATATTAATCGCAATCATATTGTCTTTCTACATCATGTACCAATTCTTGATAACATACAATTTAGCTTATATCATTTATATTCAATACCAACGCAAAATAATACTATAATCATATCGCCTACACCGTACGCAGCAATTTCTGACGATAACATTTACTACCTGAAAGAAAGATGTAATTTCATACAACAACAGTCTTTTTGTTCTTTAAAACAAGTAGATAAAAATTACCAACAGGACAATTGTATAAGGAACTTATTGAAAGTGCAACAAACACCGACGTGTAAAAATGTACCAGTGAAAGTGAATGACCTATTAGTGGAAAGCATCAATGACGAAAAGTATCTTATAATAGTCCCAAAAGAGACGCTAGTTCACATAAAATGCGGTACTGAAGAAATACATAAACTACAAGGCGTGTTTTTGATAACATTGCCATTTTCTTGTTCATTTATCACGAGAGAATTTAAATACATTAATTTAGAGCAGAGTTTAAAAGAAGATCCTGTATATTTGCCATTTTTAACGGATGCCATAGCTAATGTGGATCCAATTCAACTAAACTTAAAATCAATCGGTCTAGATCAATTATCAAAATTAACGTTACAAGGTAATGAACCTCTAGAACATGTTATGAGAACTAGTACAGTCTGGACAAATAGTTTTAGTATTTTTATTATCATAACCATTATAATTATCATTATAACTATTATATGTATTTTTAAACATAAACATGTTAAATTTATTATTAATAAAGCTGTAAGGGGAAAGCGTAATATTGAGAATAATGAAGAAGATTTAAAAGCATTTCCAATGCCTGAACGCATTAAATAAAAAACATTTTTTCCTATAAATTGACTTAATAAAATTTTTTTATTTTTCAAAAAGAATTTTATCTTAAAGGGCGGAGGAGTTATGCATACGTGTATAAAGACACTATTCAAAACAGTGCCTGCTCAGCAATACGCTTTCCACGCAATACATTTTATGCTTACTAAGATAAGATGTTTCTTTCTTAATTAAAATAATTATACATGTTAGAGTTAAACTACGCTCCCAAGCAACCGGTCGTAGCTCTCCCTCGGTTGGGAATCTTTTTAATTAGGAATTGCATTTAATCTTTTTAATAAATAATTAATTAATAAACAAGTGTTCTTTTTAATAAATTACCAAATATAAATAAATAAATTTTAAAACCTTTTTAAAAAGCAATTCACCGAGGTTAAACAAATAAGTAACACCATTTGGACTAACACAAACACAAATTTTGTCTTGCATGGTGAAAAACGAGGATAGTTCCTAGTTACGGGTTGTAAAAATTGTTACTCTCGTTCCTGATGCCAGTAAACTCCACTGTTGTAGTCTTGAACCCAATAGCTCAGCATGACCCTTGGACAAGTGAAGGTCTCTTACTAGGTCGTTTAATTGAGCTTGTTCGATTAAATGGGGTCCTTTCGGTCCCGTTATTTTCAGGAGAATAGGTAGCGTCCGTTTTTTCTGCATTGTTCAGTTCTTCTTCATCATCATATTGCAAATCTTCTTCCCATTTTGCAGGGGGAGCTGGGGCTGGTAAGCCTTCTCCGTGAGGAACAGGTCTTGTTGCTGAAGGAATCTCTGGATATTCAATAGTATGCTTGTTTTTCCTTAAAAAACCAGATACTTTTGTCATACAAAAGCATCAATCGTTGAAATGGTTAGTAATCGGAAGTGTTGCCTTTAGTACTACTACATAAAATAATATCTACGCAATATTGGCAAGTTAATTTTGTTAGCAATTTACGACCAATATATTCTGACATATAATATAGTACATTCTCTTGAAATTAAGATGTTACTTGAGTGGGCAATGGGATCTTCCGAAAATCATCATCATTAAAAAATTTTATAATTGTTCTCATTTCGGATCGAAATTCAAAAGCAGGTGTACAGATGTTCCGAAAATCTGCACAGTTTGCACTCTCACTTGCCACAATTGAGTTCCTAAATAGTAATTGCCTCAAAGTTCATTTAAGTTGAAGGCAGTTAGGATTATTATTCCATCCCCTCTAGATCTTACACAGGAAAATAACAGTTCCAGGTGATCTTGAGAACACTTTAAGTTAATAAATAATTTAGGGGAATGTCACTGTAAAATAAATCATTAGCTAAGCCAATAGTGCTTTGCATTGTACAGATGAAACCCAATTAAAATGTTTTTCTGCTGTGGTGGAGAATGGAAATATCAATTTTCAATGATCGCAAATATTTCGTTGCTTAAGAAAAATTCTCCTTAAAGTAATCCATAGTACGAGGTCTCATGGGAGATTTGTAACCTTTGCCAATAGGTTTCTTGAATTTGATTGATCAAATATCTGTTCAATTATTCTTTTTTCAAAATCTTGTGCATCACACTCTTTCAAATTTTGAACTCATTGCTTGCGCAGCCAAGCCCACATTCATCATTTTATTTTTGAAATGAATATGACTGGAGGTCAAGGAATTTGCCAATCTTAATTGCTCCCTTTTTTGAAGTCAATCCAATTTTTTTAAATCTTTTCATCTGATTACTCCACGATCTCAGTGTAACTGCTTTTCTGCAAATGCATTTCGCGCTAATTTTAACATATGACAGGTGTGTAGCATACATTGTACTTTTTCTGACACACAAGGATTTGAAATATGAAGCGACGTTATCACCATACATGCGACATCCTAGTTTATTGTAAGTCGATATGTTAACAGATGTTCCATCAGATGTTGTTGATTTAACAATTACACCAATGTCATACAAATTACTTAACCAGCACCTAATTAATTGACACTGAATATCGGCATTTGACTTTGTCAATCAAAAGATAGCCAACTGTGCATTTCAAATTTTGTCTGTATGAAACTATCTGAAACAACAAGACTTCAGTCGGTGGAGTTTCATCTATGTCTACAAAAGAAATTTGCTTCTGATTTGGTCTCGCTGATGGAGTTTCCATTTCCGGTACCAATTTAGAAGTAAGGACAGAAGCCTATTGATTTTTGTGGAACTATTGAGAATGGATCCGGCGGAGCTTATAAGAGCGATGTCATCAGCGTAGAGGGAGGTGAGAATTGAAGGGTCAGTAGGAATGTCTGCGCAAAACAGGCTGAACAAGATTGGTGAGAGTTTGAAGCCTTGGGGAACACCAGCAGTGATAGGTTTGCTGGCGGACAAAGCAGAGCCAACTCGTACACGAAGAGTTCTGTCAGTGAGAAATGATTTGATAACCCCGATAAGGAAAATGTGGGGCGTTGAGAGCGACAAGTTTGGAAATGACACCTTCGTGCCAAACTCGATCGAAGGCTTGCTGGAGGTCAAGTAGAAGCATGGTAGTGTGTCGACTTTTGTTAAGTTTGTCAGTGACGTTCTCGGCAACTCGTAAGAGTTGGTGGCCGGCGCCATAGTGCTTGCGAAAACCATGTTGGAAGTCGGGGAGTAAGTTGTTTTGCTCCATGTAGTCTAGGAGCCGGTCTAGGAGAATAGATTCGGCTACTTTACTCATCGAACTGACCAGGCTGATGGGCCTGTAGTTTGAGGGAGAGCTAAGAGGCTTCCCTTTTTTGGGGAGACAGATGACAGTGGCTTCTTTCCAGACTAGAGGGAAATGGTGGAGCCGCATGATAGCGTTTATGATGTTGCATAGTGCCGTAAGGTGTTTCCGTGGTAAGACTTTTAGGACACCATTAGGAATTCCGTCAGCGCCAGGGGCTTTTCTCTTTTTGAGAGAGCGGATGGTTTGAGAAATTTCGTGAGGAGTGGTATGTCTGAAGTCAACGACAGATGGGATGAAGTTGTGAACCACGTTTTCTGTGCGCTAGTGAAAGTTGGCTAGATCTACAGGACTGGGGAGCGGGGAGCACTGTAGGCGAAGAGACTCGGCGAAGATTTCGGCTTTTTCTTCGTCTGAGGTGTAAAGAGAGCCGTTTTGTTTTAATGGTGGGAAATGGGGAGCTCTGTTACGAAGCGAGCGGATTTCTTTCCAAGTGTTTTTGGGGTGTGTTTCTGCTTGAGCTATGTAGTCGTCAAAAGAGGCACAGCGGAATTCGGTAAGGCCAGTTTTAAGTTCTCGCTGAAGGGCGTTAAGTTCAGCACGGTGTTCGTGATTTTGTTGTCTTTGCCACAGACGGCGCGTCTTGTTTTTCCTCTTGATGAGGGCAAGAATGTATGCGGGGAGGGTTTTTCCTGAAGCGGATATTGGATGGGAGGTTGTGGAGATCTCAACGGCGCTAGTGATCTCGTTTGAAAGGAGATCTACAGCTTCGTTAAGTTCCTCTATTGTGCGAATTTCAGTGCACTTGAATGATGAAGTTTCTAGGGCGTATTTGAGGTGTAACCAGTCTAATGTTTTTACAAGTTTTGGGGCGTTTGGATTCACGCGGCCTATTTCAAGTAGGACTGGAAGGTGGTCCGAAGTTAGTGCGTCGAGCACGACGGGATCGGCAGAGAGACTGACATTTTTGGTGACGAATATGTCCAAAATGTCTGGGCGATGATTGTGGTTATCAGGGAAATGCGTGAGACTTGTTGGGGCTTCAATTGTGAGAGATTTGGCAAGAAGTGATATGCCTTTGCTATTATTGTTGTGGCAGTCCCAAGAGAAGTGTTTGGCATTGAGGTCGCCTGCGACAATGGTCTTGGAGTCTGAGAGGAAAAGAAGCTGTAGGTCTGTAAGATCTGGTTCGGACGGGGGTGAGTACAAAGATATTATTCTCACAGGACCTGTGGTTAGTGATACCTCAATGCCAACTGCTTCCAAGGAATCTGTAGCCAAAGAGAAGGGCTTGTGTTTTATTGAGTTTCTAACTAGGATGGCTACTCCGCCGCCTGCTGAGTTTTCACGGTCCTTTCTGTAGGATGTGAAGTTTGGGACGAAAACTTTAAGTTTGTTTGAAAGGTGTGTTTCGGTGATGCAGGGAACACCGATCGACTGAACTTCGAGAAAGTGTTCGAGTTCAGTCGTTTTACCTCTAATGGCTTGGGCATTCCAGGTAACTAATCGAAGTTTGTTCTTGTTGGTTTTGTTAGACATTGGCGGTTGGTTGGAGAACTGCGACTATGGTGGCTACCATGGTTTGAAGTACGGCTTGAAGTTTTTGTTCAATTGTACCTGAAGTTGGAACGGTGCTGGCGGTGTGATGACGTTTTTTTTTGGGGGGGGGGGCTGTTCTTATTGCCTTAACATAAAAGTTTTGCAGATTTACCTTTGCGGGGGTGGCAGAAGGCTTGGGGGATTTTGGGGGCGGCTGGGGTGGTGGTTTTATTTGGGGCGTGGTTCTATAAGGAACCTTTGGGCAGCCACGGTAAGTGGCACGATGGTTGCCCTTTTAGTTGGCACAGGTGGGGGTGGCGTCCGTTTTGTCAATGGACTTACATTCGGCGGTAACGTGGTTACGGCCGCAGAAGGGGCAGACCCAAGCTGCATGGCAATAGTTGGCCGTGTGAAAAAATTTCATGCAACGGCGCCACTGTGGGGCGGCTTTTGTGGCTCTTTTCGGTTCAACCTTGACGTTGAGGCTGCAGATTCTGCCAAGGTCGAAGATTGCCTTGGACTTGGGGTCAGCTTTGTCCAGTAGTACTGAGACGAGTGCCCAGATATTCCCGTCTTGGGACATACGGTGAACACCGCGTATGGCAAAGTCCTTGTTAGTCAGCTCTTGTACGTCTTCAGTGGTGATGCTTTCGCACACACCACGAAGGACCACGTGAGGGTCTTTATCTTGGTGAAGTTGATTGGTCAAAAATTTAACCTTTGATTCGACCAAGTAGGTGGTCAGACGGCGGAAATCACTTACACAGTTGGGATATACTCTGATCGCGAACTTTAAATTTGAATTCAACACGCCAATATATTCAAGCTGTATATAAATGTAATTAATAAGTGCATTGTGACCTTCATGAATGTCTATTAATTTTCAATTTTATAAAATGAGAATATGATACAGCAGTTACTGTTGGGAAAAAAACGAAAGGGATGTTAATGGTCAAGTGATTTTAATGTAAATAATGCTAATTTACAATTAGTTGAAATTATTTTTTTAAATCTATGTATTCTCAATAAGAAAAACAAAATATGAACTGGAATAGTGTTTATAAAAAATAATAAGTACAAAATTAATAAAAATAAAATAAAAAGAAGAAATCCCACACCAAGAAAAAAAAGCAAAAGGAAAACAGGCTAACCCACCACCATCCCCAACGGACAACCACAACAATTAACTGGAAAGAAATTCTGAAATAAAATAAGTTGGTTCGAAGAAACGAAGAACTAATATTAAAAGTAGTAATATTACTCTTATTTCAACAGATGTAATCCAATCTTTTTTTCGGAAAATATGTCTGTTTATCAATTTTTCTTTTTTTACACGGGTTGGTATCCTTTTCTAAGGTATTCTTCAATTTCCTGAACATATCTAAAATTCCGCCTAAATTCTTCTCATCTAATCTATGTAAGGTATTTGTCAAGTTGGTAATCTCTTGGGCTACAATCTAATAAACAATTTTTATTGTAATGATGACTACTATAATTTTTATTGCTACTACTACTATTTTACAATAAGCACCTTGCGTTTATCTTCCAAAGTAATAAAATTGTTGATAGTTTGTTTTTCAGTTGTCACTTGTGTAAAATCACCCAATTCTTCTTCGTAGTTTATACGAGACGTTGTTGGTTCATCAATAAACAAAGCAAATTCATTACCTTCCTTCGTAAAATCTAAAACAGACTTGCCTCTCTGCTCAAACAAGGCTACTGCATGAATATGTTTACATAAAAATAATTTTACCTGATATGCGGGGCACTCACATTCATATCTATGAATACATATTTTACATTTATTACAAAACATTGACTTACAATCGCTATCACACAAATCTTTATAGGAAACCGAATAAAACTTGTCACTTGCCGCAAACGATTGTACTTTAAACTTACCACATTCTATTAATTGTACCTGATCATTCATATTTTCTGCCTTTATATGTGCTTCAAGGGTCTGTTTATGTTGATAGTTATTAGCATTGGGTCTTTCCACTTTTATTATCTTTTTCCACATTAATTTTTTCATAATACTCTGTAAAAGCTTTCAATAGCCATATTGGTGTTAATACCTACATTTGTCCGATGACAATGCGCCCACATCATAATTCTTTCTTCACTCTGAAAATAATAACTAAAAAGAAGAAGTTAATTTCTTGCCCGTATTTTCAGTATGATATACTCACTTCTGTAAATACCTTAAGAATTCAGTTTCACCCTTTTCAGTTAAATGATGTAAGTACTCCTCCTTTAATTCCACAAATTTCAATGGGTCCATTTCCTTTAAAATTTGTCTCATTTTAGTTTTCATTACTTGCCTATTCTCCACTGCTTTCAGTTTGGAACGTCGCTGTATATTCCAGTTTTTGATAATATGCCATGTACAAAGAATTCTTCGAGGTTTTTTCTCTGACGCCATAACTTGGGTCCATGCATTATAGTATTTAATGTCGTCGTCACTCATAATATACTCCGCCTCAATATTGTCCCCAGTTTTTTCCTTCAATGCTGTAAAAAAATCGTTTGTATTACTTGATCTAACCTGTTTGAAACCAAAAATGTTACTGGAAATCCCATATTATTTTCATCCTTCACTAATACAGTTGTTAGCTCCCAATTTCTTGTTAGTTCCATGTGTTCCATCTATACATATTATTCGCTTAATTTTTTTTAGTTTGTGCTCCATTATTGCATTTATAAATCCTACAACAAAATCTTCATCTTTTATCACAATAACTTTGACCTAGAATATTAAACCCACCACCATACCACCACCTGTGACAATATTGCTTCAATTCTATTTACTATTTATCTTACCAATTGCTTTAAATAGGAATGCATATTTTTTTCCTTGATTGTTCCATTCTGCAATCTTTAATGTGGTAGCTATCATATCATCTGCATCTCGCTTCATATCAATATTATATTTCCTTGTTAAATATCCTAAGTCACTTCGAGTAATTATATTTATTCGTTACAATTTGTTGTTCTCAATTTTCCTTGCTTCTTGAATAATTCTTTCTTTTGACACACCTGCTGCCAATTTTTTAACAATACTTTCCTGTTCACTTTTCGCTAACCGTTTATTTCTTAGTTTATCTGCATGTCCCACATGCGTTGCAATGTATCTAACCATAACTGTTCCTAGAAGAATATTATTCAGTACCTAATAATAATGCATAAAAAAACCATAACAATTACCATTTTCTTTGCTAATTTTTACTACTATTCGAGATGGACAAATCCCTGCGATACGTACCATATGGTGCCACCACATTTCAAGCTGCGTTTTTTGCAATTACCTACAAATTCTAAGAAAGTCAATTTATTAATACAAATACTACAAACACAAAAATAAGACAATTAACCTCTGTAATCACTTCGGTTACATAGGTATATAATATATTTTTTCATCACCATCTACACTTAGTGTACTTCTCTGGCTGACATAATTAACATGCTACTAAGAAGCAAAATACATTCATTAATTTTTATACCATGACCATCATATAAATGTTGTATTAAAACTTCGTGGCAGCTTAATGATTCTCTATTATCCTGGGGGCACAATGGGCATAAAATATATCGAGACTTCTCTATTGTCTGTCCATGATAAACCCTTAAATGTCTATTTCTCGTAGATACACTTCCAAAATGTTTTTTACAAATGTCACACATGATCTTACTGTCCCTTACAAAACTTTATTAGTATAATCTTACTGGTGGGTATATAAAACATACTGTACGTACCTTTCAAGATCCATTATTGAAAATTTTAATGATAAAACTGTAGAGAATTATCAAAGATTTTAATAAAACACGATAAAAGAAAACACTGAACGATATTAATAAAACACCATAAAAGATATTAACAAGATATGATAAAAGAAAACACTAACAATTAGTACTAATACACTAAAAGAAAACACCAAAAGATAATTACAAATAAGTATCTACAAAACACTAAAAGTTATTTATACAAAAGGAATACACAGTTCAAACAAATCAGCTCTACACTATGGCTTAACAATAAGTTGTAAAAGTTCAGGTGGTTAACTTGTTGCCCTTACAATAAGTATAAATCACTGTAATAGATATTAATACTACACTGAACATCATGAATTCACAATTGAAGCAAATCAGCAAAGTCGGCTTATTAGGCTTTGAGGCCGGCACAAAGTGTACTTTACGCTATGCTACAACGGACGACCGTAGTCCAGAAGAGTCGCTGAGGTGGTCGTGTAAGTGCACGGATTGGCAGAAGAACGCTTCTAATTGTAGCAGTCGGGCAGAGTGTATTATTCAGCGGTTGCTAAATCGGCTGGGCTGGTCTCGGTTGTGGCGCTCTGTACGGCTGTGTCGAGGTTGATTTGAAGGTCAAATCGGTATAGCTTACTACAGAAATTTCGTCACCTAAGATGAGGGGGCGGAGCCTAATCTCCGTTTGTTCATGTAAGCCAAGACACTGCAGCTGTCACGCTTGCTCGGGGGCGGTGCTTGGAGCCTAATTGTCGCCGTCACTCGGGGCGTCGTTTGTTTCGATGCGTGGGCGGGACCGCGTTCTCACGGCGGTCCGCGTATTTGGCGCAGTCCGAGCGGGGCTGCCACGCTTGCTCGGGGGCGGTGCTTGGTTGGCGATCAGAGGGCGGAGCCTAATCTCCGTTTGTTCATACGAACCAAGACACTGCAGCCTGAACACAGACAAAATTGTGGACCGCGGTGAGTAAATAGTCGTAGCGGGTTTTAAAAATGTATATTTAAAAAAAAAACAGAAATGAATTAAAATAATTACAGGCATATATATATATATATATAAAACTAAGGCAACGCTAACACACACACACATTCAGACTTGAATACAATCAAGGATAACAACACACTCGCTCTCTCATTCAGTCCTGAAAATAAAAACAATCCTGAAAAGAAAGGTGGCTACGAAGTTGGCAGCGGCGTTATTCAGGCGACGGCGTGGCAAATATTAAGCGCCTGGCCTTGACAGGCGTCGGCGGCGGCGGCGAGAGCAGCGGCGGCGACGGCAACGACGGCAATGGCGATGTCAAGGACGTTGAGAGGGCTCCCGTGGGCGGCGTCACTAGGGCGCTCGGTATCGGCGGCGGCGGCGGGCGCCGGGGCGTCACGGCGACGGCGGCGGCGGCGGATAGTTGACTGCGTCGGCGGTTGTGCACAGCGGCCGGCTTGTGGCCTTGATCTTGTCTCTGTCGGTGCTTGTCCTTTTATGGTAGCTACGAGAGCTAATGGGTAGCTACGAAAGCTAATGGGTAGCTACGAGAGCTTATGGGTAGCTATTTACAGCTAGAGGGTAGATTTTCAGCTAGCGAGAGCCAGAGAAGATCTGCCGTTTGCTTTTTTTTTTGTGCCGTTGGCTAGAGGGGAAACCTTCAAAAGGCACCTCGCAATTGGTTCTATATGCGAGGTAGTGTGAGATTCTTACTCACTAACCCCTCGATCTTGAAGTTCCAGTCCTTGGACTTCTCCTTGAAATCTGAAACAGATACTTTCAAGTTGTTTGAGGTTTTAACTTACAACCATCGTTGTCTGTAAGGGGGACAAATGATCCATATGGTTGTGGACATCTGGAACGTAATAAAGTGTTATACATCCTTTATGTATAAATAGTAAATAATAATTTATAACCTGTAAATGGGGCTGTTAAACATAAATATAAATATAAATAATATAAACTATATATGTAATAACGAAATGGTTAGTGTATTAGTGGTGTTGAGCAACGAACTTCCAACTGTTTAAACTGTTAGTTCTGATTAGTTAAAGCATTGACGTTTTAGGTCGTTTGTGCTTCCAGTGCACGTGCTCGCTATAACTTACCATTTCGCGTACCAGCGCGTTCTCGTGGGCTTAACAGGTTACGAAGGTTCTTGTTGCCATCTCAACGAGTAGGTCCTTTACCAATGGAACATTCAGATCCCGGTGAAGCGTAGCGTTCGAAACGAACCAAGGAGCATCCGTGGCAAGCCTCAGTGCCTTGTTTTGCACAAGTTGAAGTTTATTCAAGTGTGTCTTGGCTGCGTATGAAAACACCGGTGCGGCGTACGTCATAATCGGCCTAATGACCGATTTGTATAGCCGAAGCTTGTTGCTGAGGCTGAGTGTGCTCCTGCGGTTCAATAGCGGATATAAGAGAGACATCGCTGCCGATGCATTATGACTGCAGTAATCGGTGTGACGCTTCCATGTCAGGCCGCTTTTTAGCTTGACACCAAGGTACTTGACTTCCGATTTCCATGGTATCGGACGGCCGAAAAGAGTGATTTGGCGAGACGGGCTTTGTCTTCTTTTGGTCAAGAAAAGAGCACAACTCTTTTCCGGGTTCACCGCTATCCTCCAGTTCCTGAAATATTCTTCGAGGTCGTCCGCTGCTTCCTGTAGCCTGTCAGTTATGACGTCTGGAACATTTGACTTTGTCATTACTGCCATGTCGTCTGCATACAAGGCGAGCGCTGTTCCCGTCGTCCTTGGAGTGTCGGCGGTGTAGATAGCATACAGTAGTGGCGAAAGCGGTGAACCTTGAGGAGTTCCGGCCTCCATCCTATGGGAAGTAGAGCGAACTTTCCCGAGACGAACAGAAAAACTGCGGTCACGGAGGAAGGACGCTATGGTCTTGACTAATGCCGTGTGGTAACCTGCTCTGAAAAGTTTATAAATTAAGCCATTATGCCATACCTTGTCAAACGCTTTCAAAACGTCAAGGAAAATCGCCCCAGTTGACTGCTTCCGGTTGAAGCCGTATGTCGCAAATTCGATTAGCCGTAGAACTTGCTGCGTTGTCGAATGTTTGGCCCTAAAACCAAACTGTTCGTCGGGCAGCGAATTGTTCCGGTTAACATCGTCGCGCAGTCTGGCTAGCAGGACTCGTTCTACGATCTGACCCAGGACTGGGAGTAGGCTGATCGGTCTGTAATTCTGGGGAAACGTTGGTGATTTCCCTGGTTTCCGAAACATAATAACGTCTGCGGTTTTCCACTTTTGTGGAAAATACCTTAGACGTAACATCGCGTTAGTTATGTTGACAATTGACATAATTGCTTTTACCGGAAGAGCTTTTAAGACTCGCGCTGGCAATCCTTCGGGATCGGGAGCTATCCTGGGCTTGACGGCCTAGAGTAGTTCCTTAATCTCTTTCGGATTGGTCGGCTTTACAAAACCAACATGTGCTGTTCGGAGTAGACGTCGAACTTCTCGGTCAACTTGTTCGATTCGGTCTTCGTCTACGTTGTCTTCATTGGGACGGAAAGCGTACTCTAGGCAGTCCGCGAACGCTTCTGCCTTTTCTAATGGAGTATACACTACGCCGCGTTCTCCGTGAATAGGCGGAGTATTCCTTGGTTGGCCTTTTAATGTTCGTGCCAGCTTCTACAGGGATCTTGGATTTTCTTCGTTGATTTCGGTGTCTTTCCTCCCATCGTTCTCCATGGTAATCCTGTAGTGCGTCCTTGACTTGCGCTGCCAATTCATCTCTTCGCGGTCGGCTGGGTTCCGTGTACGCTGCCAGTGACGTCTCGCTCGATTCTTGGCCTTGATAAGTCTAATAACTCTTTCAGGTGCGCGAATCGGGGCCCTCGTCGTTGTATGGACTGTCGTTGTTTGATCCAATTACGACAGGATAGCGTTGGTGAGAGAGTCGACAGCTTCTTCGATATCCCGTTGGCTCCGTATGACCTTGATCTTTGGAAAATGTTCCTGAAGATGGTCGGTGAATGCAGGCCAACAGGTGGACTTTCTCTTGTAAGTTGTGCTGTTTTTGTTGGTTCCTAAGGATAGAAGAACGGGATTGTGATGTGAGGAAAGGTCACTTACCGTCGACAGCGTGAAGTCTTGAGGCACTTCCTTGATGATGGCTATGTCTAAAACGTCTGGATAGCCGACGCCAGTTGATGCGTAGTATGTCGGTTCGTCCGGACCGACTACTGCTATGTTCGTTGTTTGAGCGAAGTCGTACAGTATCGTACCGGTGGCGTTGGTTTGGCGACTGTTCCAGGCGGGATGTTTAGAGTTGTAATCGCCGGCTGCTATTGTTGCGGTGTTGGCTGCCAGCAGCACATCCAAATCCTCTGGAGATAACGTCAGATCGGGTGGTCTGTAGACTACTACTAGGCGTAGAATTCCTCTTGACGTCTGGACTTTAACTGCTGTAGTTTCCAGGTCTTCAGTTGCCACGGTAACGGGATAGTGTTTGAGCGAGAGCTTTATGTAGATAGCCGTTCCGCCACCTAACCTGTTCTCTCGGTCGGTCCGGTATAATGCAATGTTGGGCAACTTCGCATTTTACCCTTTCCTTAGGTGCGTTTCGCTAACGAGAACAACATCGATTGAGAGCCTTTCTACTAGCTCCAAAAGCTCATAACGTTTCTCCCTGAGACAGCAGGCGTTCCAGAAGAGTACCTGTAATGAGCACGGTGTAGTCTTTTGTATATCCATAAATTACTTACCGAAGAGCGACGCAATATCCTGAGCGCATCCTAGCAGTCGGGCGAGGATGTCCGCTGTGTCGTTGGCACCAGACAGGGCGTTGGCGACCTTGCGAGCGACTGATGCCACCTTCTGAAGGTCAAGGTTGGCTAACATCTGGAAGATGCTGGCGAAGGAGCCGGTGTTACCAGTGGGAGCTGGTGGTTGCCGTTGGGAAGGTTGGGAAGCGGCAGGAGAAGGTCTAGGCGCCGTCGCTTTGTCGAAGAAGATCCCTTGGCGGGCGGTGCTCGTCGGCGGTGACGGTGGAGTTTTTGGCTTTGGTGTTGACCTTGGCCGAGTCTTTGGGAGCTCTGGAAACTGCGGACAGCCTCGGTAGCTTGCTGGATGTGCGCCTTTACAGTTCGCACATGTCGCTGGTTGGCTCTCGGGTTTCTCACACTTCCTGGTAAGATGACCTTGGCCGCACTTCACGCATCGAGGAGTCGCCGTACATCTCGCTTGTGCGTGTCCAAACCGCTGGCATCTATGGCACTGGCCGATGGTGGTTCTCTGTCTCGGCGCCTCAACTGAAACTTTAAGATAACACACTGTTGTTACCTTGTAAATTTCATTGGCGTTACTGTCTTTCGACAGTATTATGAGGCCAAGTGGAACTGGCGCCTTCGTCCTGGCACTCGTGATCCGTATGGCGTTCTTGACCTTGAAGCCCTTCTCTGTCAGGTCTTCCACTATTTCGTCTACTGGGATGTCGACGGAAATGCCGCGCAGGACGACCTTGAAAGGTTTTTCTTACTGTAACAGGTAAGAGTGAAATTGTACACGATTGTCCTCTAAGAGTTTGATGATACCCCTGTAATCATCTATGTAGACTGGCTGCACGGCGATTCCATCGGCGATATTCCTGGCCTTGGAAAACTTCAGTTTCCTTTGGTTAAACAGGTTTCCTAACCTAGTCCACTGCTCCTTCTGACGGATGATGATCGGCGGTACGCGAGGCTTCTTCTCTGTCGGCTTGGACACTATCGAACACTCCGCGGTGTCCATATCGTTAGATAGGACACCGTACCTGTTGCTGGTCTCCGTCGGGGTTGGTGTTGGCAACATCCTTCCAGCGTCACTCAACCTCCTTCTCTTCGTTGGCTACTTGAAGCCGCTCTCTGGCATCCGCGATCTCGTTGATGAAGAGTTTCCATTTCCGGTACCAATTTAGAAGTATGGGCAGAAACCTATTGATTTTTGAGGAGCTATTGAGAATGGTTCGATTGGAGCTTATAAGGGCGATATCATCGGCGTAAAGGGCAGTGAGAATTGAAGGGTCAGAAGGAATGTCTGCGCAAAACAGGTTGAACAAGATTGGTGAGAGTTTGGAGCCTTGGGGAACACCAGCAGTGAAAGGTTTGCTGGCGGACAAAGCAGAGCCAACTCGTACACGAAGAGTTCTGTCAGTGAGAAATGATTTGATAACCCCGATAAGGAAAGGTGGGGCGTTGAGGGCGATAAGTTTGGAAATGATACCTTCGTGCCAAACTCGATCGAAGGCTTGCTGGACGTCAAGTAGTATATATATATCTTTTTGAGAGAGCGGATGGTTTGAGAAATTTCGTGAGGAGTGGTATGTCTGAAGTCAACGACAGATGGGATGAAGTTGTGAACCACGTTTTCTGTGCGCTAGTGAAAGTTGGCTAGATCCACAGGGCTGGGAAGCGGGGAGCACTGCAGGCGAAGAGACTCGGCGAAGATTTTGGCTTTTTCTTCGTCTGTGGTGTAAAGAGAGCCGTTTTGTTTTAATGGTGGGAAATGGGGAGCTCTGTTAGGAAGCGAGCGGATTACTTTCTAAGTGCTTTTGGGGTGTGTTTTTGCTTGAGCGATGTAGTCGTCAAAAGAGGCACTGCGGAATTCGGTAAGGCGAGTTTTAAGTTCTCGCTGAAGGGCATTTAGTTCAGCACGGTGTTCGGGATTTTGTTGTCTTTGCCACAGAGGGCGCGTCTAGTTTTTCCTCTTGATGAAGGCAAGGATGTCTGCGGGGAGGGTTTGCCCTGTAGGGGATGTTGGATGGGAGGTTGTGGAGACCTCAACGGCGCTAGTGATCTCGTTTGAAAGGAGATCTACAGCTTCGTTAAGTTCCTCTATTGTGCGAATTTGAGTGCACTTGAATGATGAAGTTTCTAGGGCGTATTTGAGGTGTAACCAGTCTAATTTTTTTACAAGGTTTGGGGCGTTTGGATTCACGCGGCCTATTTCAAGTAGGACTGGAAGGTGGTCCGAAGTTAGTCCGTCGAGCACGACGGGATCGGCAGAGAGACTGACATTTTTGGTGACGAATATGTCCAAAATGTCTGGGCGATGATTGTGGTTATCAGGGAAATGCGTGAGACTTGTTGGGGCTTCAATTGTGAGAGATTTGGCAAGAAGTGATATGCCTTTGCTATTATTGTGGTGGCAGCCCCAAGAGACGTGTTTGGCATTGAGGTCGCCTGCTACGATGGTCTTGGCGTCTGAAGGGAGAAGATGCTGTGGGCCTGTGAGGTCTGGTTCGGAAGGGGGCGAGTACAAAGAGATAATTCTCACAGTACCTGAGGTAAGTGATACCTCAATGCCAACTGCATCTAAGGAATCTGTAGCCAAAGAGTAGGGCTTGTGTTTTATTGAATTCCTAACTAGGATGGCTACTCCGCCGCCTGCGGAGTTTTCACGATCCTTTCTGTAGGATGTGAAGTTTGGGACCAAAAGATTAAGTTTTCTTGAAAGGTGTGTTTCGGTGATGCAGGCAACACCGATCGACCGAACTTCGAGAAAATGTTCGAGTTCAGTCGTTTTACCTCTAATGCCTTGAGCATTCCAGGTAACTATTCGAACGTTGTTCTTGTTGGTTTTGTTAGACATTGGCGGTTGGTTGGAGGACTGCGACTATGGTGGCAAACATGGTTTGAAGTATGCCTTGTAGTTTTAGTTCGAGTGCACTTGGAAGTTGGAACGGTGCTGGGGGTTTGAAGACGCTTTTGGGGTGGTGGTGGGGGGGGCTGATCTTACCGCCTTAGCGTAAGAAATTTGAGGATTAACCTTTGCGGGGGTGGCAGTAGGCTTTGGGGTTGTTTGGGAGATTTTGGGGGCGGCTGGAGTGGTGGTATTAGTTGGGGGCGTGGTTCTCTTAGGAACCTTTGGGGAGCCGCGGTAAGTGGCTCTGTGGTTTCCTTTGCAGTTTGCGCAGGAAGGGGTGGTGTGTTTGCGGTCTTTGGCCTTGCACTCGGCGGTGATATGGTTACGGCCGCAGAAGGAGCAGACCCAGGCTGCGTGGCAGTAATTGGCCGTATGGAAGAATTTCATACACCTACGGCACTGTGGGACGTCTTTCGTGGCTTTTTTCGGTTCAACTTTGATGTTGAAACCGCAGATTTTGCCAAGGTTGAAGATTGCCTTGGACTTGGGATCAGTTTTGTCCAGTCGTACTGAGACGAGTGGCCAGATTTTGTCGCCTTTGGACACCGCGGATGGTAAGGCCCTTATTGGTCAGCTCTTGCTGTATGTCTTCAGTGATGATGCTTTTGCAAACACCACGAAGGTCTTTTTCTTGGCGAAGTTGGTTTGTCGAAAATTTAACCTTTGATTCGTCCAAGTAGGTGGTCAGACGGCGGAAATCGCTTACAGAGTTGGGATATACTCTGATCGCGTCGGTGGTGTTAATTGCCCGTCGGGCTGAAATAGCATTATTGCCTATGGCGCGAAGAATTTTCGGCCAAAGGGACTTTTGGCGGATGGATATTGGGGGAGGGGCTTTTTCGCCTTTGTTAGGCGGTTCTTGTTCGTTGTCCGTGTCCGTAGACGAAGAAGAGGTCGAGGAAAGATGGGCTGTGCATTTGCGGCGCCGTTTTCCGGCTTCTGTGAAGCCGTCTGCGGTCGAGGTGGGTTGTTTGACGGTCGTGGGCGTGGCTTGGGAGGTTTCGGAAGGTGTGTCTTGATCCTGACACATAGGAGTAGTGGGGCGTTGCTGGATTGCGTTCTGGTGTACGTGTTGAGTTGCGTTAACCTTGACTCAAGGTCACGGGCCAACGCGATGGCATCCGCAAGGGAAAGTCCCTTCAAGAGTGCGGGGCTCTTGGGGGTAGCCAAATCCAAAATGGCTAACGAAAGGAATATATATGGACTATATATATTTAGTTCAAGGTCAACTGAATTGTTTGAAAAGAGAACAAACGGGATGAAAATAAAACAGCTTAGTTGTTTAAGAGAGGTTGATCAGTGAGAGATCAGTTATGTGCGTGTGTGTGTGTGTGTGTAGTGCTTGTATCGACGAGTTCAAAGGATCGTTGCGTACTCGGTCCCGATGAACTTTGTTTCTTACCTAAAAAACGGCTGGGCTGTAACGGTCCTATGCAAGTGCGTAGAACGCACTGGCAGGCGGCAAGGGAACGGACGACGAGGTCCTGAAGAGTCGCTGGGTTGTCGTGTGAGTACACGGACTGGCATATAACGAGATTTAACGTGCCGCTCCTGCCTGTAATAGGCTTATCAACACGCCAATCCGGTTCAGTGCTGTACCCAATTGGTCTGGCTCCAAGGGGTCTCCCCTCCGTTAAACGGATTGGTCCCAGCAAGCCAGGGGTGCCACCGAGGTGGCTGGGGAGGTTGGGGCCGGTGCGCCGGCCGTCACCGTTGGGGTTATCCACGCCCCGCAAGTACGGTTTTGGTTGGGATTCAAGACATTGGCGCCTGTCGAGATTCCCGTGGTCCAGCATGCGGACCGCAACCACTGCCCCCGCGAGTCCATTCCCATGATAGACAAGGCACGTTTCCGTGCCCCGCTTGGAGTCTATCTCTGCGGTACCAGCAGGCATTCCTGGTTCGGCATCCTAAGTCGGGGCGATATCGCACTCGCCTTACCGACTAAGTCCTCTCCGGGTTCGTGGGGGCTACTTCCCAAAGTAGTGCACATTACACCACTCCCGTGCTTATCACAATTTATCACAGTGTTACATTTCTATTACACTTTAGCAAGCAGCTGTCGCCTCCTCTCAAATAGCCCCTTAGCGAATGCGTTCAGGGCATCGTGGCTCTATCTATTGGCCAGGACCTGGCCCACTTCTAGCTCTCCGGAGGGTTCCCAAAACACGCCGAGATGTATAGAGTCTCGGATGTCGTCGTGGAGCGGGCACCTGACTAACAAGTGTTCCCAACTTTCGACGGGGTCTCAACATAAACACACCTCATTCTCCGCCAGTCCTCTCTGGTACAAGAACCAGTTCATGCTTCCATGTCCGGTTACCAAGTACCCTGCCATCATGCTCAAATCAAACCATCCGCTCGACCTAACAGTACGAACATCAGGAATGAAACGGTGTGTTACCCGACCGTAAGTCACTTGGTTCCACCCGTCTTGCCACTTGTTCCACAGCCTTTCTTCAACTACTTTGCGCATCCCTTTTGCTGAAAGACCGGCAACGTCGCCATCGCTGACTATGTCGCCGGGTTCCATCGCCTCTCCACGCCTCACTCGTTCAATAAGACATCCATCAGCATATTCCAGCATTCCGGACCGCTGACAGAGCCCTGGGGACATCCTCTAGTGACCAGCCTACTCACGTGGGTTCTCATTCCGTAAGCTCTCACTTCCCTCTCTTGGAAGTAGCTTCGCCGTAGGGCTAGCTCTTTACATCTCACTTGTTGGAGCCTGGTGATTATCCGGCTCCAGTGCAGATTGTCGAACGCGCTTTTGAAGTCAATGAACAGTCCTAGAACGTAGCGTTTTTCGGACATGCTCACCGCCCGTTTCACTTCACGCCAGGCACTTTCGGTGCTCTGGCCAGGCTTGAAACCGAACTGCCTATCGCTCTGCTAGGGGATCAGCTTCGCTTGCAGCCGGGACACCATCAGTCTCTCCAGGACCTTCCCTAGGACCGGTAAAAGGCATATAGGCCTGTACGATCCGGGGTTGGTCAGATCCTTCTCCGGAGACTTGAGTAGGGTTATCACCCTCCCAAGCTTCCACTCTTTGGGGAAGACGGCAGTCTGCAGACACCGGTCGTAGAGGCACTTGACGTGCGCAAGGATCACCTTCCACAGTCGTTTGACCATTTCTGGACGAATCCCATCTACTCCGGGTGCTTTGCTGACCTTGAGCCTGCCAACGGCAGCCTCGACTTCTTCCTAGCCGAACTCTTCTGCCTCCCTGATTGCGAGGACCCCACAGTCCACATCGGGACCTTCGGGGAACCACGTTCTCAGGGGAAGCGCGGTGCTCTCTTCCCTGGTTTGGGCAACTTCGTTACCCACCCTGATCTCTCCAAGCGTCAGCGTTTTTCTCTTCCCGCGGCAAACGCCTCACTTCTTGTTAGGTCTTGGCCGAGGTCGACAACGTCAACCTCAGAGTCGTCCACCATCACTACCGCTTTGGGATTTTCCCTCCAACTTGTTTCCCTACAATTACCATCATCGAGGGAAGACCCCGGACTTCGCCTTTAACAGCGTATGGCTCTTGCAGCAAGGCAATCCCGATCTTATTCTCACGCATCAGCGCACCGACGTCACACATGACCACGTAGGATCTCCTACAGTTTAACTGGAGGATCTTAATGGTCGTGTCTGCCATTACGCGTAGACATTCTGCCGCTCAGCTGCTGCCGGCTTGAACAACGGGCAGGATCTCGCCTTGGACAAGTGTCCATGCGGCAATTTCTTTGCCCTGCAGTTCACGCAGCTCACCGGTTTTCACAACACGCTTGCAGGTGACCGCTCACACCGCAACGGAAGCAAAGCGCGGGGGTTGTACTCCTGCAAGTTGCGGTTTTGTGCCCGAACCCTGGGCACTTGTAGCAGCGCAACACATCGTCCGTGTTTTCGACTCTGCATGACTGCATGCCGAGATACACCCTCCTCTCCTTAAGCAAGTACTGCTTCACCCGAGGGGTTACCTCGAGTGTTATCCAGCACTCACTTGGCTTGCATGCACCATTTGGTCTCACTTTCCTTGAGAGAGCCTTCCTTCTGCTTCTAATCATCACCCGTGAAGCGAACTCCTCGGGTGAAATCACGTCCCCTACGTTTTTGGCTTGGAGGTCCCTCAGGACCTCCTGGTCGCTTAGGTGGTCCTTTATAAGGACTTTCGGCCCTATCATCTGAGGGCGATTTACCGTAAGCCCCTGCTTCTTAAGCTCTTCGCTTTTCAGCAGGACGTCGGCCTCGGCGGAGGTTTTCGTCTCAATGACTACTCCCTCCTTCACCTTTCGCAGCGCACACACCCGGACTCTTCTTGTCACGTGACCTTACGATCACCGCAACATGCACATCCTTAGAGGCAGCCCGATTACCGGGCTTGGCCGTCTTTCCTGCGGTCTTAGGTACCCGGCTAGGCGTCGGCGGTTGGGCCTGTTTCGGTTTCACCTGGTTTGGCTTGGCCGTCATTGCCTTTACCACCTTCACCTTGACCGCAAACGACACCTCCCGGCTTTACAACCTGAGGAGCACTCAACGGACGCGCCGCCATGGCGATCTCTTTCTCAACGAGGGCTTCCAACAGGATGCCCTCGTACTCAGCGTACCTGTCCAAAATGAACTTGGCCGCACTCTTTGAGACCTTGTTGCTATCGTCGCAGACAAAGCTTCGGAGCCTATCTCCGACCTGCCTTATCCGCAGCAACTCTGCCGCTCTTACCTCCTTGCGAGCTGTAATTACCAACGACGTGCCCTGGAGAGGTGTGGGTTTCTTGGGGGCTCACCCTTGTGTCCGTCAGCGACCAACACGTTAGGTCTCGGGACCCTCTCCACCCTGACGACCAGGGTCTTCGTGACGTCGGGTTTAACAGCCATGGCTTTCGCCTTGGCATGATCCCTTTTGCAACTCTTCACCTTACGGGAGGGGTGGGGCTTTGTTGCGGGTGAGAATTTCTCCACACCACTAGCCTGCCCTCCCTTGCCGCCCTTGGCACCGTTACCCATGGCTTTCGCCTTGGGTTTGGCGCCGACTTGGGTCCATAGGCCATTATCCCCTCTCGAGGGTTCGGGCGCCTTGGCACTTTTCTCTAGGCCTTCCGCCAAACTTTGTGCTCTCGCACGCAGCCTGGTTTGGGGCACTCTCTCAGTGTGTCGTTCCGACACCTCGTCATTTCCGTTAGGGGAGCAGTATCTTGATGAAGACCCGGGGGTGGTCTGCTCCCAAACCGCCGCCCGTTCCTGTTCTGCCCGATCCGAATGGGCTGTAGCTCTAACGTCGTCATTTATAAGATTCATCACTTCATTATAAACGTTGGTTGTTCTTAGCGCCTTACAAGCGTCTCTAAGGTAAGCCCCCCCCCCAACAACAAGGTGACAACCGCGGGCAGGACACGGACTGGCAGGAGAATGCTTGTGGCAGTCGGGCGGGGCGTAATCTTTGTTACCCTTTTGCGCCGGGAGTTCTCTCGGCGGTACGTGTCGTTGCGCCGGCAGCTCTTTCGTGGCCGAGAAATCGGCAAGGTAGTTATGTTCAAATTAATAAAGTCGACTGAGCAAAGGTAAAGTAGTATTTATTTACAGCTAATCTATAAATAAGCTATAGTCAAACGTATGTACATATGGTTACAAGGTCAGTTTTATTCGGACTCGGGGCTGCTTCCAAATAATTCCCTTGCTGTTTGTGTTCGTGGCCTTGAACGGTGGCCTGGACGAGACGGCGGCGTTTCTAGGAGTGGGCTCAGCAGCGACGCGGCGGCGAGACGGTTGGCGTTGGCGGCGTCGAGGACGAAATACAGTTCGCCTGGTGCGGCGTGTAGCAAACGCCGGTGTAGGCGCTCTCAAGGTCGGCGAAGAGGCGGTCAAGGCTGGCGTGGTCGAACCCTCTATAGCGCTGGCGGCCTGGACGAAGGCGGCGGCGGCGAGTTAAAGGTCAGCGAGCTGCGGTTGCGGCGGACGGTCGGTCGGTGCGATGCGCAGGTCGTCCACGTGTACCTTCAGGATTTGTTCGCCGATATCCACCATGTAGTTACGGTCGTCGATACTCTCGGTGATCGGGTGAGGTCCTGACCATTTTGCCGCGACTGGTCGCGGTCTTCGGGCTAGTGTCTTTCTTAGAACCCTGTCTCCTACGTCGAAGGTCGGTACGGCGACGTCGGGCGGTCGGCGTTGCTCCACGTATTGCTGTTGGTGGACACGTGCGGCCTCTCTCACTCGGTCGTGATTTATCTGTTGGAGTTGCGGCCTGTGGTCGTCCCATGTCCCTGGAAGCGGCAGATTTTATTCAAGCAGAATTTCGGCCGGTGAGCGTCCTGTGGGTTGGTTGTTCTCTGGCTCGGCGGCAGGCGCTAGCTTGTCCTGGAGGAAAGCGAAGTTGCCCTGGTTGGTGATGACCTTCCTGTTGGTAACATCGATTAGCGCCTGTCGCATCAGGAGCCATGGAGTGCCTAAGATGAGCTCCATGATTCAAACCGTTAATAACCTGGAACTCGTCGGTGAATTCGCGGTTGTCGATTTTGTAGGTGATCGTCTGCTTGCCGATGACCTTGGTTTCTTGGTTACCTACGGCTAGAGTTATAGCTATAGAGTTTTTGCATGGACACAGTGTCCCTTTCACTAGTCCGTCGCAGACGAAATTTGCACTGGCACCGGTGTCTATCAATGCCGTGAATTGTCGGCCGTTTCGGTCGCGCACTTGAAGACGCGGAACCGCGGAACTCGCGAAGGTCGCGTTTAATTCGACCGGTTGGTGGACAGATCGCGACTGATCTGTCCGGTCGTTTGGTCGTTTCCCGAAGGTCCTTGGAGAACGGGGCAGTTACGATGGAAATGGAATCCCTCGCAGAAACGGCATTTCGGCGGACGAGCTGGTTCGGCGCGGGGCGGCGGTGGCCTTGGGCGCGGCTCGGTCCGTGATGGTCGTTCCTGCTGCGGAGGCTTGGGACGTGGTGCGGTTGCGGCGTAAGTTCCGGAGTCTGGTCTGGAGTCACGGCGGCTCGTTCCTCCTTCAGCCTTGAAATCGGCCTCGATGTCCTTGGGCATCCGTATCAACGCGCCGGTGGTAGTGACGACGGCGGTGCGTTTGTAGCGGCAAATACGTGGATGTATCAGCTCCGTTAACGTGCTGACAAGGACATCTTCCGACATCTCCGGATGGAGGCGCTGCGCCAGGAGAAGTTTCTCTCGGAGGAAGGCTTCGACTGGATCTCCGATGCGGTGATGCTCTCCAAACAGCGTGGCTCGCAGATGCGCCACAAGCGCTGGTGACGCGTACTCTTCTGTTAGACCGTCGCAGAAATTCGCGCCAGTTCAAAGGATAGGCCGCGAGTCTCTCGTACCATGTCGCGGCGTTGTCGGCGAGTTGGTTGCTCGCGACGTACACCCAGTCGTCTTCTGGAGTCCCCTGGTCTGCGAAATATTGTTCCATTTGCCTCGTGAAGTTCTCAGGGTCCTGGTTTGGTCGTCCGGCGAATTCTGGTAATCGTCGTTGCGGCGGTGGGCTGCTAACACTCGAGCAGGCGCACTAGCGCACCCATGATTGCCTACATTTGGTCCTGTTGTAGGCTTGCGGTGCTGCTTTCTGAAGGACCTTGAGATGCGGCGAGAGCGGCTGCCGACTGATCGGTAGAGGAATCCATATTGGAACCTTGACCGTAGCGACGTCCACTTCGTAGGCGCTGTCTGTGCGCCGTGTTGGTTGCGAATAAATGACCTTCGGTGAAGGTGTCTGGGTCCTAGTTTCTTCTGAAACTACCCTTTGCTCAGCCCCACGTGATTGGGCGCCACTGTTACCGTTTTGCGCCAGGGGTTCTCTCGGCGGTACGTGTGGTTGCACCGGCAGCTCTTTCGTGGCCGAGAGATCGGCAAGGTAGTTATGTTAAAATTAATAAAGTCGACTGATTAAAGGTATAGTAGTATTTATTTACAGCTTATCTATATATAAGCTGTAGTCAAACGTATGTACATATGGTTACAAGGTCAGTTTTATTCGACTCGGGGCTGCTTCCAAATAGGTCCCTTGCCGTTTGTGTTCGTGGCCTTGAACGGTGGCCTGGACGAGACGGCGGCGTTGCTAGGAGTGGGCTCAGCATAGACGGTTGGCGTTCGCGGCGTCGAGGACGAAATACAGTTCGCCTGGTGCGGCGTGTAGCAAAACGCCGGTGTAGACGCTCTCAAGGTCGGCGAAGAGGCGGTCAAGGCTGACGTGGTCGAACCCTCTATAGCGGTAATGCGCTGGCGGCCTGGACTTGGACTTGGCTTCGGATTTCCATGGGATCGGACGGCCGAAACGAGTTATCTGACGAAATGGACTTTGTCGTCTTTTGGAGAAGAAAAGAGCACAACTCTTTTCCGGGTTCACCGCTAAGCTCCAGTTCCTGAACCATTCTTCTAGTTCGTCCGCTGCTTCTTGTAGTCGGTTGGTTATGATATGCGGAGCCAACGACCTGGTCATTACTGCCGTTTCGTCTGCAAACAAGGCGAGCGCTGTTTTCGTCGTCCTTGGAGTGTCGGCGGTGTAGAGAGCATACAGTAGTGGCGAGAGCGTTGAACCCTGAGGAGTTCCGGCCTCCATCCTTCGTGAAGTTGAGCGAACTTCTCCAAGACGGACAGAAAAACTGCGGTCTCGGAGGAAGGACGTAATGGTTTTGACTAATGCCGGGTGGTAACCTGCTCTGAAAAGTTTATGGAAAATCGCCCCAGTTGACTGCTTCCGGTTGAAGCCATCTGTCGCAAACTCGATTAGCCGTAGAACTTGCTGCGTTGTCGAATGTTTGGCCCTAAAACCAAACTGTTCGTCCGACAGCGAGTTGTTCCGGTTTACCTCGTCGCGCAGTCTGGCTAGCAGGACTCGTTCTACGATCTTTCCCGGTACTGAGAGAAGGCTGATCGGTCTATAATTCTGGGGAAACTTTGGTGATTTCCCTGGTTTCTGAAACATAATAACGGCCGCGGTTTTCCACTGTCGTGGAAAATACCTTAGACGTAACATCGCGTGAGTAATGTTGACAATTGACATTATTGCTTTTACCGGTAGAGCTTTTAGTGCTCGAGCTGGCAATCCGTCGGGACCGGGAGCTTTCCTTGGCTTAGTGGCCTGGAGTAGGTCTCTTATCTCCTTCGGGTTGGTCGGCTTAACAAAACCAGTATGCGCTGAATGGAGTAGACGTCGAACTTCTCGGTCAACTTGTTCGATTCGGTCTTCGTCTACGTCGTCTTCGTTGGGTCGAAAAGCGTTTTCTAGGCAGTCCGCGAACGCTTCTGCCTTCGCTAATGGGTTGTACACGACGCCGCGTTCTCCGTGAATAGGCGGAGTGTTCTGTGATTGGCCCTTTAAGGTTCGTGTCATCTTTCACAGCGATCCTGGATTGTCTTCGTTGATTCCGGTGAGTCTTTCCTTCCATCGTTCTCCATGGTAGTCCTGTAGTGCGTCCTTGACTTGCGCCGCCAGTCGATTCATCTCTTCGCGGTCGGCTGGGTTCCGCGTACGTTGCCATTGACGTCTCGCTCGATTCTTGTCCCTGATAAGTCTAATGACTCTTTCAGGTGCGCGAATCGGAACCCTCGTCGTTGTATGGACTGTCGTCGTTTGATCCAGTGACGACAGGATAGCGTCGGTGAGAGAGTCGACGGCTTCTTCGATATCCCGTTGGCTCCGAATGACCTTGATATTTGGGAAATGTTCCTGCAGATGGTTGGTGAATGCGGGCCAACAGGTGGACTTTCTCTGATACGTTGTATGGTTATTTTTGTTACCTAAGGACAAAAGAACGAGATTGTGATCGGAGGAAAGGTCACTTACCGTGGACAGCGTGAAGTCTTGAGGCACTTCCTTGATGATGGCTATGTCCAAAACGTCTCGATAGCCGACGCCAGTTGATGCGTAGTATGTCAGTTCGTCCGGACCGACTACTGCTACGTTCGTTGTTTGAGCGAAGTCGTAGAGTATCCTACCGTTGGCGTTGGTTTGGCGACTGTTTCAGGCGGGATGTTTAGAGTTGTAATCGCCGGCTGCTATTGTTGCGGTGTTGGCTGCCAACAGCGCATCCAAATCCTCTGGAGATAACGCCAGATCGGGTGGTCTGTAGACTACTATTAGGCGTAGAATTCCTCTTGACGTCTCAACTTCAACTGCTGTCGTTTCCAGGTCTTCAGTTGCCACGGTAACGGCATAGTGTTTGAGCGAGAGCTTTATGTAGATGGCCGTTCCGCCACCTAACCTGTCCTCTCGGTCGGTCCGGTATAATGCATAGTTGCCCAACTTCCTTCCCTTTCCTGAGGTGCGTTTCGTTTACGAGAACAACATAGACTGAGAGCCTTTCTACCAGCTCCAAAAGCTCATAACGCTTCTCCCTGAGACCGCAGGCGTTCCAGAAGAGTACCTGTAACGAGCACGGTATAGTCTTTTGTATATCCATAAATTACATACCGAAGAGCGACGCATTATCCTGGGCGCATCCTAGCAGTCGGGCCAGGATGTCGGCTGTGCCGTCGGCACCAGACAGGGCGTTGGCGACCTTGCGAGCGACTGATGCCACCTTCTGAAGGTCAAGGTTGGCTAACATCTGGAAGATGCTGGAGAAGAAGTCGGTGTTACCAGTGAGAGCTGGTGGTTGCCGTTGATAAGGTTGGGAAGCGGCAAGAGAAGGTTTAGGCGCCGTCGCTTTGGCAAAGGAGATCCCTTGGCGGACGGTGCTCGTCGGCGGTGACGGTGGAGTCCTTGGCTTTGGCGTTGACCTTGGCCGAGTCTTGGGGAGCTCTGGAAACTGCGGACAGCCTCGGTAGCTTGCTGGATGTGCGCCTTTACAGTTCGCACATGTTGCTTGTTGGCTCTTTGGTTTCTCGCACTCCCTGGTGAGATGACCTTGTCCGCACTTCACGCATCGAGGAGTCGCCGTACATCTCGCTTGTGCGTGTCCAAACCGCTGGCATCTATGGCACTGGCCGATGGTGGTTCTCTGTTTTGGCGCCTCAACTGAAACTTTAAGATAACACACTGTTGTTACCTTGTAAATCTCATTTGCGTTACTGTCTTTCGACAGTATTACGAGGACAAGTGGAATTGGCGCCTTCGTCCTGGCACTCTTCATCCGTATGGCGTTCTTGACCTTGAATCCCATCTCTCTCAGGTCCTCCACTATTTCGTCGACAGGGATACAAAAACACGAATAAGTTTCTTACCTTTCCGGTCAAAGTTCACTTCGAAATGAAGCACATGAAAAACTTTAGTTTACACGAAATCATAAAACAAACTACACTATCCTTGTCTTGCTAGACAAATAGAAACCTGTAAAGTATGTTACGTTTACCCTACTGCGGAACTACCTGCGACTGTCGCCGCTAGATGTCGATGCATATTGTTAAACGAAGTATTTTTGTTATAATAACGCCTAAATTCACAATTAAAATATATAACTCTATGGATCACTCTCGAACGCCTCGCTGACCTCGCACGCCTTGACAGCTCGAGCGCCACGTAGAGAATAGTCCCACCAACAGCCCCGCCTTACGCCGGTCACCTGATCGATCTATCGTGCTACTAGTGACCGCCAGGTGTCACTGTCGCCCTAAACTCTCACCAATATTCTTCTATTGGCTCGCCGCCGCCTGACTCCAATAGTTTGTCTAACAATCGGCCATCCTGAAACATTAATGTCCTCATTAATATATGTCAACATTTAACTTTCAAGTAAATCAATCAAATCTTGCGTACCCGCCTGGTCCCTATCTAAATCACCTAAAGATTCATCAGATTCGCCACTTACACCAATCGCGCCACTTTGATATCGCCTCAGTGCATCCGCCGCAACAATCGCTCTGAACCGTTTGTATTCCCTTGTACTTTGCAATGAAGAAATTTCGTATCTGTCATTGCCCAACACCTTTGACACCTTATAAGGACCGTCGAATCTATTCGACACCTTTTTATTAACACCTTTTTCGCCTGATGCAGCAGCTGCTTGTCTCTATAACACCAAGTCACCAACTTTATATTCGGTTGCAACCTTACGCCTCTTATCATATCTCGCCTTCATTTGAGATTCAACTTCCTGCAATCTCTCGCCCGCCACACGCCTGTTGGCTTGCAAGCGCTTTCGCCCTTGTATAGCAGTCTCATCGCCTTGCGCCAAATCTGCTAGTCGCCCGCCTTGGTAGGAGAACAGTAGGTCTGCCGGGGAAAATCTTGTACTAGAACTTACTGTATGATTTATTCCCCACAGAATCTCCGGTAGTTGTTCGTCCCATCTCGCTTCAGTCTCTGCACTCGCCGTGATCGCCTCCAACAGTGTGTGATTCTGCCTCTCTACTTGGCCATTCGCTCTCGGAGTAGCGATTGCATTTTCCACATGCTTGATGCCTTTCTCGCACATGAAAGCTGTAAATGCCCTGCTGGTAAATGCCAAACCTTTATCAGTTATTATACGCCTAGGGTACCCAAATTCTCCGAATATCCACCTCAACTTTTCAATAGTTTCTGCGGAGCTGAGCGTCTTAGTAGGCTGCGCCCACGTGTATTTGGTAAAAGCGTCTACCATCACCAGTAAATAGCTGTTCTTTTTAGTACTTTTGACAAAGGGACCTAAATGGTCCAGATGCACTGTATCCATAGGTACCGCCTTCTTTTCATAAGGATGTAAAAATCCTTCGCCTCGCCCGTGAGCACCTTTCGCATAAGCACAGTTTAGACAAGCCGCCGTATACTTTCGCACAAACCGCCTCATTTTCGGGTACCAAAAGGTTTTCTCCAATAACTCCAAACATTTGTTATAAGCAGGGTGTCCGATCTCGTCGTGATGTTTGTGTAATAAACTAAATTTCGCAATGGCAGGAACGTACAGTCTATCGCCTTCGTTCGCTATACGCCATAGACGCCCACCTTTCAACTTAAAAGTTGTAGGTAAGCACTCCTCTGGTTCTCCGCTTTCCAGCGCCCTGATAATAAACTGCACCTTCTCGTCTTGTAGCCGTATTGTTCCAAACTAATCCGGCTCAGAGATATTCACCAGATTCACCTGAACAGGATTACGACTGAGAGCATCTACGTGTCGCATCTTATCCCCTGGTCGATACTCTACCTCCATGTCGTACTCCTGGATCGCCAACCACCATCTAGCTATTCTTGGGACTAAATTCCGTTTGAGTAGCGTCGCCCTAACCGTCGAACAATCACTCACCACTTTGAAATGGATACCTAGCAGATAAACTGTAAAACTCCTAACTGATTCCACTAAGACAAGAGTCTCGAGTTCGTAGCTATGATAGAGTGCTTCCGCCTTCGTCTTCGCTCTATTGTAGTAAGAAATCACCTGTAACTCACCAGTTGCTTGTTTCTGGAATAATATTCCACCCAACCCAATCTTACTGGCATCAGTATGCAGTTCGGTGGGTATATCGCCATAGTAAATCCCTAAGATAGGCCTGTCGACTAAGGCCGTCTTCAGATCATCGAATGCCTTCTGTTCCGTATCGCCCCATCTCCATTCTATTCCTTTTTTGTAAGTCGAGTACGAGGACTCGCCAACATCGCAAAGTTCTTCACAAATTTGCGGAAATAACTAGCCAAACCAAGGAACTGTCTCACCGTATGGACATCAGTCGGTACGGGAAACTCTGCCACCGCCTTCACCTTCCTAGCTCCTGGTTTGATGCCTTCGCCACTCACCTCGTGCCCCAGATACTCGATTGATGTCTTCAAAAAGGAACATTTCGCCGCGTTCAATTTGAAACCTGCTTCTCCTACTAAGTCTAGCATCTGTCATAATAGGGCCAAACCGCCTTCTACTGTCGTCGATGGAATCAGTAGATCATCCATATACGCCTACACCTGGTCGTGTCTTAATCCACCCAACATTTTATTAATTATTCTCTGAAACACCGCTGGAGAATTTGTCAATCCAAATGGCACTCTTGTATACTCGTATTGCCCATCTGGAGTGATAAACGGCGTCTTATCAATGGAATCAGGATGCATAGGTACCTCGTGGGTAACCTTGCGCCAAATCTAAGGTTGTAAAGAACCTTTTGCCCGCCAATCGATCCAATTGATCTGCAATCAATGGTGGAGGATACCTATCCTTGACTATAATTGCATTTAACACCCTGTAGTCCACACATAATCTAATGCCACCATCCTTTTTGCTTACTAGAATTATGGGACTAGCATACGCCGAATTAGACTCTCTGATGACGCCACTACTCAAAAGTCCTTGCACCTTGTCTCTTACTTTTTGTCTCTCAGAGTACGACAGCCTATATGGTCTATAATATACAGGTACATCTTTGGTTAATTCAATTTCCATCTCGCCTAATTGAGTCAAACCCAAATCACCTTCACCCCTCGAAAAACAATGCGCCTTTTGTGACAAAAATTCTATCAATTTACTCCTATCTAGATCGCTGATATCGCCTAAATTAAGTTTGTCAAAATTAATGGTTTGAATAAGACTCACCTGTGCATTAGTAGTGTTAGACGTCGCCTTACGTTCCGCCTCTATGCACCGACTCCCTCTGGCCAATACTCGCCCTTTCTTTCAGTTAACCTCTCCTGGACCTAAATTGGTCACCACCAAACAAGATCTTCCTCCCGTACACCTGATAATTCCACTATGAATGGCTATCGCCGCCTCGCCGACATCGAAGAGTTTTGGCTTCAAAACTACTTCCTCGCCTTCTAAAGCATCTGGTACTCGCACCTCCAAACGTGTCACCCAGAGCGGTTTGAGTGTTACATCCTTCTCCAAATAGATGTTATGTCGCCAACACGCCTCCCTGTCGTCAAGGCTCATGTCCTTGAAGGGGTTCTCCACGCCACACTCCTCCAAGAACATTGCTTTGCCGCCCCTCACTACTAGCGCTAAGCCTTGCTCTCCTATCGCCGGTTGCCCTAAAACCTTACAACTTTTTTTTATTATAAAACATTGATGTTTGGCTGTGTCTACGAATTCTCCACAGTTTCTGCATTTATTTAAACCACACCTATGCGGCTCTTGTCGATTGCAAAGTCTGTTGCAAGTTAAGCATTTAAAGATGTAAGTTCGAATTCAGAACTTAAAGGTGTTTAAATAAATGAGGCTGTTGATGCTAGTTAACGCTGTAATTTATTTAAACAAATCTTATAATTAAAATATTTACAAGGAGTGTAAAACACTCATAAGATTCAGTGTGATCCTATATTACCTGAATCAACAACAAGTACCACACTTAGATAAACTTATGTTCAATGGCCTGAGCCATGTATATGATTGTGTGAACTGTACGGCAGCGCAGCTCTCAATGATCACCACACCGTCCGCAGCACACGGTTCGACAGAAGTCGGTTCGGTCGAGACCGAGCGCCACCTGGGCAATCGATAGCCTGGCTTAGTCCAGACTTACATCCTCCCTCCCCCACCACTCAAGAGGATTAATAGGAAGCAGGGATAGGTAGATAAGGAATCATTTTACTCGCATGGTAGATGTTTGATTCTCTCTTTTTATAACCTGAATCTATTACGAAAATCAAATCCGAGAGTTTTCTCTTAATTTTGAAAGGACCTACTCTGACTGGTTCCAGTTTTTTTCGGCCAATACGACTGCCGTTTTGAATATAAACAAGGTCTCCCTCCTCGTAATGGATTGGGTTACTGTTTTCATCATAATAAACTTTATTTTGCTCATGGACCTTTTTGGAATTTTCAAAGGCAATTTTCCTATTTTCTTCCAGATTTTCTAGTCTGTTTTTTTTCAATTCAGGGGGTACAAAAGAGCTATCAATTCCCGTCAATAAATAGTTAGGGGTAAATTTCGTTGTACTGTGTACCGTGTTGTTATAATTCTCAATCACCGTATCAGCAATAACACTCCAAGGGCGGTTTCTATTTTCCGCGATCTTACAACGAATCGAATTAACTAACGTTTGGTTAGTCCGTTCATTCTGACCATTAGAAAAGGGACAGTCCACTGCCGTGAAAATAAGTTTAATTTTATTCATTTTTAAATATCTCTTAAACTGTGTCGCGTTTATACCCGAGTATTGGTCCGATAAAAGAAGCTCTGGCTGACCTTTTTTTTTTATCTTTTTTACCAGATTAATGAAGTCCTTTGCTGTTTGGGAGCTTGAGGTTATCGCGAAAGCATACTTAGTAAAATGGTCAATCACCAGGTGTAAATACTTTTTTGGAGATTTATTTCCTGCAAAGCCTCCAATCGTGTCTAAGGATACAATTTGAAACGGTTTGGATGCCGGCCCTAATTGGGATAAAGGCTGTTTGAAATAACCAAACCTTGATTTATTTCTCGCGCACGTTTGGCATGTTCTACAGATTAATTTAATATGATTGTACATGTTTTTAAAGTAAAATACTGGAGTCAAGCTCAAGGTTAATTGTTTCACTCCTATGTGAGTATTATTATGTAGTTTTTTTATTAAACTAATGCCAAAATCTTCCGTAATCCAGATTTTATCTTTTTTATTCAAGGATTTATAAAAAATCTCATTTTTCTTGGTGCATTTTTCATTCCTTATAGGAAGACGTTTTTGATTTTCCTTAATGTCCTTCAACGTAATAAAGTTAACTATCTTGATTATAGCTTCACTATTATCACTCTCTTCTAAAACTGGGTTACGCGAAAGACAATCAGCGCCTAAATTATTTTTACCAGGGTTATATTTAATTTCAAAATCAAAATTCGAGATGTAATTCAGAATTGATAATAACTCCGGGTCCTGACATTTTTTTACTCTGAAACCTTCTAGAGGCTTATGATCCGAAAAGATAGTGAATTTATGACCCATTAATTGATATTGCCAATATAAGATTGACTCTTTTATTGCCAAACATTCGAGAAAAATTGCTCGTTTATTTTTTTGCGGCTTCGTTAATTTTTTTGAAAAGAAAAATACTGGTTTTAGCGAGTTATCTTCCTGGGGTTGTTTAAGGGTTGCGCCCACCCCTTCTTTAGAGGCATCCGTAAAAATGTAAATTGGAAGTTTTGGATCAAAGATGGCCAGTATCGGATCTGAGCAGATAATTTGTTTTATTTTCCGAAAACTAAATTCGCATTCTGATGACCACTCAAAACGAACATTTTTCCTAAGTAATTTGTGCAAGGGTTCCAGTACAGCTGCCGAGTTAGGAATAAATTTTAAATAGAAATTAATCTTACCCAAAAGCTGCCTTATGTTTTTCTGATTTTTCGGTATCGGGAAGTTTTTTATCGCGATTAAATTATCGTTCAAGGGTTTTACGGTGTTTTCCCCAATTATATGACCGAGATACGATACCGAACTCTGGACAAATTTACATTTTTCCCTGTTTAATTTGAAGTTGGCCTTCCCAATTGCTTCCAAAACCTTATCAATGTGAACCATATGTTCGTCCAGGTCTTTAGAAAATATCAAAATATCGTCAATGTAATTCATACAAAATTTGTCTAAGTTATTTTCGGAAATCACGTTACTCAAAATTCTCTGAAAAATAGCCGGGGCTGACTTAAGCCCGAACGGTAAACACGACCATTGATAATGCCCATTGTGCGTGACAAACGCCGTTTTGTGTCTGTCTTTTTTTCTTATTGGTACCGACCAAAACGCCGAGTTGATGTCGAGTTTCGTAAAGAATTTACAATCTCGCGCTTTGAGAAGTAGGTCGTCGATTACGGGAAACGGGTGAACTTCAGGAACAATTAATTTATTTAGTTCGCTAAAATCTATGCACAGACGTGATTTTCTACCCTCCTCTTTTTTAAATACAAGAGTTACGGGGGCTGCGAATGGGCTGGTAGAGCGCTCTATCAGATTAGCAGTCAAAAGAGATTTAACTTGGGAATCAATTTCATCCTTGTCCTGCAAGGAGCATTTGTAGGGTCTTTTTGCCACGAATTTGTTTTCAGATAATTTTATCGAAGCTTCATAATTTTTTATTGTTCCAATATCGAATTTATTGTCCGCGAAATTCTTATTATGCTTAATAAGTAACTCACCGAGAGTTGAATTATTTCCCATCGGCATGTTTACCTTTTGCTTATCATGAAACCCCTCGGGAGTTATATGATTATTCACCGGTGTGTTTACATTCACGGACGACGTGTTTATTTTTATTTCACCGATCGGATTTTTGTTAATGTCGTTCTTCTGCGAGATCTTTAAATTTTCATCTTGGCACAACTTGAAGATTTTAATAGTATCTAGACCAAGCAGAAGATCATCGTTAAATGAGTTACTTTTCACGACAAAGAAAAAACAATTTTTAGAAATATCAAAGATTTTCAATGGAATCTTTATTAATCCAAGAGTTTCAGTGGATCCCGAAAAAGTTTTTATTTTCTTCACCCCGCTTATATTTTGACTCAGTTTTAATTTTTTTACCGTCTCAAAATTTATTATCGAAATATTAGAACCTGAGTCATATAATGCAATAGCCGGTGAATTAGCTAACCGGACGTTCAATTTTATAAGTGGGGTGATTATTCGTTTTTTGACTCACCAGAAGATGAGATACTATCCTCCAACTCTGTATTGTTCACCGTTTTTATCTTATCATTTTTAAAATTTTGTTTACTATTAGCAATGAAATTTCGGCACGAGTTTTCAGCGTGGAATCTATTTGAGAACCCCTTGGCCGCACAATGCGAGCACGGCTTTAAAACTTGTTTATTTACACTCTTGACCTTCGATTCCCCAGCTGACGTATTTACGAACTTCTCTCTGTCAGAAACCATAGCAGCTTGCTCGTTACGTACGGGATTCGTGTTTCTCCTTTTGTTTTCTACCAGCGACTCTAATCTCCGGATGCATGACATCAGGGTGTCTCTGGATTTTAAATCGCTCTTACTAATACGAGATCTCACATTGGCGGGCAAACCCAGAACAATGAAATTCATTTGACTGTTCGCAGTCAAGTCCGGGTCCGCGTCAATAAGCAAATTTAATTTTTTTAGCGCGTAATCTAAAAGTGAGCCATTTATGTAACGGAAGGTGTAGGCATAATTTATTTCCGTCCATCCCACCTCCGAAAACGTATCCAAAAATGAATTTTTCCAGAACTCCCAACCATACGAGAGTGAGTTAATTTTTAGAAATGAAAGATACCAGTCAAGAGCCGACCCTTCCAAAAAAAGTCTAAGAACTTCCGAGTACCGTGTACTTTCAATGTTTAATCGTTCGCATTCTTTAACTAAAAGTTCTAAAAAAGTTTTTGCATTTTGATTTTTTCCCGAAAACTTTTCGAGAATCATATTCTTAACTACCGAGTGGATGGGTTTGTTGTTTACTGAATTTTGTTGAGGAATTTGAGGAGGGGGGGTGTTAGGATTATCATAAGCCTGGACCTCGTCAAGATATTGATCATGAAAACATACGTTACCCTCCTCGTCTAGGTATTCTTGCTCTAATTCGCCAGCGAGTGTGATGCGAATGTTGCGGAACTTTCCTCTAGTCTTCATACCCTTTATTACATTCTTGACGATGTTTGTTTCAAACAAGGCGTTGTGTTGTTCCTTGAGCTGCTTCTCTCTCGGAAATTGAAAAATGGTATCCTCTCCTTCTAGTTGTATGGTGAGAACCCTCACCACTGTTGTTCTGGCATCCAAGGAATCCGAGATGAAGTGGAAGTTTGCTCGTGTTGTCATGGTTGTGTTGTTGATTTGTACGTTCGAATTCAGAACTTAAAGGTGTTTAAATAAATGAGGCTGTTGATGCTAGTTAACGCTGTAATTTATTTAAACAAATCTTATAATTAAAATATTTACAAGGAGTGTAAAACACTCATAAGATTCAGTGTGATCCTATATTACCTGAATCAACAACAAGTACCACACTTAGATAAACTTATGTTCAATGGCCTGAGCCATGTATATGATTGTGTGAACTGTACGGCAGCGCAGCTCTCAATGATCACCACACCGTCCGCAGCACACGGTTCGACAGAAGTCGGTTCGGTCGAGACCGAGCGCCACCTGGGCAATCGATAGCCTGGCTTAGTCCAGACTTACAAAGATAATTGCACAAACAGAGGAGTGTTTATCTTTACAAAAATCATTAAAACAATATCTATTATAATCATTGCAATAGATTTTATTGCGGGTACCTATATCGTGCGATGGTTGTTTACACATTTACAGATCGGTATATCTTTACATGTGTGTTTATTTTAATTATTGTAGCAAGTGTTACACTTATTACAATAATAGCTACTAACGTAAAAGCCGGTCATGCTACTTATTACATCGTAATTGTCGTAATTGTAATAAGTAGTAGCATCGGTTTTTCCGGACCGGAATAGATAACACTGTTAAAATTTTCAGCACACACGATTTTAATTTGTACATCTAGATATTCTTCCACTTGTTGAAAATCGGCCAGAGAAAACCCATTCTCGTAGGAACAGCCTACCATCGCGCATACTCGCTGAGCCAGCTCGGTCTGCAGAGCTCGACAATTCCTAATATATTTTATTTCCTTTGAGGAAAGGGGTTTATTATTACTCCCCAATAAGAACTCGTGTTTTTGATAAGTAAGAGCGGTTATTATGGCTCTAGCTCCACATAAATTGTCGTCATTATTTATAGAAACTACACTGCGTTTGGTATGGCGGTTCGTTTTTAAATTTAAGATTTTCGTACTTTTATGTCCAGTAAAAAAAAAATTTGGATGTCGAACGTCGTAGCTAATGCATCAACCTTCTCGTTCGACGTCACAATATTCTCTATTTGATGTAGTATATTATTTGCTGAAATATTGGTACCTGTTGGTGTAGAGACGGGCCTTCATTGTTGGCAATAATTCGCATTCTATCTCCGGGTAGGTAACCAACTTGTGCCTTCACACTATCCACTGTTTCGTCAATTATTTTTTTAAGGACCCCTTTTCATAATTTATTAGTTCATAGCCAATAATTGTCGCTTGATTAGAAAACTGTAACTTATAATTTAATAGGTGGGTGCTAATTTTTTTCACGTACACCTTTGATAGTTGTTTTAAATTCCAAGAAGACATAAAGTCTCTGCTTGCCATTATAATATAATTATTGTTAGTGGCGATTGGTAATAACAAAACCTTACTGATAAGATGCTGATAAGTAAACTGATCGTTAGATACCGCGCAGAGTTATTATATACTACCTAAAAATGACGTCGAACGTCTTAAACGAGTTCAAACTTGTTGCCAATGACCTTAATTGGGGTACTGAATTTTTCGCGTTTAAAATTTAGTCTACACCAACATTTTTCGTATAGTAAGCACCATTGCGGTCGTAGATCTTCGCTCTTACAATTATAGTCCAATGATGCAATAATTTATTTACGATCGTGTGTGTTTTGTAAATCATGAGAAATATTATATGTATGTACTTTCACAACTGGATAAGAGGATCTTGACCAAAGGGCGGGGCTGATCGTCGAACCAGAGTGATATTCCCACAAAGCTGGATTTGTGCACTTAGGTTTTATCCTTAATACACTGTCGTTGCAGCACTTAGTATTAAGTATTATTCCACACAAAACCAACGGGTAGCGTTTCTCACTTAGCGACGGGATCACTTAAACTCACAAAGGGGTTAATCCAGAACGTCGCGAGAAACCGAGTTTCACTATGATGCGAAATAACAACACGTAGTAATATCAATTAACGCTTTATTGTATTCGACCAAAGTAGAACTAACTAACCTAGGTTTGGGGCAGTACTTACATAGGTCACCTAATTACTTAGTGAAAGTTACTAAAGTTACAGACATAACACTCCCCCTAACTTAAGAATTTTGCATATAAAAAGAAAATAATTATGTGCAAAATTTAAATGATTAAGCTACATGAATCTAGTCTATCTATGTAAAGATACAATACATAAAGTTATATACTAAAGGTAACTCATTCTAATTAAATATAGCATTTTATCAGTCTTCAATATCAATACTAGAAACTAGAGTATAAGTGTTCTATTTTTTTTTTCTTCGGTTTATTTTGTTTTGTATAGAACGAAGTTTGGGGTCCACTTTCGCAGGTGAATTTCGGCTTTGGGATCCGATTCTTCCTCTAGTACAGTGGTCATTGGGGTCATCTCGGTGCTTAATGCTGGAGCGGTTGCGGCATATGACGGGGGTTCAATTGCGTTGAAGTCTCGGTAGGAGAGTCTTCTACCAATCACTGTCCTTGGTCTATTCGTATTGTTGATGTTAATACAAAGGTTCGGACATCCCCATGAAAAAGGGTTGAAGTTGAATGGTAATCGGCACTTTTTGCACAAGCAACAGCTTATGACGATGATGATACTTAAAAGTCCAATTGCAGACCAAATCCATCCTTTGGGCGTGATTGAGAAAAGGGGTTTCAACTTTTCTTTTAGGATGTCTTCCCTGAGGTTCTCTAATCGATGTTTATTCAAGACCAAATTTTCTTGATTCAGGTTGTGCATTTTCAATGGATTTATTGATATTTTCTCTGCTTCTTGTTCTTCTTCTATGCAGCAATCATACGGGATGGGAATACCAGTCATAGTGGAATTGGTGGTATTGCTGGGATTCTTTGGAGGTTCTATCTTAAATCTATTCGAAGTATATCCAGAACAGGGAGCTTCCAGACGTAGGATACCAGTGGTCGGGAGCGTGGCTTGCTGTATGGTTTTTCGTTGACATTTGTAGGTACATGATGCAGGTGTGGAGAGTAAGAGTAGCCATCTATGACCATCTAGGGGTTGAAGATGATCGTCCTCTAAAGGAGTTACTAGGATGTCGCATTTGTTTGACCACTTCCCTCTTATAATCAAATTAGTCTCACACGTGGAGTGTTTATCTAATGTTTGATATTTTAAAGTCATACCAAAATAATTATTATTAATGACCATTAAGTCTTGAAGAGACGTTAATGCAATAAAGAGTGATTGTGTAACGTCAAGAGCTAAATACGAGAAGTCAGGTAACAGGACGTTGTAATGATTTTGAACTTTACTTTTAAAAGGAATTGAAAATAATCTCAGGAGATTAAAGGGAGTTTTATCGACAAGTGGAAATTTGAATAATACAATTAACTTTTTGTCTTTTATAGAGAAACTTGTTCTTATTAATTTTTGGTATTTAAGAATTTCTTTAAGTTCGAAATAAAAAGGGAAAACAATGCCAGTTTTTGCATTTGCTTGCTTTAAAATCTGTGTTATGTTAATGTCTTTAAGGATTTCAAGTGGTAGAATATTTTCTTTGCTATAAAGCATGTAAGAAAGTATCCTGTTGATGTCAAAACGGAGTTCATTTATGGCTTCAGTTAAGATGAGGGCAGTGTTAAACAATTTCATTTTAATTTCACCTTTCTTTGTGTTAATACTATTAGTATTAATATGGTCAGCTATCATTTGTAGTTGTTCGTCGATTTGTTTTTGGGTCGATACGAGATGTTCGATAGTTTGATTAAAGTCTCGGATTGTAGAGGAGAGAATGGTGTTGGTTTCTTGTATTATGTCGAGCGTTTTCTTGTTGGAATCTTGTAGTTTTTGGATTGCCGAATTAATCTCTTCTTCATTATTGGAGTCCATGGTCCCGAAGAGGTAATGTAATCCTTCTCCTATACCGTCTATCCATCCTCGTTTGTTTTGTATTTTGGCATCATCGGAAAAGTAGGTTTCTAAGTTGATAAGAAGTTTTTCTATTTCCTTCACTTGTTGTGTGAGTAGAGTGCTGTGTAGGAAGTTTGTATCCTGATATTCTTTTGCGAGCAGATTTTCGATGTTATAGATTTTCTTTGAATAAGCAGATAGGGTTGCTTTTGTCTTCCATAGGGGAGATATATCTTTAATATGTATTATAGAGTAGGAATCCACTAGGTTGTATAAATTTCCAAGCTTCTGGGTATAAAGTCCGGTGTTATTCGGGATTTGTGTGTACTCGAATTCATTGCTGACTACTTGTAGAGGGAGTAGCGAAATCGTTAGGGCAAACAGCCTGTAACGAATTTAACTTTATTAGTTTTTCATAATTTACTATTACTGTTGAATTATTATTTTTATTAAATATTTCATAATTTCTTGCGTTAATGACTTTGGTTATTGGATATGGGCCTTCTATAACTGTTTTTCTACCAGCAGTTTTCTTTAAGTAAACGAGATCGTTGACTTGGTATTGTTGGGGGTCTTTAGCATGCTTATCGTACCTTTCTTTCTGCTTTTGTTTATTTAAATTTTGGTTATTTACTGCTTCCGATCGAATATGCTCAATTCTTTCCAGTCTTTCGTTTGGTACAGATGTTTCCTCGGAGAACTCGGAGAAAACATTCGGAGGTTTTGATCCATAAAGGAGTTCATAGGGTGAATACTTGGTCGTTTGATTGGTTGACGTATTATAGGCGTGTACAGCTAATTTAATGAGGTTATCAAAGGATATTTTCCGTTTGTATTGTTCAAACAATGTCATACCGGTTTCCTTAATTGTTGCGATAACCCTTTCTATCGCACCATTGCTTTTTGGATAGTAAATTGCAGAACGTGTCCACTTCATATTTAGTTGTTGTTGTTGGCTAGATTTTGAACTTCTTTATTTATGAATTCTTTTCCGTTATCTGAGTGGATACGGGCTGGGAATGAAAACGCTGAAGCATATTGAAATAGACTATTTAAAACGAATTTACCAGTAATTTCATTTGTAGTTATGAATGATTGTACAAATTTTGTGTGTTGATCTTGAAAAATTAATAGGTTTCTTTTATTTGAACCGGCCTTAATTACACAGGTGTCTACATCCACTCGATCAAATGGTTTTAAAGGTGTTTGGGTAATTATCATTGGGATTTTCCTATTGACTCTGTCAATTTTATTATGTCTACAAGGGCCACAACAAGAAATTACTTTTTCAATTAGTGATTTCATTTTAGGAAATGTGTATTTAGTTTGAAGTTTAATGAGGGTCTCATTAACGCCTTTATGACCATTGGCGGCGTTAGAATGGTAATCGAGTATTAATTGAAAAATTAGCGGTGTGAAGTGCTCTGGCAATGTTAATTTGGAAGAAACGTAAAATATGTTTTCTAAATGCTGTAATTTAAGAAATGTGAAAGTGTCTGATATATCAGTATTTTTAGTTACGAAATGAATAATGTTTTGAGGAAAAAGTTGTAGTAATGAAGTGATTACTTCTTCATTTGTCAGTCTCGCCGAGTCATAAAAACAATAAGTGAGTTTATGTTCGTTTGATGAGGTACATAAATTAAAATCGGTTTCTATTTCTTTAACGTGGGTATCGATTAGTATAGTGTTTATAAATTTCTGATTATCGTTAATGGGGTACGCAATAATTTCAGCGTCGGATTTTATTTCGTCTGTCTTTCTTATAAGGTCGTCGTTTTCTTTTGATTGCGAGGCGATTTCTAATTCTTGAATTATTTCCTGGATTTCTTGTTCTCTAGATGGAGTTAAGGTTTCTTCATTAATGTTATCTAAATCTAATTCCCTTACAATTTCTTCGTACGACTGAGGTGTTGATTCTTTACTGGAGTTAAGGGTGTAGCATCTTGATAGAGCGTCGGCGTTAGTATTTAGTTTTCCAGGTTTATGAATAATTTCATACTGGTATTCCAATAGCTTCAACCTCCATCTGACTAGTCTTGATGATGGGTCAGACACATTGAATAGCCATTTTAGGGCAGCATGATCCGTGATAACCGTGAACTTTGTACCGAATAGGTAGGGTCTGAAGTGCTTGACAGCCCAGACGACGGCCAAACATTCCCTCTCGGTTGTGGTGTAGCGGGTCTCTGCCGGATTCAGTGTCCTGCTTGCGTAAGCTACTGGGAATTGTTCCTTTAGGTTGGGTCCTTGCGATAAAATAGCACCCAATGCATATTTACTAGCGTCCCTGGTCAGGTAGAAGGGTTGAGAATAGTCCGGATATTTCAATATTGGCTCTGTCGTAAGCAATTGTTTTATTTCTTCGAAGCTGGTTTTGCATTCTTCACTCCATTGGAATTTGACATCCTTCTGCAATAATTTATTTAATGGTTTCGTCTTCTTAGCGTATTCGGGAATAAACTTTCTGTAGTAGCCGCTTAAACCTAAAAATCCTCGCAGTTGTTTTACATTTTTGGGTGTTGGAAAGTTCCGGACAGCAGTTACCTTGTCTGGGTTCGGTTTAATTCCTTCTTCCGTAATAACGTGTCCTAGGAAGTTTGTTTCCTTCCTTAAAAATTCGGACTTGTCCAACTGGATCTTTAAATTATGTTGTTTTAACCTTTCGAACACATTTATTAATTTTTGATTGTGATCTTCGAGGGAAGATCCGTATATAATTATATCGTCAATGTACACCATGCATTGTTGTGGGGTTAGGCCGTTGAGAGCTAAATTCATAGCACGCTGGAAAGTCGAAGGGGCATTTTTCAACCCAAAAGGCATGCGGGTGTATTCATAGTTTCCCATTGGCTGAGAAGGCGGTCTTCGCTATCGAATCTTTGTGCATCCGTATTTGGTGGAAACCCGAGGTTAAGTCGAGTGCAGTGAAGTAAACCGACTTACCCAAGGAGTCCAGAATTTCTTCTATGTTGGGCAGAGGGTATTTGTCGTCTACGGTTTTATCGTTTAGTTTACGATAATCTATGACCATCCTCCATTTGATCTTTCCGGATGCGTCGCGCTTCTTGGGGACGATCCATAGAGGGGAACTCCATGGAGAGAAAGATGGTCGAATGACTTTGTTTTTCAGCAGTTGGTCAATCTGTTTGTTGACCTCTTCCTTGTGAATTTGTGGGTATCTGTCATTTTTAGCCTGGACCGGTACATCGTCTTTGGTAAGAATTCTGTGCTCGATGATGTTGGTGTGGCTTAGAGTGTCTATACCTTCTAAATGGAATATTTCTGGGTATTGTTGAATTATTTTCCATAAGGAGGTTTCCTCTTCTTTATTTAAATGTTCTGTGCGAAATTGACTTTGGAGCATCTGCAGTCGCTGTTCCTTAGAGATTGTTTGCGTAAAGAAGATATTTTGAGGAGAGAGGGGTTTTTTTATTTCCCTGAGTTCCACGTCGTTAATTTCTACATTTTGCTGTGTTTCTGTTAAGTTAATTGCGCTCAGATAAATGTTTAAGTTTTCGTCAGTTTTTACAAATCAATTTGGAAATAAGATTTCATTATCTAAATCTAATTTTGGAAAAAGGTATTCAGTGTTAGGTTTATAATTTTGGACATTAATTTTGATATATTTCTTTTTTCTTCCAATTCATCTTTGTTAATTATAAGCTAGTTTATTTCTCACTCACTGATAACCTTTTTTTAGATGAATATTGTTTTTTCGTTTTCGCGACACGTGTTTCGCCTCTCGGCATTGTCAAGCGACTGATGATGGGTTTGGGTTTCGTCGTTTATATATTTTCTGTAGTGGTTGGAAGATTGCTTCGGATTGGTTATTTAGTTGTATGTTGATAATGTTGTTGTTGACTTTTTCCTTATAGATTTCTAGGTTTTCTAAAATGTTCATTTTCTTGCTTTTTGGAATTGTATGAAGAACTTGGACTGTTTTTTCAATGGGGCCTGGTATATGGTTATTATTGGTTAGATGTTCAGCATAATTGGAGTCTGTTTTGTTATGTTTGTACGATTTAATATGTTCTTTGTATCGCTGCTTAATTTTCCTTCCTGTTTGTCCTATGTATTTTTTGTTGCATGTTGTGCATGTTAGTTTGTATATTCCTGATTTTTCAAATTTATCTTCTTTTTCTATGTTATTGGGTAGTTTGGTCTTTAAGTTATTGTTGGTTCTATAAGCTATGTTGATTTTATGTTTTTTGAAAATATTGGTGATTTTGTATGTTATTTTGCCGACGTAAGTGAAAGTTGCCCATTTTGTTGATGTGTTATTGTTATTATTATTTTTTGTTATTTGTTCTTGGTTTTTGTTTCTTTTCTTGTGGATTGAGTTAATTATTTGTTTGTGTATGGTATTGATGGTTTTTTCGTTGTATCCGTTTTCGATGGCTATTTGTTTGATGGTTTCTTTTTCTTTTTTGTATTGAACCTTGTTGAGTGGTGTTGTTTCTAGTCTGTAGTATAGGCTTCTAAAGGCTGCATATTTATGTTGTTTTGGGTGATTTGATTCGGCATGAATGATCGTGCTTGTTTGCGTCGGTTTTCGATATATTTCGAACTGTAGTTTTTTATCTTTTCTAATTATGGTCAAATCCAAAAAGTTAATTTTTTTGTCTTGTTCTACTTCTATTGTGAACTGTATGTTGTTGTGTATGTTGTTTAAATAGTTTAAAAGCTCTATGTGTTTATTGTTGTTGATTATGCAGAATATGTCGTCAACATATCTTATCCATGTTGTTGTGTTGAACTTGTTTTTAATTGTATCTTGTATTTTATTTTCGAAATTTTGTAGGTATATTTCAGCCATAATACCTGATAGCGGACTTCCCATTGCGAGGCCCTTGTTTTGTATATAATAGTTGTTGTTGAATTTAAAGTAGTTTTGTTTGAGTAAAACTTGCAGTGCTGTTGTTATTTCGTTTATTACTGGTGGTTGTACCTTATTTTTGGTTAATATGTTTTTAGCTATTTGTATTGTTTCTTCGATTGGTATGTTTGTGTATAGATTTGATATGTCATAGGAGATGAGTTTTGAGTCTTTTTCTGTTTTAACTTCTTTTATTCTGTTTATTAATTCATTCCGGTTTTTTATTGCATATTTATAATCAAGATTTAGTTTATTTTTGAGTATGTTGGCTATTGTTTTGGATAGTTTGTATCCGGGCGCTTCTGTGTAATTAATCACGGGTCTTATTGGTATGTCCGGTTTGTGCAGTTTTGGTAGGCTTCTGAGTTTTGGTGCTTGGGGATTCATTTGTATATGTTTATATGCTTCATTCTCTGGTATAATGGTTTTACATGATTTTGTTAGTTGTTTTATTTCTAGTTGGTATTTGTTGGTGGGATTAGTTTTGATTTGCTTTATTCCATTTGCTTTGATGAATTCATTTGTTTTTTGTATGTATTCGTTGCTGTTCATTATGACTAGTGTATTTCCTTTATCGGCTTTCGTAATGATTGCGTTGTTGCTTTTAATTTTTTCTTTGATGTTTTTTATTAATACGTTTTCTTTTATGTTGTCTTTTGTTAATTTATGTTTGTTACTTTTCAATATTTTGTCTATTTCGTTAGCTACGAGGTGTCTATTTCTTTCTTGTGTTTCTTCAGGTAGGTTTTGGATGGCCACTTCAGCGTCGGTTATTAATGTTTCGATGTTTTTTAATCCATTGGTGTTCAAGTTGTATTTGAGGCCTTTACGAAGTATATCTGTTTCCTTGTGGTCGAATGTGATGTTTGTGAGATTTTTCACTTTTACATAGAATTTGTGGTGAGTGTCGTAGGCTGTATTTAGTTTTGGTTTTGATGTTCGTGTTAATTTTTCTATTTTCATATCTTGTTTTTTGTATTTGTCCTCGATTTTTTGTTTTTCTATCGTGTTGATATGTTTTTCTACCTCGAACCATATCTCTGTTCCGTATGTTGAAATAATTTTGTAATGCAAGTTTAAAAGTTGTTTGTTCAGTTTTTGTTTTAGTTTATGTTGTTCTTTAATTTCCGTTTTTATCCAAAGCTTTTCTGCAAGGGTTTTTGTTTTCTTCGCACTGGATGATTTGTTACGTATGGTGATGGTTGCGTATTTTGGTGTGATGTTGTATTTTATGCATGTCTTGTTAAACTTGATGTTTGCGTTTGTTTCCCATATTCTTCTTTTCGTCTTTATGTATTTGTGTATTATATATTCCGTTGTGGAAGTGTTAAATTGATATATTTCTTTTTTCTTCCAATTCATCTTTGTTAATTATAAGCTAGTTTATTTCTCACTCACTGATAACCAAGTTCTTCATACAATTCCAAAAAGCAAGAAAATGAACATTTTAGAAAACCTAGAAATCTATAAGGAAAAAGTCAACAACAACATTATCAACATACAACTAAATAACCAATCCGAAGCAATCTTCCAACCACTACAGAAAATATATAAACGACGAAACCCAAACCCATCATCAGTCGCTTGACAATGCCGAGAGGCGAAACACGTGTCGCGAAAACGAAAAAACAATATTCATCTAAAAAAAGGTTATCAGTGAGTGAGAAATAAACTAGCTTATAATTAATTTTGATCACTTGTTTAGGTCTTGGTAAAAGACTAATTATTTTACTATGTTCGAACATGAAAGGGATTTTTACTTTAAATGTTGGAATACGAATAAAATTTTTTTCATAGTCTATCTTTGCTTTTGTAGACTTTAAGAATTCTGCGCCAAGAATTCCGTCAATGTTTAGGTATTGTTTAGATACTACGTTAAATTTTATTGGTATTTTTGAAATTTTTGTTACGAATGAACCCTCGGTGTAAAAGGGTTGGCCATTGACGCCGTGTAATTCTTGTCTATCCCTATCATTTATTAAAGGAAAATTTTTTTGTTTACGAACTAAATTTATAGAGGCTCCTGTATCTAGCAGAAATTTCATATCCCTATTAAATAATCTAATTCTAACAAGAGGTAAATTCTATTAGATAAGTTTTTTGCGTTAGTGTTATAGCAAGAAGGGCTTTTCACTCGTCCGAATCGGTGCCTTCTAATGCCAATTCGGAAAACTCGTTTAAATCTTCAGAATGGGCCTGGGCAGCTTCTTCTTCGGAGTCGGATTGTGGTTGAGCTTCAATCACTTTGATTGATTTTTCTCGTTTCCTTTTATAACATTGGTCTGGTGTGTGTCCTAGTTTTTTGCAGTAGTGGCATACGCTGGGCTTTACATCCTTTGATGTGGATGGGGCATCTTTTTCCTTGTTTGAATTGCTAACAGGGTTTGTTTTTGGAAAAACTCTATTGATTAACTGAATTGGCTGTTACTTGGTGAAAGTTGCACATATTAACGGATATAATTGAATACACAATACTTTTCACAAATTTTTATTGTTATCACAACTATAGTTTCGCTACACTGTAGCTTTTTCAAGTGATTTAGGTGTACAAGGTTATTTACAAATTTCGGGCTTATAAATAGCTTAAACTATCAGGGTTGGTGGGGGAACAAATTTAACAGAGGTGAATTATTTAATTCTATTTGATCATTTAAAAGTAAATTAGTGTTGTAGTTTTTTATTTTATTAATTTCTAATGATTCTAATGCATTTAATCTTGAGCCTTTTCCTAGAGTATGGAGAAAATTACATTGTTCATTAAATTGATGGTTTTTTTCTATTAAATGGTTAGCGTAGTTAGAAATATTATGTTTTTTGTTTATAAAGCTTTTAAAATGTTCTTTTATTCTTGTTTTGAACGATCGTCCAGTCTGTCCTATATAGCATTTTTCACATGAGCCCATTGTTAGCCGAGATATTTATGAACAATCTGGAAAATACTATTACTACAAACCCCTTATTTATCAACAACTTTCAATACTGGTTCAGATATGTCGACGATGTCATAACCTGTTTTAAAGGTACAACGAGACAACTTAAAATTTTTTAAATTTTATTAATAGTTTACATCCGAAAATTTTTTTCACGTTAGAAGAAGAAATCTCTGGTAATTTAAACTTTTTAGACCTTACTATATCTAGAGTCAATAATAAACACGAATTTAGTATATTTCATAAGCCGACACACACTGATACAACTATTCACGCTAGATCCACACATCCAATTCAGCACAAACTTTTAGCCTATCACTCTATGATTCACAGACTAACCAACATCCCTTTATCTGATATTAATTACAAAAAAGAAGTAGGCATCATAAAACAAATAGCAATTAACAATGGCTATAGTGTAGATTTAATAGATAAATTAATTAACAATAAATTATATAAATCAGCAATTCGTTCAGTTTATCCTATACAAAAAGAAAACAACAATAATTATTTCAGTATAACATATCTAGGAAAATTAACCACTTTAGTAGTTTCCAAATTAAGAAGACTTAATATTAATATTACCTTTAAGACCACAAATAAATTAGGAAAATTCATAAAAAACAATAAAGACAAACCTAACATTTTAGAACAATCAGGTATTTATAAACTGAAATGTGGTTCATGTGAAAAATGCTATATAGGACAGACTGGACGATCGTTCAAAACAAGAATAAAAGAACATTTTAAAAGCTTTATAAACAAAAAACATAATATTGCTAACTACGCTAACCATTTAATAGAAAAAAAACATCAATTTAATGAACAATGTAATTTTCTCCATACTCTAGGAAAAGGCTCAAGATTAAATGCATTAGAATAATTAGAAATTAATAAAATAAAAAACTACAACACTAATTTACTTTTAAATGATCAAATAGAATTAAATAATTCACCTCTGTTAAATTTGTTCCCCCACCAACCCTGATAGTTTAAGCTATTTATAAGCCCGAAATTTGTAAATAACCTTGTACACCTAAATCACTTGAAAAAGCTACAGTGTAGCGAAACTATAGTTGTGATAACAATAAAAATTTGTGAAAAGTATTGTGTATTCAATTATATCTGTTAAAAAACTCTATTAGTTGGGTTAATGGGATTAGGGTACTTTTGTTTTGTTTTTCGTTCGTCTTTAGCAAATTTATTAAAGGCGCGAGTGACCTGCCTATACTGGAATGATTTTTCGATATTTTTAGTGTCATCATAATAATGTTTAACTAAGCGATAATGTTTGGTTTGAAGGATATTAGAAATAGTTGGGTTAACTTTAGCCAGAAATGAAGCGATAGCGATTTCTTCAACAAACTCTGACACTGCTTTCCTACCCTTATCATTATCAATTGTAGGGAGTTTTGTACGTTAAATAGCATCTGTATAACGCGATACTTCCTGATAAATACCTGTCACAGTTTCATCTTTCGGCTGAAAGGTGCATAATTCGAGAACAACATGTGTTGAATGTTTTTCCTTTTGATAGGTATTTATTAGGAACTCTAAAATTTCTCTACAAGACAAAAGGTCGCGATTTTGGAGTAACTTTCTTGGTTCTCCGTGAATATAAGAAATTATTAACGTTTCTAAAATATGCTTTTGTTGTGTGTTTGCTAAATCAAACACACTGTCGACTGCCTTAACAAATTGTGTAAGGGATATGCCATTATCTCCACCATCGAACATGGGAATTCGATTGAGGAGAGTGTTAAACAATGAATCAGAGATTTGAGGAAAATCTTCTGATACATCGTCTGTGGCATTATTAATTGGTGGCTGGGCCATTTTTAATTTACACAGGGGTATGAGAGAAAGGAAAAAGAATAAAATAAGAAAAATAGAGAAATAGCTCTGTACCTTTCAAAATCACTTACCCCAGGTAATTTTCGCGTATATTCATGTGATGAAATGAGTGATTCGTTAATCCACGTTATGAAGGTGATTGTAGGCAGAGAGAGGGTCGATGGGCCTCGCCAATCTTCGTCTTCAGGGGTTGCTGTTCCTTTCTCGTCACGGTAGTTGACGATGAGGAATCCTGTTCGCAGCGCCAAATTTCACAACTGGATAAGAGGATCTTGACCAAAGGGCGGGGCTGATCGTCGAACCAGAGTGATATTCCCACAAAGCTGGATTTGTGCACTTAGGTTTTATCCTTAATACACTGTCGTTGCAGCACTTAGTATTAAGTATTATTCCACACAAAACTAACGGGTAGCGTTTCTCACTTAGCGACGGGATCACTTGAACTCACAAAGGGGTTAATCCAGAACGTCGCCAGAAACCGAGTTTCACTATGATGCGAAATAACAACACGTAGTAATATCAATTAACGCTTTATTGTATTCGACCAAAGTAGAACTGACTAACCTAGGTTTGGGGCAGTACTTATATAGGTCACCTAATTACTTAGTGAAAGTTACTAAAGTTACAGACATAACAGTACATAGGTATTTAATACGTAAAGTTTGTCCGGCAAAATCAGAAAGTTGAATGTTTTTAAGTTCATTATTTGTTGACGAATTCGAATTATTGACTTAATAAAATTTATTATTCTTAAAAGAAAAAAAAAAAAAGAAGAAACCATACGTCTGTTCAAATTTAATAATGCGAGCGATATTGATACCTAATACAAAGCAACAATGCGAGCGATTACGCTGGCGTTGTATTTTTTAATATTTTAGATAGATACATATGTATAAAAAAGCATCGACATTACATACTACAGCCAGTTAGTTATTAGAACTCTCAATTTTCTGCTTACGCCTATTTTTCGCGTCCATTCGCCATCCACAGATTTCGAAGATGTAGTGCAATTAAATTAAATCTGTTATTATTGATAAAAATGCAGGCAGTGAACTTTTGTAATATTGAGAAAACAGACATACTTACATAGGTCTAATTTTTTGTAGGTATTACAAATATTTATATTTAGCATTAATGTAATCCAAATAGCTTTTTCAAAAGAGCGATTCTTCTTTAAATAATATATCGGTAGTAGTTTTGTTTCTTTCAATTATTGCTGTAAATATGGATAGCATTTGAGCATGATATTCGGTAAAACTGCTGATAAGGTAGTTATTCATTAGACATGTTTCCGATACCGTTTTGGAATGAGGTGTAAGTATATTGTACCTAGGTGTCTAACAATAATGATAATAACAATCAATAAACAGTATAATCCATTTGGAAAACCTTCGAAACGCTCTTCCGTGTTATCACATTTTTGTCTTGGTATCCCTAGCAATTTGGTCGTATTCCAGTACCACTCCTTTTGACGTACCTGAAATGATATCATCTAGCTCGTTTCGGTTGAGTTTCGTGCTGTTCTCGTAATTGAGCGTAAACCCCTTTATTTTGGTGACTTCTGTACCGTTTAGTGTTTTAAAATAATAACTTTTAGGACCAGTAGACAACCACTCAACAATATAATCGCCATCCGTCAGTTCGCTACTCCACTCACCCAACATAGACCCTATTGGCACGGTATTTCGACCGTTGTCAATATATGTAATACTATCTGTATTTACAAAGTGTCATAATTTTCAACGTTAAGGAATTGTAAATCTTCTTTGTTTGGTTGACTTTCGAACTACCTTCTGCATATATTTTTCGTATAGTAAGCACCAATGCGGCCGTAGAACTTCGCTCTTACAATTATAGTCCAATGATGCAATAATTTATTTACGATCGTGTGTGTTTTGTAAATGATGAGAAATATTATGTATATGTATGTACATATGTATTTAATACGTAAAGTTTGTTCGGCAAAATCAGAAAGTTGGATGTTTAAAAGAAAAAACAAAAAGAAGAAAATTACGTCTGCTCAAATTTAATAATGCGAGTGATATTGATACCTAATACAAAGCAATGGGAACGACTACGCTGACGTTGTATTTTTTAATGATAGATAGATAGATATATATGTATAAAAAGGCATCGACACTAATATTTTCTGTCAAGTGAAGTACGTACGCATTTACCGGTACATACTACAGCCAGTTAGTTAGTTGAGCTCTCAATTTCTGCTTACACCTATGTATTTTTCGAGTCCATTCACCATCCGTACATTTTACCTGCACCTGCACGCATGATGTTTACAATATTGCAAAGCTCGACACCTTGCTGAACCGTAATATTACTCATTTCATCACAAACTGCATTTAATACTAAACATTATACATAAACCGTTTCTATGACGTTTGGGATGAGGAGATCGTTGTAAACAATCGTTAGTTGAAAGACATTTTGTACTGTATTTTGCAACAACGACAAGTCGATAGAATACAAATATTTTGATGACGCTAATGAATTGTGTGAACGTTTAAAGTTATTGGTTGCTTCTTAATAACATTGTACCTAGTACCTAAATTATACGTAACTATAAATAAAAGTATTTATATTATGCTGACGCAAACGACGATGCTATGCTGCTGTACATGTTTATAATAAAATAATAATAACACCATGAACGGTGTAAGTATGTATGTAGTCCTTCACGCACGAGCTCGTCTTCGTCATAGATAGTCTTCGTTCTGTTTCATTTCTACACATACATCATATATACCTAGGTATGTACTTAGGCACCGATGGGGCGCGGGGTCAGGAGAGTACCTATACGTAATTATTAATCGAGTCAACGTTCATCGGTTCATATGTATCGAAATTGTTTAAACAATAAGCGTGTGTGTGTGTCCGTTGTCGATTGTGTAGATGCCTGGTAAAATTGCATAGTAATCTTGAATGACACACACGCCGTTATGCATACGTACGAGTATTTTCTTTAGCGGGTAAGAATTGTTATTGTTATAATTTTTTTATATTCTTTGTACCTATATCGTCCACTGAATTGTAACAGGTGTATAGGTAGATACCTATTTTGTAAAAATTTAACAGATATGTTTGTATATCTCTATCGAGTGGTGATAAGGTCAAATTTTAAGCTGTACGGTCATGCGCGCGTTGTACCCCCCTAAGAACATGACCTCCTATAGCACAGCTGATGAGTGTTTACATTCTTAATTCTTAATTACAGTATAGATGGAGCACTATATACACTATATGTTTATAGTGCCTTAGTATGGATATGTAATGTAATATCTATCTTGTAGGATTTTTAGCGATTGTTTGTGCGTTTTATGCAATTTATTATTTCATACACTACAAATATTAAATAATCTAAAGTTCTACTACCTATAATAGATATGTATTTGTTTTTTTCTTTTTTTTTAGCGCTTACGATGCAACATTATCCAAGCTCCTTTCGTAGGTTAGTGGTTTACGTGGTTGCGACCCTAACAACATTCCTATGCAGCGACGGTTGGAACCGCGGCGCGCACAAGTGAACTTTTTTTTCATAGGAATAAAAGAAGGCCGACATCAGCTGATGATGATGATGGGGCGCAGCGAAGCACCCGACGAAGGTAGCGTAGCACCCGGCGAAGGTGGCGGAGCACCCTCGAACTAATCAAACAAAGATGGCTGACATCAGCTGATGATGGTGACGTCACGACGGTGAAACCGACCAATAGGAAACGATTGGGGCGGGTCAAAAAAGAAGGCGAGGGGATGAAACAGCTGATGATGACGTCATTTCCCCATAAGAAATACATTGGGGTGACGAGCCCCAAATGTGCTCAACCTACCCACTTACTACTCACGACGTATTTTTATAAATGCATAGACACTTGCAAATAATACATATTTTGTCATAATTCGGCTTATTAATTTTTTTTTGTAAATAACACTATAATAAAAATGTAATTATGAGGAAACAAGACCCGTAGACGTCGTGCGGTTACTAAGTGAAATGAAAACTTTAAGAGGGATTAACGGAAATTACAAACGCAATAATGTTATTGTCACAGAAAAGATACAGATATAGCAAATAAACTAAATAACGAGAATACCTGTATTTCATCTGACAAATCCGAGTCGCTCATATCTGAAAAATCCGCCGATTCGTCATCAGCAGGTCCCAAATTTATAATAAGGTCGTCAATAACGATATCAATCGCAGGGACTTGGGCGGCATACTCCTCTTCGTTTTTTATGACATTGTCACAAAAACCTTTCCATGACTCCACCGGAAACGACGTAAAAAAATCGACGCAGTGCTTCTCTACGTCGCCTAATTTAAAACTAATGTTTCTGTCTGCAACAAACTTTTTCATAGTGGACCAAACGTTTCCAATTGGGTTCAGATCAGGGTGATACGGTGGCAGCCTACACATGTCATGTCCCGCATCCCTAATAATTTGGTCTATATCGTATGTCTTAAATCTCGGCTTGTGCATTTTGATCAAATAATAAAGCTCTGGCTTCAAGGCTTTTTCATTAAAAGGAATGTTTCTTGCTTCGAGCCAACTCTTCATTTCCCCTTTTAATGAATTAGAAGTGGGCGCTTTGTCCTTTTGGACGTTGTGGTACGGGGCATTGTCCATAACCACAACCGAACGGGGCGGTAAATTCGGTATCAGCTTTTCTTGCAGCCATTTTTTATAGTTTGTGTAGTTCATATCGTCGTGGTAGTCTCCCGTTTTCCTGCCGGATTTAAACACTAAACAGGCATTTTCTATAAACCCCATACTTCCACCTGCGTGAACTATTATCAGCCGACGCCCCTTTCCAACAGGCTACAGCAATCCCTTTTTGTCGTCGCCATCGTTTCATGATTTTTTGTGAACATGGTTGGAGTGTATGTAGGTTTCGTCCATATAAACAATTGGACGACCTTCTTCACGAAAACTTCTCATTTTGCGTAAAAACTCGTAAATGGCGAATGTCGTGCCTTTCAACTAACATTTTTCTGTTGGTTTTGGTTTTTATTATCCATTTAAATCCCATCTTGTGTAAAACCTTCCATTTCGTGGTGACGGATACCTCATACCCCGTTGCTTCCTGATATCCAAGACGAACTCTTTTTAACGTTGGCACCATTTTTTCCGATATATAAAAATTATGGATTATGCGTCGAAGAAGATCTTGATCGAAAACATCTAAGTTGGATTTTAGACACACTTTCCGGACTTCATTTCTTGGCTTTTTAAACGAAGGCTGTTCGCCTTCTTCAATTTTCTTTTTTTCTGCTAGTATACGTTTAATCGTCCTTATACTATATCCCGTGGCGGCTGCTACACGTTCTTGAACTTTATTCAATGGAATAATAAATTCCTTAGCATCCTTTTCCGCTTCAAAAAATTGCAAAACGTTTGCAATCACTTCTTTGCACTGGATATTTAGCGCGGGCTATTGTTCATGGTGAAAAAATATTTTCGACACGAACTGTACAGAAACCTATGTTTAACGAGAGCTGCTTATCAGATAAGTGAGCCATGAATGGGCGCAGCACCCCCACTTAAGTTTGTGTCAACGCGCAACTAATACTGTGGAAGGGGCAAGTCTGTATATAGTGTTGTGGACGTTCCTAGGTGATTCTCGAAGATTCCAGCAACTGTTTCTGGAACCTCTTGAAACGCGGCGTCAGTAATTGCACTTCATTTTCGCAGTCGTCGCGTGTGAATTTCATCCAAAACGCCGTCACAATATTATGATGATACAAGTGTATCCCCTCCAAATTTGGAGGGATAATTGCTATTTTTTGTGATGCATAGCACTTTAACCACTTTAATGGTAGCGACTATTTCATACCGTAACCTCTAGGGGGTGCATAGCACTTTAAACATTTGAATGATAGCAATCATTCCATACCGTAACCTAAGAAAAACCCTCTTAGTCGTACATAGCACTTTTCGGTGGTGCATAGAACTTCAATCATTTTTATGGCAGCGACCATACCATAACCTCTTGGTGGTGCATAGGCTATGCAGCATAGCACTTTTCGGTGGTGCATAGCACTCTTAACATTTTTATAATAACGACTGTGGGTGTGTTTTAAATTGTCACCAGATTGTCCCTTCGACAATTCTACGTCGATTGCCGCCGCATGATACTATATCGATACGCACGGACCCAAGCGAGAACGACGTGTCGACAAACGGCCTAAAATGACAAGTTCGTCGAAACGCCGTCGACAGCGCTCGAGTCGACCGAGGCTACGCCCATATCCCCGCCTTGATCATCGAAGCCAAGAACTGCCGGGAGAATAAGTAGCCGTAGTCAGCGCCGCTCGGGGCGTCGCTTGGTATGCTTGGGGGGCGGGACCACGTTCTATTGGCGGTCCGCTTTTTCAGACGCAGTCCGAGCGGGACATGATTTGTTTTTTACCACGGAGGTGCAAGAAAGAGAGTGTTTGGCTTTAATGGTTTATTAATTTGAAAAGGAGGACAGAAAAAATTGTGTGTACTTAACATAGGCATTCACTAGAAACAAGCGGAAAGAATATATAAAACTTATAATCTATAATACATTGTCTTTCAGATACCTACCCTGCACTACCACTATACTTAGCACTAGCTTTGTCATTATAGATGGCGTCGAATGTGTTCAATTAGATAAAAGCGTCGCGACAAGGACGTCTGGGGTGGCGTCGGCGGTAACGGTGACAGAAATGGCGGTGGCGGCGACTGCAGTGGTGGCAGCTTTTCCCACTGGAGTACAGGGATTGGCAGAGGAACGGTGGGCGGTTGTTGTAGCACGGTCGGCGTCGGGACGGAGGAGTACCACAGGTGGTCGGTTCTTGTCCGTTCTGTCCCTTCCCGCTCCAAGCAACGCCGCCGTCTCGTCCACGCCACCGTTCAAGGCCACGAGCGCTAACCGCCAAGGACCTGTTTGGAAGTAGCCCCGAATCAGAATAAATGACCTTGTAATCTATACTGTACATACGTTGACTATAGCCCGTAAGATTAGCTGTAAATAAATACCATTATACCTTTGCTCAGTCAATTTTATTCTCTTCCAACATAACTACCTTGCCAATCTCTCGGCCACAAAAGAGCAGCCGGCGCAACGACACGAACCGCCGAGAGAACACCCCGGCAAAAAGGTAACACGGTCAGCCTTGGTGCGAGCGGCGGCGGAGCGTTCTCTTGCCGGTCCGTGCGTACGAACGACGCTTGGTCGAAATTTAACGTGCAGCTCCTGCCTGTAGTAGGCTCATCAACACGCCAATCCGGTACAGTGCTGCCGTTAGACGGATTGGTCCCAGCAAGCCAGGAGGTCCACCGAGGTGGCTAGGGTGGTTCAGGCCGCTGCGCCAGCCGCCACCGTTAGGGTTATCCACGCCCCGCAAGTACGGTTTGGTTGGAAGACATTGGCGTCTGTCCGGACCGCAACCACAGCCCCCGCGAGTCCTAACCCAAGATAGACAAGGCACGTTTCCGTACCCCGCTTGGATGTTATCCCCGCGGCATTCCTGGTTCGCCATCCTAAGTCGGGGCGAAATCGCACTCGCGTTACCCACTTAGTCCTCTCCGGGTTCGTGGGGGCGATACTACCCAAAGTAGTGTTAAGCGTGCACCCAGCGCTGCCGGCGCAGCTGAGCACACATTCCCGCACCACTCCCGTGCTTATCACAGACTTCTCAATAAAAAATTAAATAACATCACAATTACAGTTACAATTACAATTACTTCTCTTATGGGACGTCAGCAAGCAGCTGTCGCCTTCTCTGAAAGAGCCCTTCGCAAATGCGTTCAGGGCATCGTGGCTTTCTCTACTGGCCAGGACCTGGCTCACTTCTAGCTCACCGGTGGGGTCCCAAAACACTTCGAGGTGTATAAGCTCTCTGATGTCGTCGTAGAGCGGGCACCTGACTAGCAAGCGATCCCAACTTTTGACGGTACGACATACCTTTAGGCATGCTACTAGTGCCCCCTTTCGCATTGTCGTAACAACGCTCTGCCACTCTTAGTACGAAGCGCCTGGTACCATACGCTGGCTCCGTACAGGGCACAGGCAGTCAATAGGCCTTTGTACACACATCGTACAGCCCGCCTGCCTAGTCCCCACTCTGTGCGTATCACTCCCCGCAGGTGCACTACTACTTTTAATAGTTTGCCCCTTCATGCTTGGAGGTGTGGCTTGAAGGCCATCCTCTCTCCCACGCATACACCGAGGTATTTTAAGGTTCACACATACCCTGCCACTTGGTTGCCGTTTTTAACACAGGGCCGATTTTCTGCCAGCTTACCCTTCAGCAACATACAACACGTCTTTTGGGTTGAATCGGCAACGCCAACCGTCTCTCCCCATCTGACAGCTACTCCTAGAGCAGTGTTACCCTGTACCTCAATCTCTCTGCGACTGTTGCCCTCGACTATGGCCAGTTGGTCATCCGCGAAGGCTACAACGCACGTTCCACTTTCTCTGTTATAGTTGAGGAAGGCATACATCAGCATATTCCAGCATTCCGGACCGCTAACAGAGTCCTGGGGACATCCTCTTGTGACCAGCCTACTCACGTGGGTTCTCGTTCCATAGGCTCTCACTTCCCTTTCTTGGAAGTAGCTTCGCCATGAGGCTAGCTCTTCGTATTTCTCCTCCGGAGCCTCATGATGATACGGCTCCAGTGCGGATAGTCGAACGCGCTTGAGAAGTCGATGAACAGTCCTAAAACGTAGCTTTTTTTGGACATGCTCACTGCCCGCTTCACATCACGCCAGGCACTTCCAGTGCTCCGGCCAAGCTTGAAACCGAAATGCCTATGGCTCTGCTGGGGGATCCGCTTCGCTTGCAGTCGGGACACCATCAATCTCTCACATTTACCAGGTGTACCCATAAGTTTTTTCCGGTTTTTCAGTTAAAAATGACAGAAAATTTACAAAGGAAATGAATTTTATTTTAGTCAAAATATTGGCCATTGGTTTCTACACATTTCGCCCATCTTTCAGGTAATTTATGAATACTATGCCAGAAGAACTGCTTGTCTTTTGCAGCAAACCACTTGTCGAGCCATTTTTCAGCTTCTTCAAAATTTCTAAAGTGCTGCTCTGCGAGCGCGTGTGGTAGTCAGATGGAGCCAAGTCTGGGGAGTACGGCGGGTGTGAAAGGATGTGATTGATGATGCGATTTCAGGGTGTCTTTCGCTGATTTTGCTGTGTGAGACGGCGTATTTTCGTGTAACAGAATGACTTTGGCATGTCTTCTGGCCCATTCCGCTCGTTTTTCCATTAACGCATGCTTTAAATTAATAATTTGTTGGCAATAGCGTTGTGCATTAACAGTTTCGCCGGGTTTCAAGAGTTCATAATAAACAATACCGCTCTGGTCCCACCAGACACAAAGCATGGTCTTCTTGCCGAAGCGATTTGGCCTTGATGTTAAAGGACCAGCTTCGCCAGGTGAAAGCCAGGATTTTTTCCGCTTCGGGTTTTCAAAATAAATCCATTTTTCGTCACCCGTCACAATTCGATGCAAAAACGATTTTCTTTCGTGGCGTTGAAGCAGCATTTCACAAGTGACTTTGCGATTTTCTTTTTGACGTTCATTCAAATCGTGTGGGACCCATTTACCGAGTTTACTGATCTTCCCCATTGCTCTTAAACGTCTGCTTATTGTTTCTTGTGAGACATGCAATGCTTCTGGTAATTGCCGTTGAGTTTGAGTCGGATCATCATCCAATAACTCCTGCAATTGCTCGTCTTCGAATTTTTGTGGTCTACCAGACCTCTCAATGTCTTTCACATTACAATCACCACTTTTAAATTGTCGAAACCATGTCTCACATGTTCTAATAGATGGAGCATGTTCACCATATGTTTCATTTAGCAGACGATGACTTTCAATAGCCTTTTTCTTTTGATTAAATAAGAAAAGCAATGCGTGCCGCAAATGTTCCTTTTCAGGCACAAAACTCGACATGACCACTGACCAATAAAACAAAGACGCTAACTTTTAGTGGACTCAACTTGCGTAGGTTTGTAGGTTAAATATCAGGCGAAAAAATGACGTATGTGTCAAACTAATACATTGGGTACTTTTCGCTGGCGCCATCTCTTAGTTAAACCGGAAAGAACTTATGGATACACCTGGTAAAGATAATCCGACGAACGCCTTTCTCCTTTAGTCTTCTCGGATATCAATGGTCAACCCCTTTTCCTTTTCTGTAATTTTTTAATTTCATTGATTAAGATTTTTTTTATTAAATTGTTAATTTAACGGAGATAGCCTTATCCAATTTTTTATGTCTCGCATTTTTAAGGAAGACTTAAAATTGGAAACTATTTCTATTATCATAACATTTTATATCCTCCTGAGACCCGAGCATTTATTCATCGGTTTTTTTAATCAAATTCAAAATTTGTATTATTTGTGGTCTAAAAAACGCACCTGAATTTTTTTAAATTTTTATTTTGATTCCAAATACAAAAACAAACTGTCAATTCAAATGGACACTGGTTCAATATTGTAACAATTATTTCAAATAAAATTGTTTAAAACAACTATTATTTCCTGTAAGACATAGAAATTAATCACACGATTCGCAAAAAAAACTTTAGTTTTAAGCTTGCACCCAGAATTCTTGTACCTAACAGAGTTTTTTAATGTTGAAGCCATTGCAGGGATATGTTGAATTTTCCTTTTTATGGAAGTAGGTACTTTGGGAGGACTTTCTAGGACTGGATGTGTTTCTTGTTACCAAAGATGAAATGTTGGTCAAATCTGAGGTAGTTCAGTATTTACATCCTTAAGTAATAATTCAGGTACCCCAATTTTAAATTCTAGGAATTTCATAATTGTATTGTAATTATCTCCTAGCTGCTGTCAGTCATCTCGATATAAAATCCAAGAGTTGACAATCGCAAGATTAAACAAATGAAAAATTGTTTTAGCTGTTCACTTTCTATTTCTAGCCCCCATTCGATAGTAACTTATCATGCGATCAATTAAATCAATTCCCCCCATACACTCAATGTTTAGTCTAGGGACCTCAACATATTGAGAGTCCTTTTTTGACCACCGTCTGCATGTATCTGCAGGCTCTATTTGTAAGGATGTTAATGCCAGGATAACTGATTTCATGTCATACCATTGAACAATGATAAGTTTCCCATCAAATCTTACATCCTGCTCCAAAGAACCGCGACCGAGTCGAGCGAGCCATGATCTTGTTCGAAGTTAAAGGAAGCTGTTTAGGTACTCTAGATTGCATTATTGTGCCAGTTACAAATATATTTTTTTGTAACATGAAGTCGAGTAGGGGTATAGTAGTGAAATATCTGCCAATGTAAATGTGTATTCCTTCTAACAGTGTCATGGCTAATCTAACAACAGTAGATGGACCAACGCCCAGATTTGCCATATCATTCTGTCTAATATCAAGCCTCTTGGAGTTGCACAAACAAAGTTTTTCAATCCTTCCGGATTTGGTTTACCGCGAACAAATTGTTTCAATTTACATGTCCCAGTAAATGGTATCATTTGTTCGTCCACGGCAACTTCTTTGTATCTTGGAAGTGATAAGCACCTTTTTGAATTCTTTCAATTAAAGGACGAATCTTATAAGTTACAGCACCATCAAATGGACTCTTATCACTATAAGGAGTGACGTCACAAACAACATAAATAGACAAAGAAGACAGCGTCCCACTCAGTGTTGCACGCAGTATTGTACGTAGCGTTATACTGTCATTCTAATAACATAATTAATTGTACGGTTATTCATTATACTTGTAAGTTCTTTTTTGCAATAAATAAATTTGTTTTAAAAACTCGGTCTCACTGCTCGAGAATAAAACTTATACAGTTTATCAGCCTTCCTTTCATTTTCAGATACATCACCATCAATAACAACTTTTAAATTGCTCCTAATTTGAAACGGGGGAAGATGGTCACCTAAGCAATACCATTAATAACTTGATTTAGTTGTGACATGAAGATTAACAACTTTGACTGATACGCTCATACAATGATTACTCTTCCGTATACTTATATTAATTCGCAGTCGTAAATTTAAAAGAAAATATTAAAAACAATAAAAAATTGACTGCAATTTCCCATCACTTAGGGGTAATTAGAGTCAGTAAAGGGGTAATAATAGTCACAAATAAAAATAATTATGCTTTTAATACACAGGTAGCCATGATAAAATACAACGTTTAACATAACATAAAAGGATATTGAATAAAGTATTTAGTATTTATATAAAGATAACTGTCGTCGCGTCGATTTTATGCTCTCCCTTTGGCGACAGATATCACACACATAATTCTTTGCTGAGACAACGCCACTGCATTCTGAGTGAGCCCACAATCCACACGAAGTACATCTATATCTATACCAAAGTTCATTCTTGCCATAATCTCCACAAAAAATTCAAGCTTCCTCTTTACCAAATTGCTCTTCATCGGTAGTATCATCTAATTGCACTTCTTCTTCAGAAGATGACGATGTTGATTCTACTGGTTCTTTTCTATTTTTCTTCCTAGTGATTTTCTTTAACGGTCTAGAAACTTACATTTCATTATTCTTTATAATATTCTTACTTTTTAATCTTTGTTTCTTTTCCAATAATTCTCTTTTAATGGAATTCTGGTGAGTATTTCAGAATGTTGCTTTGAACGTTTTTTATTTTTTTCGAGAGCAGGTACTGAAAGTGGTGAAATAGTTTCTATTGCCACTTTTGATGTGCTTCGGCGGACGACTTCAACTACTGGAAAATTTTCTAGTTGACTTAAGCATTGCGTATTTTATGTCAGAATTTTCTTTTGTATTTTCCAATTCTTCTTGTTGGTAAGTACTGTTCAGTGTCTCGGCAGCTATAAAATCTTCTTCAGTAAATATATTAGAGGGAAAATACCGTTGAGGAAAAACCAGAAACCTCCTTACTAATAGCAGCTACTTGGGAATATGCTCTATTAAAAATTGTAACGTTTTTTCTACGAAAATTCCCGTTACTAAAGTTTTACTTATTTCTATTCAGTTTGCCTTTGTCTTGGTTCAGTTTTGTTGATTATTTCTTAATTTTAATCGACCTTCCGTCTTATCATCAAGGCTAACAACCTTCGCGCAGGACTACGCGATCGATGGAAGGAACATTGAAAAATTTTCCGGTCGGTGCTCGTGGTCTTTTTCCTCGATCCTTGGCACCGACGAGACGTGACGTGTTTGTGTGTTATTTCTTATTAGTGTTCTGTGCTTGGTTTTGCGTGAGAGTTTTTTTTTGTGATCCAGTTACCTTTGCATTTTAATAGTTGATGTAAAATTCATTCAAATTAATTATTTCTTTTAAACTTTTTTTTGCTATTCACTCAATATTTTTTTGATGTAACTTTGATTAATTTTTACAAAATATTATTACCACGTGGTCTCTTTTTTAAAAATCTAATTTATTATTAAATTACAAAATTACGCAAAATATCCTGATGCGCTCATACAACATATAACTGTTACTATTTGCCCTCTTTACCCGCTTGCCACAACTCCCACCTTTTTCTGACCCTTCTCAGCAAGAATTATGTCTGGATCTCCAACTGTACTTATTCCTGTCTCGTCTACATTGTATATCCTTGTTCCTGTGAATTTATATTTTTCTATTACAGGCTCTAAATTCTCAAAAAAGGTTTTAATTTCCTCTTTATTAAAGGACATTATACGATTAATACTAGTGTTTTCTGACTTCCTTTTAGATATAGTTGGGTTTCTTCTAAGAAAATTGTACAACCAATCCTTCCCAGCAATCTTTTTTTTATTTATTAATAGTATGGTATATGACACCACAAGGGCAGAAAGTTGAATTTCCTGCACTGCCCGACATGATGCCCAAAGCGAAGCAGGGTTTTCAACGTTCTGCCCGTGTAGTGGATTGTATTTATCTTCACACCTCGGGCGCAGGCGCGTGTTTCCCGCATAATTTTTTTTGTTTTAGTTATACTCGAGGAGGGGAAATCTTCAAAAGACACCCCCTGAGGGGGGGTAGTGTCGAATTCGCCTTGGCGCCTACCGACTAAAACCCCTCCTCGAGTTGGGAGGTCAACCCGAAAGTTATTTCATCCCGGAAGAGAAGGTGGGAGAGGTGGGGGGCATTGGGGATGGTTCTGATGGGAGGTGGGGTAAGTTTGAGGTTTTGGTGTGTGTTTGATGTGTATGTGTGTGTGTGTAGAGTGTGTGAGAGTGAAGGTGACTCATCACTGAAGGATTGGATGAGCACTCGCGCTAAAAAGCGAAGCTTGAAAGAGCTAAAAGGGGAACAAGCTCATGATAGAAGGTGGCATGGCCTTCTGTAACGGTCGGTTGGTTTCGGTGCAAAGTTTGATAAATATGAGATGGTAGGATTGGTATGACCTGTCACTGAGATCCGAAGATTTGCCGCGAATCTGGTAGCGGCTTCGGGAAGTGGCGGAAGACCGATTTCTTTCAGAATTTGGACGTTTCTGATGAACCACGGGTAGTTTAGTGCGGAACGAAGAATCCGCATATACGTGCCTTGCAGGATGCGAAGGTGGTGAGGGATTGCACAGCCCCAAATGGGAATGGCGTAGGAGAAGATGCTCCTGATGATGGCGTTGAACGCACGGACTTTGGTTTGTTGGGAAATTGTCTTGTTTTGGAAGAAGGGCTTGAGAGAGATGAAGGCGCCCAAGGCCTTAGCACGGGTGGCAAGGATGTGTTTTCGCCAGGTGAGTGTCCTATCGAAAACGTCGCCAAGGTAGGTAACGGTTTGGCTTCATTTGATGGGGTGGTTGTTGACAGTGAATTGGCGAGGTTTTCGGATTCTGTGGGAGAAGAAAATTGCTTCTGACTTGGTCTCGTCGATGGAGAGTTTCTACCTCCGGTACCAATGTAGAAGTAAGGGCAGAAACCTATTAATTTTTGTGGAGCTGTTGAGAATGGATCGGGCGGAGCTTATATGGGCGATGTTATCAGCGTAAAGAGCGGTGAGAATTGAAAGGTCAAAAGGAATGTCTGCGCAAAACAGGTTGAACAAGATTGGTGAGAGTTTGAAGCCTTGGGGAACACCAGCAGTGATAGGTTTGCTGGCGGACAAAGCAGAGCCAACTCGTACACGAAGGGTTCTCTCTGTGAGAAACGATTTGATAACCCCGATAAGGAAATGTGGGGCGTTGAGGGCGATAAGTTTGGAAATGAGACCTTTGTGCCAAACTCGATCGAAGGCTTGCTGGACGTCAAGTAGAAGCATGGTAGTGTGTCGACGTTTGTTAAGTTTGTCGGTGACGTGCTCGACAACTCGTAAGAGTTGGTGGCCGGCGCCATGGTGCTTGCGAAAACCATGTTGGAAGTCGGGGAGTAAGTTGTTTTGCTCCACGTTATCTAGGAGCCGGTCTAGGAGAATAGATTCAGGTACTTTGCTGATCGAACTGAGCAGGCTGATGGGCCTGTAGTTTGAGGGAGAGCTGAGAGGCTTCTCTTTTTTGGGAAGACAGATGATAATGGCTTCTTTCCAGACTAGAGGGAAATGGTGGAGCCGCATGATAGCGTTTATGATGTTGCATAGTGCCGTAATGTGTTTTCGTGGCAAGACTTTGAGGACACCGTTAGGAATTCCGTCAGCGCCAGAGGCTTTTCTCTTTTTAAGAGAGCGGATGATTTGAGAAATTTCGTGAGGAGTGGTATGTCTGAAGTCAACGACAATATAATTTATTGATTGGAAATATTTACATGGTGCCGCTGCTCCACCCGGAGGTACTACAGCGGCGGTCATTCATAATTATTGTATATATACACATATAAAATAATTGTCATATATAAAAGAAAGGAAAACTAAGACTAAGTAACTTAATTAATTAACTCGATGTAAATACAATTCCCTACGTTATCTCCTCCTTCTGCCCTTTCGCGGGGGGTAAAACAAACACCAAAGCCTTCGAAAGTAATTTTATTAGATATTATTATATTTACAATAATGGAAATAGGGCAGAGGGAGAGGAGGGCCTGCACGAAATAATGCTTACATTGAGTAATCTAGTGGCGTCAGGGCTGGGACGCGCAAATCGGTGTCTTCGCGAAATGACAATACTTTATTAATAAAAAAGGAACATATTTAGTAAAACGAGTGTATTGCGCGTTCCAGCCGAAACGCCAGCTGCAAGAAGAAAAAATACGCTAAGAGAAATATTTCAAATTTGTATCGTGAGTTCGCATGAATAAGACTAATATTAACAATCTGGGAAATATATACACGGATCCAGCATTTGCTGCAAAGGGTTGGGAAAAACCCAGAAAAACCCAACCAGACCCTGCGAACAGACAATAAAAACAGAAATAGCCAAAAAATATAAAATGAAAACTTGCGTTATCTCGGTTAGAATATGAAAGGCAATGTTTTCGCGAGATTTTTTAATATGACAAAATTAAAGAAACGTTTAGGTACATTTGAATTTCATATTCACACCAAGATATCGCAATTTGTGATAAATATATACATGCGGAACGTAAGTTCGCAGTCAAAAAAGTTAAATATATACATATATACATAAAAACCCCGAATATAAAATAACGCGAAAATTTAGAATTTAATTAGGTCCGGATATTAGCAATCATATTTGGTAGCACTAACCGCGAGTTAGCAGGCACAGTTTTAAAACGAAACGAAAACGAAAAACGAACGAAAGGACGCGACCGCGAACGCGAAACACTACGATGAAAACGCAAAAACGCAACGACCGAGCGATTGTCTGTTAGCACAGGTAACCAAGTGTTGAAAAGCCTCCGGGATCTGGTGCAGTTCCGTTTCCGCCGCACTTGCGTTTGACAACGGGGTTTCCGTTTGGGGGCGCAGGCTTCAGTCTTCCAGATCCTTTCTTCTTCCCAACCGACGCAGTGCTGTTCCGTATCCGCCGCACTTGCGTTTGACAACGGGGTTTCCGTTTGGGGGCGCAGGCTTCAGTCTTCTACGTCGTTTGGTTACAAGTGACACGCTTACGAAAAAACGCGACCGCGAAAAAACCGAACCGAACAAAACCGCGAGAATTATTGGGACCGAATTTTTTAAACTTCGCGCCAAATTACGAAAGAACCCGAACGCGCACAACACAAAGGCACTTAATCGTCAACTTTTAGTTTCTCAACGCGACCCGAAAATGTCCGAAAAGCGTCCCACCAGTCCCTCTCGTTCCGCAGCTGTGTGACCTCCCGAAAGTCGGTCGGCCACCTCAAGCCGCGGACCGCGAGGGCCCGATCGGCCGCTCCGCGATGATGTTCAACTAGCCCGCAATCGAACAGGACGTGTGCCGCCGTATCGGTGCCACCGCACTCGCAAACGTCGTCGTCGATTTTGCCGATACGTTTCAAATATTCCTTGAAATTCCCGTGTCCTGTCATCAGTTGAACCATATGGAAATCGAAAAATCCCGTGATTTTCCTGTCGTAAGTAGGTTCCGGTAGGAAGTTCGCCGTAATCCTCCCGGTGGTGGCAGTCCTCCATCGTTCTTTCCATGCTTCCAGAGATAGATTGCGCAGTCGTCGTTTGACGAGGGCTCTGGGCACCAGGTCGTATATAGGCGCTGACACCTGGTCGGCAGCGGCGGCCTTCGCAAATTCGTCAGCAGCGTCGTTTTTCTCGTTCCCGGAATGCGACTGTGTCCAGTGGAAACGAAGGGAAATCTCGGTCGCCAGGTTGACGGCGAGTTCCCACGTTTCCAGTTGTAAGACGGTAGGTTGTCTCATGTTGCGAAGTGCCGACAAAACCGAAAGACTGTCCGTAACGATGGAGCACTCCTTGATGATGTCCTTGTGCCTCTGTAGATGTGTAAGTGCCTGCCGTAGTGCCACCATTTCGCACTGAAATATGGTACTGTTTTGCGCGAGGGTGAAATTTTCCCGGTGATATTCCGCGTCGCCGTGGTAGAGTACGAAGGCGCCTCCAGCTCGTCCGTCGTCCAATCTAGAGCCATCCGTATAGCAGACCGTCTCGTACGCGTCTTGGATTCCTTTGGAAAACCGGAAGTTGTCCATGTCCGCCGGATGTATGGTGTCCGCTAGGTTGGTTCGCCGCTCGAGCTGTCGGTCCTGGAGTTGTAAATTGTCCCAGTCGGTGTTGCGAGGGAGGTCGGCAAAAAGTCGAGACTTCCTGGCCGTTTCCTGCAACAAAATATCAAACGGCAGTACTCTACTCAAGACGAGAGCCGCTTCCGTAGAAACGGTACGATACGCCGCCGCCGCTCTTACTACTAGTATTCTTTGTGCGCTTAAAAGAGACCTACATTCTTTAACTTTACACCCTTCTGCCCAAATCGGTGCTCCGTATAGCATAGCCGATTTTACCGCGCCCTCATATACTTTCGACAAATTCGCGCCCCTGAAGCCCCACGTTAATTTAGCGGCCGCCGCTATTTTATGCGATATTTCTTTCCCCTTATTCGAAACGTACTGTATATGAGTCTTCCACGAAAGTTTATCATCGATAAAAATACCTAAGTATTTAATGCTGTCTGAACAATGTACGAAACGCCCGTTTAAAACAAAAGCAGGTCTCTGTTGATTTAATTTTTTACCAAAAAATAGCGCTTCCGTTTTTTCCGCGTTAAATTCAAGTTTTAGGTCGTCCGCCCAATTCGACAATATACCGAGCGCTTGGTTTACTTTACCCTTTAACGTTTTATACTGCCGCGCTTCGACGACCAGCAATGTGTCGTCGGCAAAAGAAAAGATTTTTGATCCGACCGGAAGTTCTAATTCGAATATTGTGTTATACAGGGTGTTCCACAGGAGCGGGCCGGAGCACGACCCCTGCGGGCAACCTCGTTCTATGTTTTTATTAACCGTGGTTCCGGAAATCGTAACGACAGCGGTTCTGTCGCTAAAATAATTTTGAAGTAATCTTATTAATGCCCCTGAAATGTTACGTTTTTTAAGTTCAAAAATGATTCGCGGCCACCAAGCGTTGTCGAAGGCTCCCGAAATATCTAGCGCAATTGCGGCGACGTAATTATCGTTATCGCGAGAGTTTTTTATACTTGTTATGACTGCACCGACAGCGTCGGTGGTGGACCGACCTGATACAAACCCGTATTGATTTTTGTTTAAACCGCCCGTTTTATTGATTTCGAATTGCAAACGCGTAGTGAAAATCCTATCTAAAATTTTGCCAATGATCGGAAGTAAACTGATAGGCCGAAAGCTTTTAACATCTTTGAAATTACGTTTACCCGGTTTCGGAATGATCTTTACCGATTGTTGTTTCCAGCACGTTGGAAATACGCCGAGCCTAAAGCAGTTATTAAAAATGTTGATAAAAACGTCCGGTGATATTCGAAAAGCTACCAGGGCTGCGTCGGAAGTTACGCCGTCGAGTCCCGGCGCTTTACGCGGATTCATTCTGTTAATCGCCCGTTCGATTTCAGCGTACGTAACTTCTTTAAAAAATCCTATATCGTTAATAATTTCGTTAGACATCTCGCGAATACGTTTATGGGATGAATTATCTAAGTTGTTAACGACAGATGGGATGAAGTTGTGAACGACGTTTTCTGTGCGCTCGTGAAAGTTGGCTAGATCCACAGGACAGGGGAGCGGGGAGCACTGTAGGCGAAGAGACTCGGCGAATATTTGGGCTTTTTCTTCGTCTGTGATGTAAAGAGAGCCGTTTTGTTTTAATGGTGGGAGATGGGGAGCTCTGTTACGAAGAGAGCGGATTTCTTTCCAAGTGCTTTTGGGGTGTGTTTCTGCTTGAGCTATGTAGTCGTCAAAAGAGGCACTGCGGAATTCGGTAAGGCGAGTTTTGAGTTCTCGCTGAAGGGCGTTAAGTTCAGCACGGTGTTCGGGATTTTGTTGTCTTTGTCACAGACGGCGCGTCTTGTTTTTCATCTTGATGAGGCCAAGAATGTCTGCGGGGAGGGTTTTTCCTGAAGGGGATGTTGGATGGGAGGTTGTGGAGATCTCAACGGCGCTAGTGATCTCGTTTGAAAGGAGATAGACAGCTTCGCTAAGTTCCTCTATTGTGCGAATTTGAGTGCACTTAAATGATGTGTATTTGAGGTGTAACCAGTCTAGTGTTTTTTCCAGTTTTGGGGCGCTTGGATTTACGCAGCCTAATTCAATTAGGACTGGAAGGTGGTCAGAAGTTAGTGCGTCGAGCACTTCGGGATCGGCAGAGAGGGTGACATTTTTGGTGACGAGTATGTCCAAAATGTCTTGGCGAAGTTTGTGGTTATTAGCGAAGTGCGTGGGGCTTGTTGGGGCTTCAATTGTAAGGTTAAAGTATAGAGATTTGGCAAGAAGGGATATGCCTTTGCTGTTATTGTAGTGACAGCCCCAAGAGACGTGTTTGGCATTGAGGTCGCCTGCAACGATGGTCTTGACATCTGAAGGGAGAAGAAGCTGTAGGTCTATGAGATCTGGTTCGGACTGGGGTATTACATTACAAAGAGATTATTCTCACTGGACCTGAGGTAAGTGATACCTTAATGCCAACTGCTTCTAAGGAATCTGCAGCCAAAGAGAAGGGCTTGTGTTTTATTGAATTCCTAACTAGGATGACTACTCCGCCGCCTACGGAGTTTTCACGGTCCTTTCTGTAGGATGTGAAGTTTGGGACGAAAAGTTTTAGTTTGTTTGAAAGGTGTGTTTCGGTGATGCAGGCAATACCGATCGACTGAACTTGAAGGTTGTTTCTGTTGGTTTTGTTAGACATTGGCGGTTGGTTGGAGGACTGCGACTATGGTAGCTACCATGGTTTGAAGAATGGCTTGAAGTTTTTGTTCAAGTGCAGCTGAAGTTGGAACGGTGCTGGGGGTGTAAAGACGTTTTTGGGGGTGGGGGGCTGATCTTACCGCCTTAGCGTAAGAAATTGGCGAATTAACTTTTGCGGGGGTGGCAGTAGGCTTGGGGGTTGTTTGGGTGGTTTTGGTGGCAGCTGGGATGGTGGTTTTAGTTGCGGACGTGGTTCTCTTAGGAACCTTTGGGGAGCCGCGGTATGTTGCTATATGGTTTCTTTTGCAGTTTGCATAGGAAGGTGTGGCGTCTTTTTCGGTCGTTGGCCTTGCACTCGGCGGTAATGTGTTTACGGCCGCAGAAGGAGCAGACCCAGGCTGCGTGGCAGTAATTGGCCGTATGGAAGAATTTCATGCACCTACGGCAGTGTGGGACGTCTTTTGTGGCTCTTTTCGGTTCAACTTTGATGTTGAGACTACAGATTTGCCTTGGACTTGGGGTCAGTTTTGTCCAGTCGTACTGAGATGAGTGGCCAGATTTTACGCCTTTAGACATCCGGTGGACACCGCGTATGGCAAATCCCTTGTGAGAACGTTCTGGCTGAATTTCATCGGTGGTGATGCTTTCGCATACACCACGAAGAACGACGTGGAGGTCCCTATCCTGTCGAAGCTGACTGGTTGAAAATTCAACCTTGGACTCGTCCAGGTAGGCGGTTAGGCGGCGGAAGTCGCCTACAGAGTTGGAGTATACTCTGATGGCGTCAGTGGTGTTTATTGCACGTCGGGCAAAAATGCTGTTAATGTCCATGACACGAAGAATTTTCGGCCAAAGGGACTTTTCGCAGATGGCAATTGGGGGAGGGGCTTCCTCGCCTTTGTTGGGCAGTTCGGTTTCGCTTTCCGTGTCCGTAGGCGAAGAAGAGGACGAAGATAGGAAGGCTATGCGCCAGCGGCGCTTGTTGCGCCGTTTTGCGGCTTCTACAAAGCCATCGGCGGTGGAAGTGTATGGTTTGGGTGTCGTGGGCATGGCTTTGGATACTTCAGAGGCTGTGCTTCGGTCCTGACACATAGTAGTGGGCGGGGCGTTGGCGGTAAGCATTTTGATGAATGCGTTCAGTTGTGTTAGCCTTGACTCAAGGTCGTTGGCTAACTTTATGGCTTCCGCTAAGGAAAGTCCCTTCAACAGTGCGGGGCTCATGGGGGTAGCCATATCCAAAATGGCTAACGAAGTTTTATATTTATAATCTATATATATATATATATATATTATTTTAGTTGAAGGTCAACTGAATTTTGAGAAGAAAATACAAACGGGATGAAAACAACCTAGTTCGGAGGACGGTGGAAGGAAAGTTTGAAGGGACGTTGCGTACTCGGTCCCTAAGAACTGAAAGTCAGTTAGACTTACCTAAAAATCGGCTGGGCTGGCGTTGGGGGTCCAACGGTGATCAAACGTCGTATTATTGTACCGACAGTCAGTAATAAATACGACCGTAAATACGATACTAGAACGAGTCTGTTGCAACGGTCCTATTCAAGTGCGTAGAATGCACTGGCAGGCGGCAAGAGATCGGACGAAGGTGGTCTGGAAGAGTCGCTGAGCTGGTCGTGTGAATGCACGGACTGGCAAGAGAATGCTTCTGTTAGTAGCTGTCGAGCGAAGTGTATTCAATAGCGGTTGCTGATCGAATGCTTCATAGACGCCCATACGAGCTCAATAGGATTGAGTTCGGGATGGTACGGTGGAAGTCTTTGAACGGTATGACCATGTAGCCCTAATAGTATATCAATTTAAAATGTTTTGAAACGGGGTTTGTGCAATTGAATAATGTGGTAAAACTCCACTTTCAACATGTCTTCCGTAAAAGGTATATCCTTCTTCCGTAACCACTCCTTCATGTCACCTTTGTTACTTCCCATATTCGGGCATTTGTCCACTTGCACATTGTGATATGGTGCATTGTCAATCACCAACACGCTTTTTGGTGGCAAATTGGGTAAGAGTTTGTCTTGTACCTACTTTTTATAATTAGTGTAATTCATGTCGTCGTGGTAGTCGCTGCTTTTAGAGCCAGACTTAAATTTTAGGTAGGCGTTTATCACAGACCCTATTTCACCGCCAGCATTGACAATAATCAGTCTTTGCCCTTCCGATATGGGCTTGCGTACTCCTTCATTAGAACTGTCACTCCAGCTTTTGGCGTGGATATGAGAGGAATGTATATACGTTTCGTCCATGTAGATGATCGGTCAGCCTTCTCTCCTGTACTGTTTAATATTCCTCAAAAAATTTAGTCTCTGGAGTTGAATGTCAGGCTTTTCCATTAATAATTTTTTATTCGTTTTTGTTTTCTGCCATCGAAATCCCAGTTTCCTCACAACTTTTCTTAAACTTTCACGGCTACATGTGTATTGGTTATCCTCCACAAATTTCTGATGAATTGTTTATAGTGTAGGCACTTTTTTTTCGGTAACAGTAAAATTCACTATAAATCTGCGCAACACTCCCATATCAAAGTCGTCCAATCCTGTTTGTGGAGCAGCTTTCCTACGTTTGATATTAGGCTTCGCAAATGAACTGGACTCGCTTTCTTCAATTGCTTTCATTTCCTTAGCAATTTTCTGAATGCTGCTGAGAGATACACCAGTAGCAAGGGCTGCCCTCTCTTGCACCTTCTTGATATCTGTCACCGGTTGATTGGCGGCTGCCTCGCGTTGCATGAATAAAATGACGTTCGCAATAACTTCACGCGTTTGCCCACTCAACACTTTCCTATGCAGTTTTGTTTGAAAATCCATAATTGCTGCAAAAAACAGAATTGTTTATTATGAATACTTTTCACAAGTGCTTGTTACCTACTTTTTGTCACTTTTTTTCGTTAAAAATCATAATACTACAATCTACACAACTGTTAATAAAATTCCCTTACCTCAATGTAACTCTCCTATGGGGCTAATACAACACACAATATTTATCAAAACACAACAGTAAAAACAATAATAGTAACAACGATCAAAACACAGCAATAACAGAGTTCCCTCCCTACCTCAAGCATTCCATCTCCCGCGCATCCCACGCGCATCCATGGGTGGGAACTTTTCACACTTGTACCTATGTTTGCCGAGCTGTACACCGGTGCAAGAAACGTAGGCTTTCTGCTTTGAAATCGATGTGGGAAACACGCGCTTTCGACCGAGGTGTAAAGAAAAATTATTTTGAAAACCATTTTGTTCGGCAAAATCAAATGCTACACGTCGTAATTGCTTAGGTGCTAACCCATAAAACAGTTTGCTCAAAAGTTTTACGTGATCTGCTATTGCTCGCTCCTGTTCTTCAGAAGATACCGCATTTCTCCCCAATTTGGGCCTCTATCAATGTTTTCCTGTTTAAGTCTCGCTTGCAGTGTGCTGAATGGATTAACAGAATTTACAGCTTGAAACAAATCTTCAGAAAGCTAATGAATGCCATTACCCGATGACCACCACCACCGAATAGCCAAAATACATGCTAATGTAATCTTCAATTTTCCAGTTGCACCTCTCGTGAACTGTGTCAGTAACCCCGGGGTGGATATGAGTTTGAGGGATAAATTAACCCATTTTCTTCCATGGTTTACGTTTAGCAACATCGGCAGATCTTTGGATATTCAGTCTTATTTTGCTAAGAGGTTCGTTGTCTTCAGAGTCATCTTCAGATAACTCGGGCTCAACTTGTTCTTGTACGTCATGGAGCGATTCGTGATAAGCTATATTTTGGCTGTAATCATTGTCTAATAAATCGTCACAATCATCAGACAACTCTAAATCAGAATTTTCCAAACACTCCAGTAATTTGTCGTCGTCCTCGCCAGGTCATACATATGATTTTTTGCCAAATAAAGCTAAAATAATAAAATATATTTTGTATACTGAAAAAACTGATGTCCATTTAATTGGACGTACTCTTTTAGATTAGCAATTGAAAAGAAAAAAAAAATGCTAAAAACACGTGTGTACATTAACCATACTACTAACTTAAGCAAAAACCTGCGTTAAATCGTTGATAAAATAAGTTTCTTACCGGGTAGTGGTACAATGTTTTGAGGGTTGAGTTTATATATTTGTTACATTGCAGCAGCAGCGGGGGAAGGGAAGAATTAATACTACCTTATTTACAAGAAATTTTTTGACAAAATAAAAAATAATTTTTTTCCTCTGATTATTAGAAATTTACGCAATTCTGTAAGGGGCAATTGATCTTCGGTTTGGCAATCACCATCATCTTTCTCTGTTTCGCAGTGTGCATTTTGTGCTTGATCGTTTTCATCTTCATAGACAACCACCACATTTGCAAGATTAAAAACATCGTTTTGCAATAGAATGTTATGCTCACTTGGTATAGATGCTAGAGACTCCTTATCCGAAGGTATTTCTGCTGACAGTGTTTCCACTTCATCCTCCCTTAGTCATAAGACAAAAGATTTTTTCTCAGCATCTGAAATTTACAAGGTACTTTATACCCAGTCCTAGTGGTTTCCTATTTGTACCCGACGTTTCTGTAAATAAACAGTAAAATCGTCTTACAAATTACAGTAAATAGACTTACCACTCTTAAGTAAATACTTCTTTTTGATTTTCTTTTTTCTGCAGTTGAGTATGTGGATTACGTGACCTAGTGACGTAATGCATATGGTTGGATAGCTTGAGGTGTGAGGAGCACATATATGAAGGTCAGAAGTGTCGCCGACCTACCGTTCAAAAGTTAGTGGAAAACATGACATATCTCATTTTGAACCTGATCTTACCCTTTCTGAACTTAACCTAACTCGTTCTGAACCTAACCTTACATAACCTAACCAAAGCAAACTTAACATGACAAAACAAAATGGTTCCTCCTTCAACTTTTAGGCTTCAGGCTTTTCAGTCTTGATATCCTCCTACAGTTTTTCGAATGGGTCTAGCCCTTTGCGTCTGACGCCTCTATGCCACAGGTAGGCGCACATGTGTATCGCTAGGTCGGCAGTAGCCTCTGTCGTAGAAGCCATGTTTCAAGTGCTTCCAACTGCCCTCAATGACCTGAGTGTGCGCACCAGTCTCACTATTTATAAATTGGCCTTTTCCTTTCTGGCTATTGTCCACAGTGTTGTGAGTGTAGTTCATACCGGCTATTTTGGGAGATACCTAATTATGGTTTCTACCCGTCTGTGTGTATTTCAGTTCCTGTAGCCACATGTTTGGCAATCACAGGGTGCAATGTCATACGGTCTCGGATGTTGTCGGGACATATTTCTAGACGGTATCTGCCTTCTGAGTCAATCATCCAAATAGAGTAAGATCCCAGGGCCCCCAGACGTTACTTATTTTCTCATAAGAAATATAAATGGGATGAAGTAGTGTTAGTACGAGGGTTGTTCACAAAGTATGTTTCCCAATGTTATAAAATGGAATAAAACACCTTTTAAAAATCAAAAAAGCATATGTTTACCTTCGTCAATATGTAATTATTTTTTAACATAATCCCCCACTCCCCGGTCCAAACATGTTTGATGAGATCAGGTGAATAAGGAAGGTGTCCAAAAATATCCTAACGATAATTGTCAAGGAATTGTTGAGTTTCCCGTGCACTGTGAGGGCGCGCATTGTCGTGGAACAAAAAAATTTTTCTGCGCAACTTCCCATGGCGCTTGTTCTGAATGGCCCTTCTCAACTTTCGCAGCACTTCACAGTAACGGTGAGCGTTGATTGTGGCCCCTCGCTCCACGTAATCAATAAGAAGAACGCCTTCTGCGTCCCAGAATACCGTGACCATCACTTTACCAGCGGATTCTGTAACTTTTGCTTTTTGTGGAGCCGGTCACCTTTCATTTTCCATACCATGCTTTGCTTCTTGGATTCTGGTGTCCAGTGGTGGACCCAGGTTTCGTCCTCGGTCACGATTCGAGAATAAAGCGCATCGCTTTCATCTTCAAGAAATAGAAAAAATTGACGAACTGCGTCAACTTTTTGTTCCTTCTGAGCCCGAGCTAACAAACGAGGCGCACCCATCTAGCACATACTTTTGAATATCCCAGTCACAACTTTTGACAGTGATGTGCGGCCAATTTGGATGTCTGGTGGAAGTTGCATCAAAATTTCGTCGAGTGTAACGCGCTTATCGCCTTCAATAATGCTGCGGATTGCATCGACGACATTAGCGGAGCGTGATGTTGAAGGTCTCCCACTTCGCTGCTTATCATAAAGATTTTGACGCCCTTCGATTAACATTGCTCTCTACCGCCGAACCGTTTATACACTCATGGTAATATCCCCATAGACAGATAGCATCTCTCGACGAATCTAATTTTTTGCTGTGAAAAACCGATTGACAGAACGCATCTCGCAATCAGCGGTAAAAACAAGAGATATCTCGATGGTTATTCGTAGTGTACTGATCGGAGAGAGCTCCGATTGTCTTGCCACTCATACGGCGTCGCCTCTACCCCCCACCCAAACCATTCCATACGGTCGCTTGCCCCTCGGTCACTCCCGCTCCGCATAGGAACATAGGGAAACTTAAATTGTTAACGGCCCTCGTACATACTTTAAGTGTGTGCATACTGCTAGCTTGGGTCGACGGCCAATTCATCGGTACCAAATTTTAAAGGTCGATAAATACAGTACTCACTTTTCTTAAAGTCTCAGTACTGATTTTCACATATGTTTTGGAGAATTTTTTTACAAATTATTAATGATTGTTAAAAGACACTTTACGTCGGCGCTTACCCTTACCAGACGCTTTCAGAAAGCTCCAGAAAAAATAATGTTTTTTTACTTACAATCTCAGGCTTGATTTTTATACACGATACTTAGGGAGTTATTTCAACACTTTTGGCAGGAGACAGACCAATTGGAGGGGTTAAACATCCCTCCAGACACACAAAGTGTCACTAGGTCTATGAGCGCGAGGTCATTATTTGTACGCTTGAGTGTGACAGAGAAGTCATTAGAAAAATAGTAATTTACAAAAGACATCAGTAAATAACGTAGACTTTTTTATTTATGTTGTCTAGGGTTTGTCAAAAAGTCCACGAAATAAGTAAAAAAAAAAAAACTGTTTAATAAAATAATAGTGGGTTTACAAAGTAGGTAACCAATAAGTTCCACTGCTGGAAAACTGGATACACTCGACCAACACTATTCAATTCTTTTATTTTCGTTTTTACATATTTACTTCTTTTCAACTTTACGTCTTCGCTTCTTTTCGTCTTTACGTCTTTATTTCTTTTCGTCTTTACGTCGTTGCGTCTTTACAAGGGTGGTAAACACGTCTTTTACCCGTTTTCGTCTTTATTCGTCTTTTTTCTGCCGTCGTTTTCGCATCGTCTTTTGATAGCGTCTTTTCAGCTCTGCGTCGTTACTTATTCTGAACCGCACCCCGTCCCCCTTTACTTGTGGGATTTTATAAAAAGAACTATATGTGTAGTCAAAACAATGCGTCACGTCACAGCAATCAGGCAGGAACATGTCGCGAAATTACCAATGCCAAACGTATAAGTAATGAAATCAAAAGTAAGCCAGATATAAATATATACATATATGTATTAAAAGAATATAAACGGAAAAAGGTAAAAAAATGCCTTGATGTTTAATCCAAGGCTTTAAGTACTCTGCGCAGGTGGTAGTACGCATTGGCCTTCATGATGACCAACTTTCAAAACCTCATACCTCTCGTTACCCTTTTCCTCAATTATTTCGTAGGGTCCCAAATATTTTGGAGTGACTTCAATAACATTTACATTACTTGTATTTGAACTCTCTTTTGGACACTTGGACGCTGCGTGTCCAAAACGTTTACAAGAGAAACATTTCATTCTTTCATTTTTGTGTGGACATCCGTTGGATATATGGCCACTTTCGCCACAGTTGTAACATACTCCTGATTTTGTCAGTATCCTCTCAATGGCTTTCTAGTCCCTTCCATTGTTTCGTTTTGTCTCTTTATTTCTCGATTTGAATTCATTTTGAGTTTTTGAGCCTCTATTTGATTCATACTTTTCTATTTCATTTAGAAATTGTGTATAAGTGCCCGTTTGTCTCCTGAACATGTGGCGTTATTTGAAGGAATACTATTCATTTTTTCAGAATGTTGTTCCAACTCATTAGAAGAGCAATTTGTAATGTTCGACTTCATAAAATATATAAATAAATGGAAAGGAAAATAAGTTCGAAAAAAATGGGTTTTAGAGTAACAACGTATTCAAAATGTTTTACAAAGAATGCGATACGCAATCTATTAACTATAAAGGAAAATAAGTTAGCTAAATAAAAAATGCTTTATGTTATTGAAGAATTAGGAACTTTCTCAAAATTTCCATTGAACTAAAAGTATCCGAAAACGTAATTGCACTAAGGGTGCAGGTAATTTCGGATATAGTATACCAAATTACACCTCTTTTTTGACAATTTTTCTTAAAAACTATTATACTCTTTACCACCAATGTTGGCGTGTACGTCATCAACGGAATTTTCTGAATCAAATCAGATCGATAGGAAGTTCAATAGCGGCGTTTATCTCCTTTGCCAAAAGGATATAATAATATTCTGTGCATGTTATTGATACTGTAATGAATTTTGTAGTCAAAGATATTTATTTAAATAATAATTTATTTAACACTATTTATGTAACACTTAACACTAACTTAAAACTTTTGTACTATTTATATTAAAACAATTCACTTATTTATATAACAACTTATTTATATTACTTGTGTCTTTTGTTTATCGTTTTGAATCGCGCACGGATACTTTCTCACAACTACTGTCTCTTGGTCCAAAGATGATCACTTTATATACACCTTTCGAACTTTCTAGACGGGAACTCGAAGAAGTCCTGATTATTCCCGAATGATGAATAATAATTAGAAAGTCGTCGATCATTCCAGAATTGGTCGTGTTACTTGTCGCTGGAGAATGATTTACATCTTGTAAGTTGATAACGATAAAAGCGTACGCTGTGACTGTGTCATAAACATGTTAGCGATAAGAGGTACATGCACACAATTGTTATCGTACACACGTACGGTGTCATTGGTCGCTACAATACATATATTATTTAGTTCATTACGACGTACCACTCAATGAAATAATAAAAATTGAGGAGGCAATTTACTTTCTTAAAGTTCAATCGTAATATTAATTGATATTCTACCAGGTGTTGGAATTAATTCGTAGCGTTTTTTGGCAAAGTTTCGTGGTTTATTATGATAGTATCATTACAGAAGCGTTATTCAAAATATTGTCCACTACTTTTTGCCATCTTTCTGGTTATGCTCGGATACCGCGTCGAAAAAATTCTCCTTTAGATTCGATGAAAGAATCCATCCTAGTTTTGGTCATGCGCCATGGATCGAAACAAATGATAATCAGATGGGGCAATGTCTGGTGAATATGGCGGGTGAGGCAGAACTTCCCATTTCAGCGTATTTAAATATGTTTTCACGACTTTCGCACCATGGGGTCTTGCATTGTCGTCTAGCAAAATTACTTTGTCATGTCGATCTTTATATTGCGGCCGCTTTTCTTGTAATGCTCTGTTCAAACGCATCAATTGTCGTCTGTATACGTCCCCAGTGATGATTTCACCTGGTTGGAGGAGCTCATAATAAATAACACCCAGCTGATCCCACCAAATACACAGTAAGATCTTCTTTCCATGAATATTCTGCCTGGGGGATGATGCCGATGCATGACCGGGCAAGCCAAGCCCCACGATTTTCTGCGTTTGGGATTGTCGTAGAGTAGGGGAAGGTGCCGTACCTTGATACCATTTTTAAGAAACATGTGTATGCTGCTATCGTTCTTTAAAATCCTTCGGTGTTTTCTTATTTTTGGATAGCACAATAATGATATATAACATTCACAGCCACATTTTATACAAAAAACCCTTTTAGAACTTACAGCTTACAATTTAAAAAAAAATGTTAAATGGTCCTAGGTACAATATGGTATCGTACCTGGAACCATAGGGTCATGTACCTTGAACCATAAAATGATATCTAATTGGAAACATATTACAAACCAAGGAAAAAAAATCTTAAAGTGCAACCATAACTTTTATTTCTATATTATATCTACATGCATATATTATTGCACTGTGTATGCACTTAAATCAACAGGAAATCTAATATGCGACTGTTGTCGTGCTGTATGTCCACAATTTATGGGTGGCGGTAACTTCATAACGACTTCTTCCTCAGCAGCTTCATAGGATTCTGCAATTTCATCGAAAAAAAATGTGTTTGAACCTTGATTTTTTTTTAAATATTGAACAATCAGCTCTTGTTCCTTAGCGATAACTTTAGCTACATAGTAACTAACATTTTTCTTTCCAGATAGTTTAATTAAAACAAAATCGCCGATTTCAATTTTTTCGTTTTCAAGATCATCTGGATTCAAGTTTTCATCAGATATATCAAAATCAGAATCTGAATCTGAATATTCGTCAAAGCTGGAGCTATCGGAAGAATCGTCTTTTTTGAATTTCTTTTGTTTTTTCTGATTTAAATTCGAAACATTTTTTGATAGAGAATTTACTTCACATATACTGATATTCCTTTTGACAGAAGATATTTTATTTTTAGATTGCTTTTTAAGTTCTATTTCATTTTTTTCAGGTGTGTCGGTTAGTATGCGGGATTTGCCCTTCTCTCGCCCTTTTCTATTTAATTTTCTTGGTTGTGCCTTAGGATATGGCTTCACAGTTTCAGGACTTATAATTTGCATAACTGATGTGGATGGTTCTTGGCATTCGATTAATGACATTGTGTGAGTTATCATTGCTCCATTTTCGTTTTGTTTGCTATTTTCCTCGGGTTCTTTTCTATCAGTTACATTAGATGGTAGATATTCGTCTTCTCCAAAAATATTTTCATTCAAAGGAACAATTCCCGTAACTCGAAAACCGTTTATAATATTTATTGGTGTAAAACTTAGTGGATATGCTTTCCCTACCATCTCTGCTACTTCATAAATCGTCATGGGTTTTCCAAAATTCCCAGGAGTGATCATCCAATCATTTACAGCATTATTATAAAACGTTTTGAAAGGACCAAAAACAGTCCTATCAAGAGGCTGCATCTTGTGGCTTGTATGGGGATGGAACGTCAGTAGAATTATTCCCATTTCCTTTGCTCTTGTTATTACTGATAATGAGAGATGACTTTCGTGGTTATCTAATAGTAAAATAACCGGATTTTGAGAAGTTGGTTTAACATGGTTTATAAAGTGTTCAATAAATTTAGCAAAAAGGGTTTCATTAGACCAGCCAGAAGGTGCTGCTGCTCCTATGGAACCGATCGGTGCTCCTTTCATCATTAAATGCTCTTTAAAAATCACCCTGGGAAAAATAAGCATTGGAGGGATACTATTTCCTATTGCATTAATTGCAGCGATCATTGTGCAAGTTGATCCCCTTTCCCCCGACGTCATACTTCCGATCTGTTTTTCACCTTTCGGTGCTAATACTTTTGGAGGTACATGAACAGTAGATACTCCTGTTTCGTCACAATTCCAAATGTGACTTGGAGGAAATTCTCGTCTCTGAAGAACTGCCTTATAGTTTTCAAAAAATTTAGACACGGTTGTTTTATTAAATCCTGTTGATCGTGACAGACTAGTCGGTTCTGGTTTTCGTAATGATAATTGGTTACGATATGATAGACGAAATTGTCGAAGCCACGATTTTCCAGCTTGTTTGGTTTCATCCCATTTTGGAGGATAAACTTTTTTGTTCGCCTGAGCATATTCGTACGCCAATTTTCGAATTTGTTTTAACGTTAATCCATACTGCATACGTGATGCTCGTTTCAAGTACGAAACCAAAAGCTGTTCTTCTTCCTCCGAAAATACCCTACGGACATCATTGCGAGCAAGATATTCAAACTTTGTTTTATTAGAACTTTGAAATTTCTTTATATGTCTCATTAGCGTGGCTCTGGACACTTTAAATTGTTTCTCAGCTGCTCTAATAGAAATATGATTATTTAAAATCTCATTTACAGCAGCTTCAACTACCTCCTTTGAGAGAGGAACTCTCTTCATTCCCGATTTACTTCGTGGCATCTAAAGTAAAACATAAATATCAGAATCATACGAACGAAATTCATGATGCTGTACCTTGAACCGGTTCAAGGTACAGCACACTCAGATGGTCCAAGGTACGTAACAGCAAGCAAACATACAAAAACCGCTTTTAAAAAATTTAGGTTAGGAAAGACAAATGCCTATTTATTGTAGTTAAATTAGAATAAAATCTAATATATTACCTTGGTTCAGCAAATCAAGCAAATCTGATATGTCAACAAAAATGCACCACTAAAGGGATCTTAAAAACTATACTTCTTAAAGCCTCAAACTTCGTCAGCATATAACTCTTGATTAAATACACCTACTGATTCCCCTGTATTCTACATGGCCCTCTGTGAATGGGAAGATGAATTACATGTTATTGCAGCACGTATACATGTTATCTATTCTGCTGTACTAGAAGTGGTTCAAGGTACATGCGTGTTCAAGGTACAACACCTTCCCCTACCCACTTCTCGTCGCCAGTGACGATTCGATGCAGAAATCCCTTCCTTGCCTGCTGTTGGAGAATCTCACAGGTGACTAAACGCCGTTCGACGTCCCTTGGCTTCAACTTATGTGGAACACATGTTCCATGTTTTTCTATATTTAAACCGCGCAAACCACTTTCTGCAAGTTTGCTCAGCAAGAGCATGTTCGCCGTAGACATCCACTAAAATACAATGACTTTCCGCGGCACTTTTCTTCATGTTGAAGTAATGGAGTAACACTCCCTGCAAAAACGATTTTTCAGGCACGAACTTCGACATGTTTGACACTGCGCAACAAGTGCTACTGACACTATAACAAAATGTCATATAATGGAAAAGTTGCGTTATGTCAGTAGCTTCTGGGAGAATATGTACTTTTGTTTGTGTGTCTATGGATAGTTGGCTCACGCCATCTTCTGTAAAACGCTACGAATTAATTCCAACACCTGGTAGATCACCACAAAACTTCTTGAAGTAAATAAAAAAATTATAGTATTTGAAGGCAAACCAAATATTGTATTATAAAGATTTATTAATTTGTTAAGTTGAACAAAAAAACCCTTTTGACACTACAATTGTTAACTTTTTAGTGTAATAATTAGTCAATTTAATAGTTTTGATTGTTTATTTCAAAACTGAGTACACTTTTACTGTACATGACATTCTTCAGCTCGCCTGTATAACCACAGGATGTAATGATTTAAATCTTTCCAGTATGTGCCTTGTGCTTTTAAACTTTGCTTATAACACATCGTTCAATAAGACTAACAACGAAAACAACATTTTTTTTTCAAAAATCATTTTTATTCATCAATATAATCTCCTTTTAGAGTGATACAATCTTTCCAACGCCTTTCTAGCATTTCTATACCATGTTTATAGAAGGATTTATCCTTTGCTTCAAAATAGGCTTCAGTTTCGGCAATGACCTCCTCATTCGAGCCAAATTTTTTTCCCTAGAGCATTTTTTTGAGATCAGCAAAGAGCCAGTGGTCGCTGGGGGCTAAATCTGGCGAATACGGGGAGTGGGAAAGCAAATCAAAGCCCATCTCGTTGAAATTTGCCATTGTTTTCATGGACTTGTGGCATGGTGCATTGTCTTGGTGAAGAAGGATTTTTTCTTCTTCATGTGCGGCCGTTTTGCTGCGATCTCCTCCTTCAAACGTACCAACAAGTCAATATAATAATCACCGTTGATCGATTTACCCTTTTCCACGTATTCAATGAAAATCACGCCATGCGTATCCCAAAAAACAGACACCATGACTTTGCCAGCAGACTGCTGCATTTTTGGACGCTTTGGGCGGCTTTCGCCAGCCATGCGCCACTCAGATGATTGCCGATTCGACTCCGGAGTGAAATGATGTATCCATGTTTCATCCATGGTCACGCATCGATGCAGGAAATCCTTTTTATAGCAAGTAAATAGCGATAAACAGCTCTCTGAATTGTCGACTCGTTGCTGTTTTTGTTCCACTGAAGGCAATCTCGGCACCCACTTGGAAAAAACCTTTTTCATGCTCAATTTTTCATGAAGTATTGTAAATACGCTTCCAGATGATATCTGTGTCATTTATGCAATCTCACGGACCTTCACTTTGCGATTTTTCATTACGATTTTTAACACTTCACTCACATTTTCCGGTGTAACGGCTTCCAATGGCCTACCCGAACGTTCCGCATTGTTGTTTGTGTCCGTACGACCACGTTTAAACTCAGCATACCAACGACAAATAGTTGGTTTGGATGGAGAGGAGTCCGGGTAACGTTTCTAAAGCCATTGCTGGGCTTCAACGGTGTTTTTACCCATTAAAAAACAATGTTTTATCAACACGCGAAACTCGCTTTTTTTCATTTTTCAAACAAATTAAAAAGTGACTTTACTCTAACCTCGATAACTCTGCTCTTTGTGGTCCGATCGACGTGAAATTTTTACACGTTTCATGTAAAGGTTCGCACTAGGGAAACGTGGCTAGTTTGGTACTACTAGCACCATCTCTGGGTTAGTCTCGGGACTTATTGAACAATGTGTTAATGCTAGCAATCTCAGCAATTATCACTGTCTGTAATGTCGCTTTCTGTAGAGCTATCACGTTCTACTGCAATAATTATTTCTGGTACATTGTCTATAATATGCTGTCTGTTGTACCAAGTGTCTATTAGTGCCTTAGTGTGTTCTGCAACAGAAGCCCACCTTTCTGGACTGCAAATTTCTAATGATTTGTGCCACAGGTCCAAAACTTTATCATCGCCATATCCTTCTTGTTTATCGTAAAATTGCTTTGCCTGTGCCCGTATCATTTCAATAGCATTAAAATGACAATGATATGGTGGCAGTCTGAGAACATCATGACCATGCTTCCTTAAATATTCATCGACGACATATCGTTTAGTTTGAGTATATTCTCTGGCTATTGCTAATAGTTCTGCCTTAAACAGATTAGTTTCCACAGAAACATGTTTATCTTGAACCCAATGGATGAGTGCTGCCTTCGTCCAAGATGCTTTTGGTTGTTTTTCTACCAGCATAGAATGATATGACGCATTGTCCAGAATTATAAGAGATGGTTCTTCGAAGTTCGGTACAACCTTTCCACTAATCCACTTCATGAATATGTTCCCATTCATGTCGCCATGGTAATCTGCTAATTTTGAGGAAGTAGAGTATATAAGCGAAGCGTTTTTCACGAAACCCTCTCGGTGACCAGCATGTAAAATTATGAATTATATTTTTCTTCGTACCCCTCTGGCTTTCTCACACTTTTTATTGACGCATCCTACCAAGATCGTTTCGGGTTACCTTTTGCAAAAATCCATGTCTCACCTACAAAGACAACTTGTCGCTTAATAATGGAGTTTTTATTTGCTTTATATTTACGGAGAAACTCTGCTCTTCGTCAGGCGATGTTGGGACTTTCCATTAAATCTCTGCGACTATCTTCTTTCTTGTATTTAAAACCAATATGGTGTAACAGGCGATTCAACGACATGGCACTTATATCCAGTATTTGTTTCCTGGTCAATTTGTCCTGTAGGGTTTTCAGAGTTAGATACTTTCCTAAAAACAAGTACATAGTAAGTAAAGGTACAAAATTTTATTATAGTAAAAACTTACTTTCAGCATCATAAGTACATATTATAAATAACTTCCCGAACCTCCATCTTGTTTGTCTCCCCTACATCCACTGTCTTAGGTTTCTGTCGGGGTTCATACTTAATCACAGATGTGCTTGGATTTTCATTGATATCTGGTCTTCAAGTTTCTTGAGCCACTCGGGTAACTGTTTTTTAACTAATGCCCAAGGCGTCACAAACGCTGTAAAAATTTTAATTTAGGTAAAACTACAATAGCGGCTCCTCCGAAAAATACAGTTAGAACGGTTTTTTGACAAGAAATGGCTTTAGTTTAGTCTAAGTATTAATAAAATTTTAAAAGTTTATTCACCGATTTACACCTTCCGAACACTTTGTTAACTTAACCATAAAGTTTTACGATGTGCACACAAATTTTTCACGAGACAACGTCGAATTTTTATTAAAATCACGTAAGTTTTGAGTCACCTTTTTTAGTAGTTTTTTGCCGTTTTCATTAATAAACCATTAAAACAAAATATCACTATCCCCCCACATTTGATTGATATTTAGACTAAACTAAAGCCATTTTACAGAAAGGAAATCATTATTTTCCATTTTTAGTAGGAACCGCGATTGTAAACAATTACTTTAATTTACTTTTACAAAAAATATGCTATATACATATTTTCTAAAATTACCTCATTAACTGCAGTTATAGGTAAAAGGGGATCGTTGTTCTCTGTTTCTTGCGTGAAATAATTTAATCATTTCACCACTAAGGTTTTACAATGTCCATTAAGCCGTTTGCCCGGCATTTTGTAGTTATATTTGCCTTTACAAAGGCAGTTTTGATATGTCACAATAATAATTAAAGAAATACGGATTCACTTTTTAACAACAAAGTCGGTAAACATGTGTCAAGCGTCAGACGAAAATTGTAATTTCGCGGCATGTACGACACTGTCCATCTACTGTCGCTACAGCTATGAAAGAACGATGCAGACCTAATGTCATCTTTATCTAATCACGTACTTTATATAAGTAACGTACGTCTTAGTTATACCAGAAATGTAGAGGACATACGTTGTATGTTTTGGTATTTATATCTATGCAAATAAAACGCACTTCTTGCAGTAATCACAAATATACGCACTGGATTCATAACTACTACAAGCAGCGTGAACCCACGATTCGCACATCTACCTATTCTTCGCCCTTTTTTTCCTCGCTATATTTTCGGTTACAAAAAAAAAATTACCCGACATCCTCTTCAGTAGGGACTGCAGCCTCATGTCTTGTTGCTACATCGTCCGACGAGTCCGTGCTACTTTCAAAGATATACGCAGAATTCGAGTCTGACGATTCACTTTCTGTCGTATCTAATTTTCTCCTCTTTAACTTCTGTGCTGTTTTCTTTTTGTCTTTTCCCTTGGTTTTATTTTTCTGTATTCTATTTATCAGATTTGGCAGGCCGATTACCTATTACCCGTTCTCTTTTTTACGGTGGTCACGGGAGAAATATGAAAGGGAGTAACAAGGGAGGGACTTTCTGTTCTAGTAGCAGACGGTTCTGGCTCAGTTTCATGTTTTTACGTCGCAGAGGAGCATTCACTACGGATGAGGCGGGAATCGTTGGAATAATTTGAAAATTTTGATCCTGTTCTTCAAAATCTGCAGCTGCGGCTACGTAATCGGCTTCAGTAAATACTGGTGTGTGTGTGTGTGTGTGTGTGTGTGTGTGATGTGTGTGTGTTGTGTGGGTTGTGTGTGTGTGTGTGTGCGGGTTTGGTGTTGTCTGTTTTTGTGGGGTTGCTTCTGGTGGGTGTCGTTGGTATTTGTGTGTTGTGTGTTGTTGAATTGTGTGTGTGTGTGTGTGTGTGTTGGTGTGTGTGTGTGTGTGTGTGTGTGTGTGTGTGTGTGTGTGTGTGGGTGGTGTGTGTGTGTGTGTGTGTGTGTGTGTGTGTGTGTGTGTGGGTGTGTGTGGTGGTGGTGGTGTGGTGTGGTGCTGGTGCGTGCGTGCGTGCGTGCGTGCGTGCGTGCGTGCGTGCGTGCGTGCGTGCGTGCGTGCGTGGTGCGTGCGTGCGTGCGTGCGTGCGTGCGTGCGTGCGTGCGTGCGTGCGTGCGTGGTGGTGGTGGTGCGTGGTGCGTGCGTGCGTGCGTGCGTGCGTGCGTGCGTGCGTGCGTGCGTGCGTGCGTGCGTGCGTGCGTTGGTGTGTGTGTGTGTGTGGGGTTATTTAATGGAAATGGGGAGTTCAGGTGGTTTATGTATGCATCGGGGATGTAGGGGGCGATGGCCAAGAGTTTCGCCGGTGGGAAAGGGATCTTGTGTTTGGGTTTTCGTTTTAGTTTACGTGGAGCTAATGTGAGTGTGTCTGTAGTGATCGGATTGTCGTTGTCGATGGCTTTTTTAATGAAATTGTGTTGGATTGTGGTGATGCGGTTAGTGATGGGTGAAATGTCGACATTATTATAGAGAATGTCCGATGGGAAGAACCTTCCAAGTCTGGCGATTTTTCTTAATATTCCTCTTTCGGAGCCTAGGATACTGTGAAGTTGACTGTTTGAAATGGTGGTTAGAGAGGTTGCCCGAAAATCTATCAGTGGCCTAACGAAGGTTTTATATGTATGAAGAAGTGTTTCTGTGTTACATGATTGTATGCGGCCGTTGACTAGCGAAAGGAGATTTGCCCGTTTTCGAATTCTGTCCAGTGTGATAGCTAGATCTTTGTATGGATTCATAGTGTGGGTGAGTGTTATGCCGAGGTATTTTATGTTTCTGTGGGTGTACGCGTGTATTGAAAATTTTGATATTAACGTTTTTGCGTGAGAGTGCGGGTTTGCGTGTGAGCCTGGGGTGGGTGAATAAGATCAATTGCGTCTTGTCGGAATTTGGTTTTAATCGCCATTTATTAAGCCATTTTTCTAGGAGTTTGATTTGAAGGTTTAGCTTGTTGTTGCAAGAGTCTGAGGAAAGCGCGTTGGCCCAGTATGCCGTGTCATCGGCATATTGGCACAGACTGATGGAGTTATCAATTGGTTGAGGCAGGTCGTAACAGAAGATGTTATAAAGAAGCGGGGCTAGCACTGTGCCCTGAGGGACTCCTGCATTAAGAGTGAACGTGCGAGATAATGCGTAACCAATTTTGATTTTGGAGGACCTGTTTGTTAAGAAGGAGTGGATTAATTTAACAAAGAAAGGAGGAAGGTTAATTTGAAGCAATTGGTACAGTAGGCCATTATGCCAGACTGTATCGAACGCTCTTTCGAAGTCTAATGCGATTGCTAGAGTGCAGCCGCCAGTGTTCATTTGAGAGATTGCTTCAGTTTGAAGTTTAAGGACTGAGTCAAGGGGAGAGAACCCCTTTCGGAACCCAGTTTGGGAATTAGGGATGATGTTGTTGGTTTCGCAGTGTTCGGATAGACGGGCCGAGATGATACGTTCTAAGATTTTGCCGGTGTTGTTTACTAGGGAGATAGGGCGGTAAGATTTCGCGTCTTTGTGGTCTTTGCCGGGTTTCGGGATCATAATGACGTTCGCGCTTTTCCACGACGAGGGGCAATAACCTGTGTTAAGTACGCCGTTATAAATGTTACATAGATATTCGATTGCGGATGGCGGAAGATTTTCAATTATGTTATTGGTGATGCCGTCTTCACCTGGTGAAAGTTTCGCGAAAGTATTGACAATGTCGTCGGGTGTTATTTCGCGTAGGATGTGGTGTGGAGTGTGATGTGCTGCTTGAAGTGCGCGTGTGGTTTGTCGGTTTACCATCGCGATGTGTACCGCATTATGATGCTGAGCCGTGTATGTTGTGTGAAGGGATTCGATAGTGTCCGCGAACGCGCTGAAAAGTTTGTATATTAAGCCATTATGCCATACCTTGTCAAACGCTTTCGAAACATCAAGGAAAATCGCCCCAGTTGACTGCTTCCGGTTGAAGCCATCTGTCGCAAACTCGATTAGCCGTAGAACTTGCTGCGTTGTCGAATGTTTGGCCCTAAAACCAAACTGTTCGTCCGGTAGCGAGTTGTTCCGGTTTACTTCGTCGCGCAGTCTATGAGCTTTCTGCTTTTTTTTATTTTTTGTGCCATTGGCTAGAGGGGAAACCTTTAAAAGGCACCTCGCAATTGGTTCTATATGCGAGGTAGTGTGAGATTTCTACTTACTAAAACCCCTCGTTCTTCAAGTTCCAGTCCTTTGACTTCTCCTTGAAATCTGAAACAGATCCTTTCGCGTTTATGAGAATAAATTTATAACTAAGAACCATTGTTTGTCTGTAAAGGGGACAAATGTATCATATGGTTCTGGACATCTGGAACATAAGTGTATACACATTGATCATGTATATGTTCGTTTTATAGAATAAATAATCTAGTTGGATAATAAGTAAATAAATAAATAAATAAATATATAGCTATGTGTATAAATAATTATATCGATAATTAATGTCTATATAAGATATATGTAACATTGGCGGGCTAGTAATGTTAAGTTAGAACAAATTTAGCGATCTTTTACTTACATGTACCATTTCTGGTCGTTTATGCTTCCAACGCACGTGTTCGTTGTAACTTACCATTTCGCGCACTAGCACGTTCTGGTGGGCTGTGCAGGTTTCGAAGGTCTTGGTTGCCATCTCGCAGAGTAGCTCCTTTACCCGTGGGACCTTCAAGTCTTGGTGTAACGTCGCATTGGAAACGAACCAGGGAGCCCCCGTGGCAAGCCTCAGTGCCTTGTTTTGCACGACTTGAAGTTTATTCAAGTGTGACTTGGCTGCGTAAGCAAACACTGGAGCGGCGTACGTCATCACCGGTCGTATGATCGATGTGTACAAACGGAGTTTGTTACTGAGGCTGAGTGTGCTCCTGCGGTTCAATAACGGGAACATTAGAGCCATCACTGCCGATGCATTATGAGTGCAATAGTCGGTGTGACTTTTCCAAGTTAACCCACTATCCAATTTGACACCTAGGTACTTGACGTCTCTCTTCCATGGTATCGGACGGCCGAATATGGTGATGTTGCCGGTCGGGGCGTGTCGCCTTTTGGTGAAGAAAAGAGCGCTGCTTTTCTCTGGATTGACCGCAATCCGCCAATTTTGGAACCACTCCTCCAGTTCACTGGCTGCTTCCTGTAGACGGTTTGTGATGGCGTCTGGTGCTATCGATTTCGATATCACCGCTGTGTCATCCGCGTACAAAGCTAGCGTTGTTCCTCTTGTTTTCGGTATATCAGCCGAGTATAGCGAGAACAGGAGCGGTGAGAGCGGTGATCCTTGCGGTGTTCCGGCTTCCATCCTGCGGGAGCTAGAGCGGACGTCCCCCAACTTCACAGTAAAACTGCGATTTCGGAGGAACGATGCGATTGTTTTCACTAACGCTGGGTGATAACCTGCACAGAAAAGTTTGTAGATTAAGCCGTTGTGCCATACCTTGTCGAATGCCTTAGAAACGTCAAGAAAAATCGCTCCTGTCGATTGTTTCCGGTTGAATCCGGATGTCGCAAATTCGACTATTGACAATATTTACAAAGGACATAATGGCTTTTACCGGTAAAGCTTTCAGTGCTCGTGAAGGTATTCCATCTGGACCTGGAGCTTTCTTTGCTTGTGTGGCTTTCAATATCTCCTTTATCTCCGTTGGGTTCGTAGGTCTTATGAATCCTTCATGTGGTGATTGGAGTAGACGCCGAACATCAAGGTCGATTTCTTCAATGCGGTCTTCGTCTACGTTCTCGTCGTTTGGCCGGAAGGCGTTCTCTAGGCAGTCCGCGAACGCTTCCGCCTTTTCTGTTGGTGTATAAACCAAGCCTCGTTCGCCGTGAATGGGTGGTAATCTCCTGACCTTGCCTTTGAGCGATCGTGCCATTTTCCACAGGTTACCTGGAGACTGATCTATGTTAGTGAGCCTTACCTGCCACCGTTCACCGTGTACGTCCGCAAGTGCGTCCTTGACTTGAGTCGATAGACGGTTTGTTTCGGCCCGATCGATAGGATCTCTGGTTCGCTGCCATCGACGCCGAGCCCGATTCTTTTCTCTGATCAGTCTGATGACTTCAGCAGGGATACGAATCGAAGTCCTTGTCGTCGTAAGGGTCTTTGTCGTTCTGTCCAAGGATGACATAATTGCAGCCGTGAGGGATTAGACGGACTCATCGATGCCCCGTTGGCTTCGTATTAGCTTGATCTTTGGAAAATTCTCCTGAAGATGATCGGTGAATGCGGGCCAACAGGTGGACTTCCTTTCGTACACGGTGTCGTTCCTGTCGTTGCCTAGGGACAAAAGAACTGGGTTGTGGTCAGAGGAAAGCTCACTTACCGCGATGTCCAAAACGTCTGGGAGCCCCCTACCGTTCGATGCGTAATATGTTGGTTCCTCAGGTCCAACTATTACTACGTTCCTAGACTGAGCGTAATCGTGAAGTATCGAACCGCTGGCGTTTGTCCTGCGACTGTTCCAAGCTGGATGTTTGGAATTGAAGTCGCCGGCTGCTATCGTCGCTGTGTTAGAGTCTAGAATATCGTCTAGATGTTCAGCCGTGATTGTATGCTCCGGCGGTCGATAAACTGCTATAAGGCGTAATGGACCTCTCGTCGTCGCAACTTCCACTGCGGTTGTCTCCAGATGTTCTGTTGACACTACGGTAACGGGATAATGTTCGAGCGAGAGCTTGATGTAGATGCCTGTTCCGCCACCTAACCTGTTCTCTCGGTCGGTCCGGTAAAATGCGTAGTTTGGTAACTTTGCATTATTACCTTCCTGAAGGTGGGTTTCGCTTACGAGAACAACGTCAATTGACAGTCTCTCAACAAGCTCAAGAAGCTCAAAGCGTTTTTCCCGAAGACCGCGTGCGTTCCAGAAAAGTACCTGTAAAGAGCAAGGTTTATTTTTGTTTATACCCATTGACATACCTAGTTAAATAGTGAAAGTATGTCCTGGCTGCATCCTAGCAGGCGAACTAGGATATCCGCTGCTCCGTTGGCACCGGCAAGGGCGTCTGTAACGTTCTTGGCGACGACTGCCAACTTTTGAAGGTCAAACCTGGCTAACAGCTGGAGGATGCTGGACAGGGAGTCGGTGTTCCCGGCTGGAATAGGTTTGGGAGTTGGGTTAGGTTTGGGTTGTGGTGGTGCTGTTTTTGGCGCCGTGGCCTTGGCGTAAGATACGCCTTGGCGGACCACGTTAGCCAGTGGATTCGGGATCGGTCGGGATTTCGGTGAAGATCTGGCTCTGATTTTAGGGAGTTCCGGGAATTGGGGACATCCTCTGTAGCTCGCCGGATGAGCACCTTTGCAGTTGGCGCACGTCGCTGGTTGATTCCTTGGCTTCTCGCAGACTGCAGTAAGGTGACCTTGACTGCACTTTACACAGCGCGGCGCCGCTGTGCAATTCTTCTGTGCATGGCCAAATCGTTGACAGCGGTGGCACTGCCCGACGGTATTCCTTTGATGCGGAGATTCGACTGAAATCTTAAGAAAACAAACTGTTGTTACCTTGAATATTTCCTTGGACTTTTGGTCTTTCGACAAAATCACCAGGACGAGTGGAATTGGTGCCTTGGTTTGTGCACTCGTCATCCGCACTACGTTTCGGACCGGAAAGCCTTGCCCCTTCAGGTCCTCGGCGATGTCTTCTGTTGGGATGTCGACAGGAATTCCACGAAGGACGACCTTCAACGGTTTATCCTCCTGCAACATAAAAGAGTGGTACTCGACCTTGAGTTCTTTAAGGAGTCTGATTATCCCGCGATAATCGTCTATTTCAGAAGGTTGGACACTGATGCCTTCCTGGATGTTCCTGGCCTTGACGAAGGTGACCTTGTTGGCTGCAAAAACCTTGCAGAGACTGGTCCAACGGTCCTTCTGGCGGATCACGATCGGTGGTACGCGGCTCCTCTTCACCTGTAATTGCTCGGCCTTGCTATCCGAACATTCGATTTCTTGAAGGTCCATGCCCTCAGACAGGACCTCGAAACTGTTTGAGGTCTCGATGACCTCTGGTGTTGGACTCAACAGCCTAACTTCAGAGACTCGGAAGTCTCTTGCTGGGCTTCTTGAAGTCCGTCAAAACGTGCTCCTGTTGAGACTGCGAGCTGCAAGCAGCCGCATTCTCCATCGTCGTTGTAGCGAAAGACTTCTCTTCCGTTCTGCAACCTTGCTTCCTTCGATTTGAAGTCTTGAAAAAGACTGTAGCTTACGGCTAACGCTGTACGCTTTCGAACTCTTGGATTTCTTCTGGCTGTAGCTCTGTTCCAATGGACGTCTGCTCGGCTTGAAGATCGATCGAAGAGTGAATGACGAGCTTTCTGCATATTTCGGCCGGCTTTTATTCTCGTCGGGGTTCTTCGTTCGAGCTCGGTCGAGGCGGTGGTTGGTCGGTCGGTTGACGGGGCGGGGCATGTCTAGAACTGTGCCGTTCGGACCGTAGTGGCGGCGACGAGCGATGTTCTCGCTCCGGTCCGTGTACCTTGATACCGACAGCAAGCGACGTATTTTGCTGAAGGACGTTTGGGTAACAAAAGCTAATTGATATGCCAACCGCCGCAAATCCATTCTAGTCAGCCCATAACATTTATTCTCCATAGTTAATATATATTCAACCGGCTGGGTTTCAATGACTATGCCCAAAACTGGTCTTCGACCAATAACTTTATTCGTTAGTGATTCTATCGGGGACTCTTTATCATTAACCTCTCTCTCCCACATTTTTTTATTTGTGTATTTACGAGATGTTTCCATTTATTAAAAAACAGTATAAACAGAACGTGAGTCAAATTTGGAATATTCCAAATTATCTTCACTTTCGGTATTCCACATTAAGAACATGACATCATCCTAACGTCAAACTCCATGTCACATTTTTTATTTTAAAAATATTCATAAAATCAAAACTAATTCGTAAACTACTAAGGTCACTTAAAAGTTTAAACAATTACAATGAAGTTTTTGTATATTACAGCAAATTATTATTAAGGATTACTTCCTTACCGAAAAAGTTTTCAATGTAGATAGTATCGTTCCCGTGTGGCTTGTCGACGGAAATGTCAAGATAAGTGTTGCTGTTTTTAATAATAAGAGCTTTATTGAAACGAAAAGTTATATCTACAGATCAAATAACATTTTATTCTCAATCTTACATAATTTTAGTATTTATATATATATATATATATATATATGTATATATATAGGCATTGATAGTAATATTATTATTGTAGTAGTAATTAAAGGCACCATTAGGTGACGTAGGTAAATTCCTTCAGAATTCTATAAAAGACCTACCCCAACAATCATAAGTTAGTCTTGTCTAGTATTTGGCAAATAAACGTATTCAACGAAGTAAAGCTTTCTTTTACTTAAATAAGTGTTGTTACTATCAGTACTGCTAGCTCGGTCAACGAAGTTGCTTAAGAAACTTAAATAAGTGTTGATTCAAATATAAACATTAATTAACGATAAACCTACGTGCCCATCAGTCAAAAGATTGGGTCTAGGACTAAATATTGTTGCGTGATAATTGTGTGTGAAACAATCTATTTTAAAAAACGTGTCTCTAAATTCACCACGTAACATATAGCGAGGTTTCTGACTTTTTTTCTGTAGTGCAACATTTGTTGCGCGACTTTTGGCCACCCCGTTATATAGTACTTCCCTTTTATTTGCTTCTTTTTCTTGTATTTACCCTTCCTCCCTTTCCGTGCCTCTTTTTGCTAAAATTTGTTTTTTTGCTGCTGTTTTTAATAGTTCTTGACTTTAAATGTCACGTGACGTTATATTTATGACAAAAAAGCACAGATGGCGTTTATATTAATTGAGATATCCGAGTATTCCAGATTACCTGCAGTATCTCAAATTTACTGCACTTCCTCAACCAGTCTCTACGACTGTAGCTGCGGAAGTAGTACACAACGGCGGTTAGGTCTCAAATTAACTCTTACGGGCTACACCTGCCAATGAGAATGATTATAAAAACGCCACATTATAGTGTTCAGACAGAGTATCTTTTATTCAAAATAAAACACACATAATTGATTCTTATATAAAAACTAATGTGAAGGATAAATCTGAAAGTTTGTTGATATCAGGTTCCAATTTACTTAAGAACAGCCGCAAGTCGCCACGTTCGGTAACATGCAAACGATTTCTCTTTTTAGTAAGCAGCGTTGCCACAGCACTAATTCCACGTTCACGCACAAATATGATGGGAATGCTATCAAGAATCGTTGAACGATTGACCACAATCCTGGGTACAATTGCGGGGTCGGTTGTAGCCAAAATTCTTGGTAGTCATTTTTGAACTTGATTTTTATTTCCTCGTCTGTTGTCAATTCTGTAAGTTCTTCTTCCAGATGAGGTGACATTGCTCTGTTGACATTTGAAAACGGATCCAACACCCAGTCTGGTATTTCCAAATTCAAAATGTCCTGGTATCGTTGGGTGAAGTAAATGTGGAGATTTTCCAAATGTTGGCAGTAGACAAACAAGTCGTCGTTACTGCAGGATACTGATAAATTCGGAAAACTGTGAAACACGTCTGCCCATATTCTTTTTGTGTAATAGCAGTTTGGTTGCGAAAGCAGCAACATTTTTTGTTTTAATTAAATTTAGTTCATCGCCTTGCAGCTGGAGATTCATGTCGTTGAACAATTTATATGTATACAGGTCTGTCATGTAAGCTATATCATTCTTTGATGTAATGAGCTTGTTGCGCAATTCTGTTTCTTTAGTTTCCAAGAACTCTGTCACAGAGCCAAGTCGCGGCAACCAGTTCGTGTCACGAAAATCCAAGGCGACCAACCGCCTATCACACAAAATATAAAATAGGTAGTCAGTGCAGTTGTGAAATGAACGCCGAACTGGTACTGAAGCCTGGGATGCAGGATATGGGTTTTGCCAATGCTGAGGATTTTTACCATAGGTGTTGCGGTATTGCTGCGTGGGTAGTGCGGTACTTATATTGGACTGTTATATTATGTGTTATAACTTTGTGCGAATGCTGCTGCTTGATTTCGTTGGATGATAGAAAATATTTCTGTTTTTGTTGCAAGTTTTAGATGTTCAGGGATTTTCATAATTTCGAGAAGTAATGAGAGCAAAAACAGTCGTTCGTGGTCTGATTCAATATGTCTGTCTCGTTCATCACGACTTTCAACATATTGTTTTAAAGTTGCAATAAAATCTGATTCATTATAATCAGATTTTGCTTTCTTGTTTCTTTTTAAGGAAGCTGAACTTTTGTCCGGTACATCATATGGCCCTCCAATTTGTATTGCTGTTTCAGATTTCGTTTCTGCCACTTCTTTGGTTTTATCAGCTTCAGTAGGAACACCGCCTGAGCACTTGCTTAAGAATGACATCTGAGAGAAATAAACACATGGGCTTTTGCGATCTGTTGCAGATCCTGTTTTCATTTTCTTCAGCCTTCTTAGTTCTCGACTATAGCTGTCCCTTATATTTTTCCATTTTTTTTGGAGTTCGCTCCTGAAACAATAAGGCATAATTACTGATTTTTCCTTCTGGTTAGATTAATAATTTTATTATCCATTTTGTTTTTGTTTCAGGTTTCTAGCGACTGGTTCTTCTTTTGTAGATCTACTACTGTTACAGAATTGAAGAAACTACCATTAGAGAAATTGTACAAGAGGTTTGTTTAGCGATCTGGAATTCTTTAAAAGACTTATATTTATCTGAACCATCTGAAGACCAATGGCTCAAAATTGCAAACGATTTCAATAGTACTGCTAACTTCTCTCATTGTATCGGAGCTGTTAACTGTAACCATATTCGAATAATTAAACTGGAACACTCTGGACCTCTCAACTATAATTACAAACATTTCTTTTCAACTGTCCTACTTGCTATTTGTGATGCTGATTATAAATTCATTGCTATTAATGTCGCAGCCGACAGAAAAGGGGCAGATTCAGCGGTTTTTAAGGACTCCAAATTTTATAGATCACTTCAAAATGGAGCCTTAAATATTTCCATAAAGTGTCCACTAAATATAAGTACTAATAATACACCGATGCCTTACGTTTTGGTTGGAGATGAGGGTTTTGGGTTAACAGAATGCGTGATGCGTCCATATGCTGGCCACAATTTGTCTGTAGTAAAAAGGATCTATAATTACAGACTCACGAGAGCTCGGAGATTTATCGAAGGCACGTTTGGAATCTTGGCGAACAAATGGCGAATTTTCCATCGACCGCTTAATGTGAAAAGAAGCTTTGCTATCAATATTGTTAACGCTTGTTGTTTCTTACATAATTTTGTTCGAACAAAAGACGCAAACAGTCAGGTTCAAGAAGAAGCGCCGAACGCAACTGACCCAGTAGCAGCTGGTTTACATGATATACCGGAAGGGACTATGAAAGGGGGCAGGCGGCAAGCATCCAAGTATAGAGATTTGTTTGCAGAATACTTAAAAAATGAAGGTAAATTAGACTGGCAGTATAACTTTATCTAAATAAAACTGGGAGAAGTACCATATATAACATTGAGTTATGTCAGCTGCCATAAAATTGATCAGATTATTGGTAAAAGAACACCAGCAAACTTGCTTTCGTAGTATCTACACTTTAAGCAACTCTACCCTTAAAAAAATGAAATATACTTTACAAAATAAATATTTCACTTATGCTTACCCAACGTTTGTTTCTGTTCAATGGAAGAACCTTCACAGGAAAATATTTCCACCAGCTTTTCCCAGTCTTTTCTTTTCGCTTGTTTGTTGCTGTATACATCACAGAAAGAATCCCATATGGATGGTCTCTTCTCTATTTCGTTAATTAGTTGTTCACTGTCAACATTCTTGTCTTTTGGTACATTGCTTTTTTGACTTTCCATTTTTCTAGACAGTATTAAAAATTCAAAAACATGCATCTGTTTATTAAACGTGATAAAACAAAAATGACGACGTTTCTGCAGGACAACTATAGTGGTCGCTGTCTGTCAACGACCAGTGCACGTTCATCCATTGAATGTAATGTAAATACGAGCCCAGGCTCATAATTGTTCGGCCGGCTAGCACTTTCAGTTAAATACTTTACTAAATTATGAAAACTGCACAAATTTTGACAAATCTCTAAGAAATTGTTTGGTCTACATTAAAATACAGACTTTGAACTAGCACAAACTAAATTTTTATTTCATTTACATAATCGCAAATAGTTACAAAATGACAAATAACAAATGAATGGTGGGTCATCCAATTAATGGGTCATAACAGTTCGGCCGATATGTATTCATATTGTGTTACATTGCCTTTATTAGTAATAACAGCCTTAATTCTACTAGACATTGAGCCAAGTGAATAAAATGTAGTAAATGCTTCTACTAGGGCAGTGGTTCCCAAATTTATTTGGCCTACCGCCCACTTTCCAAAAAAAATATTATCCAGCGCCCCCTCGAAATAATTTTTTCAAAATTTTTATTGCAATTAAGCTGACAGACATGCATGTGTGTTCATGTTTCTATCTCTTTTGTAAAATATGGTATAGAAAGGTATAAATTAGAAACATTGAAATTTGAAAATATGAAACAATTTCTTTAACGCAAAATAGAAAATTAAACAGAAAAAGTTAAATCAATCGAAACCTTAGTGAGAAGGATGAACCTGGTGTGCTGCTACTAATTTAGGAATCCTCGGCTCTATTTTTGTCAGAAGTAATCTTAAATCACCGCGATCGACTATTTGCAATCTATTTTTTTTTTTTTCGTTAATAAATTTGTTACCGCACTGAATCCTTGTTCCACTAAATTTGTTGAAGGAAATGCAATTAGAAACTTTTGAATAACAGCCCAAATTTCAGGATAAGCCGAAGGGATCTCTTTTTGCAGCCAGAATTGTTGGTACCCGCTTTTGAATTTAAATTTAGTTCATCGTTTGAAATTAGTTCCATCATCTCTTCTTGTATCTTTGGCGATTCTTCTGTGTTTGCATTTCAAAAAGGACCCAAAATCCAATCAGGTATGGTCATTTTCAAAATTTCATTAAATCGTTGATTAAAATCTGAATGGAGGGCATCCAAGTGCTCACAATAAGACTGTATGTCTTCATCCTTTTTCTCTGCTGCAGATAAATTTGGGAACTGGCTAAATTCTACTCGTCCAAAATTTTGTTTGTACAAAAGAAGTTTTCTCACAAATGCAGAAATAACAGATTTTGTTTTTATTAAATTCAGTTCATTGCCTTGAAGCTGAAGATTGCTTTCATTAAATTTTTGAAACAAGTCGGTCAAATAAGCAATATCTTTTTATCTTGCAAGAACTCCAGTACAGTTTATAAAACCTATCTAAGCAGGCACCCTTTGACAACCATCGAACTTCTGGATGAAGAAGCAAACGATTATATTCTACATCGTTTTCAATACAAACCTGTTTAAATAATCTGTCATTCAACGATGAGCTTCTGATTGTGTTGATAGCTTTAATTACATATTGTAATGAATTATGTAGGCGTATACTTAAATTTTTCGCAACTAAATGTTGGCGATGGATGATGCAGTGTACTATGAATGCATTCGGTGCCTCCTTTTTTAAATATGCTAGAAAACCCCTGTAGCGCCCTACCATCGCTGGAGCACCATCTGTGGCTACTGATAAGATATTATTCAAAAGTATTTCCTTTTCTTTCAAAAACTCATCCAATGCACGAAATATTGATTCTCCTTTTGTATCAGTTTGCAAATATTTTGCAAATAATAATTCTTGGCAAATTTGTTCCTCCTTTGAGAACCGCACGTATGCTAAAAGTAAAGCTTCATTTCCAGGCAATGTGGACTCATCAAGTTGAATAGAAAACCCAGATGTTTTTAAATATCCACACCATGAATCTTCAACATCTTGTGCCATTTCATCAATTCTTCTCTGCAGTGTAATATTGCTCAATGAAATTTTCTTAATAATATCAGATACCGGCTTATGTAGCACAGTACGTATTACTTCACTGATAGCCGGCATAATTAGTTCCTCACCAATAGTGTGAGGTTTGCCTGATTTGGCAATCATTAAGGAAATATTGTGGGATGCAAGTAAACCATCACCATCTTGCTGGACTGAGCTTGAAAAAAGCTTTGCCTATGTCGGCTGTTTGATAAAATTTTCCTTTAACTTTTGAAAATAAGATAAATTATTATCTTTTTTATCATTATGAATTTTATTCAAATTATCTTTTAGTCTTGAAGGCTTCATAGCCTCGTTTGACAAAACTTTTTGACAAATCAGACACATTGGAAGAGTATTATTTACAGGCGGTTCAATAAAACCGTATTTTAAATATTCAATACTATATTGTCTACATTTTTTTTTTGGTTGAGCCATTATTATCAAATAATTTTTTTTTTTTTAATTTTAAAGTTTACATTAAAAGTACCTATTTTTATTAAGTTCTAAATGTTTCTTTTTTTATTCTGTAATGCTGTATATTTATATATGTAGCTAGTCACTTAATAAACAAGTGTTTTTCACTCATTGTGTTCATACAACTTGAAGGAGTATGTATATAGTGAACACACGGAGTTTCCCTGTATAAATCAGTCTTTTATTTGTTTTCCCATATAAATATTAATGAAAAGGTAGTAAATGTATTACATAAGGATGATATTAGTGTCCGACCGAAACTGGTTTTGACGACCGAAACCGAAACCGAAATCGAATTTCGGCAACAGTCTCAGTTTCGGCCGAAACCGAAACCGAAACCGAAACTTTCTTACAAAGATCATGTTTTGGGGGAAAAATAAAGAAAACGTTATATAATAATAATTTCAAGTAGATATCTGTAATTGTTATTTATTATTAGTTATTAATATTCATATTTAAACAATCTTATATTATATGTAAGAAACAATAGTTTATCAACATTTTCGCCTCGCAGATTGCTTCTTCTGTCTGAATAAATTTGTCCAGCAGCACTAAATAATTGTTCACTGGAAACACTCGTCGGTGGAGCTGATAAAAATTTCAGTGCCACCTTTCTCAAAGACAGAAATGAACTAGAATCCCAGTAAGAATAAATATCTGCACTTCTCCGTAACCTAGGCTCTGACAAGTACGCTTGAATAGTGTTACGAGTACTTGCCAATTAAGTTGGTGTGAGCATAATTAATGAACATCTTCCCTGATTACATAAGGAATATTCTCGGCTTTCCTGATACATCTAGAAAACACCAGCAAAGATCAATGGGAAAACAATTGAATTACTAGACGGCTGTAGAATACCCTAGAAAAAGGCTGAGAAGACTATAAAAGCGGACGAGACACTCACACCGAGTTAGTTGACAGTTTACAGTAACAGCTGATGCAAAGCGATCGATAGGCGATACAGGCGAACCATAGAGGCGATAGTGTTCATAGAGAGCGATTAATAGTGTCTACCGGAACGGCGATTAAAAAGAAACGTTTAGTGAAATAAATTGTGCGGACTTGTTCATAACTGTAGTGTAATCAAATTAATTTTAGTAATTAAATAAACTCGTTGTTTTGTTTTGTTAATTGTGTTTTCTGTGACCTAACACGTCACATTTGGTGTCAGGAGTGGGATGGTAAGGGAATTGAAGATTCCCGAAGAAAGTTAGTGCGACAGATCGTAGAAGAGGTCCGAAGAGAAGAAGAATTTTGAAGCCTTATGCCAGTAACAAGAAAACAATCAGCGATAATGGAAGAACAAATAAAGGCTTTAATGGAAATGATGAAGGCAATGAAGGCAGGCCAGGAAGAAATGAAGGAAGAAATGAAGGCAGGCCAGGAAGAAATGAAGGCAGGCCAGGAAGAAATGAAGGCAGGCCAGGAAGAAATGAAGGAATTGAAGAATAAAATGGAAGCTGGACAGGACGAAATGAAATTAGCACAAGAAGAAATGAAGGAAGAAATTAAAGCAAGCAAAGAAGAAATTAAGGCAGTTCAAGAGAAATTGGTCGAAGATATAAGGACTATAAAAATTGAGCAAGAAGGATTAAAAGAAGAGTTACAGGAAGTACGACAAGAATTGGAGATACGACAAGAAAAGCTAAGAGATGAGTTGAAAGAAGTACAAGAGGAAGTAGAGAAGATGCGACAGAAGGTCGAGAACACAAGACCGGCTAGGGAAGTAAAGTCCGAAGACACTGCGAAAGCAATCAGAATTAAACCACCGACTTTCGACGGAAAAGTTTGCTGGTCTGTATACAAACGACAGTTCGAGGCAGCGGCAGAAGCAAACAACTGGAACGATTTTGAGAAAGCAACGGCGCTGGTCATAGCCCTGCGAGGAGAAGCATTGGATGTCCTTCAAGGTATTCCGGAGCGCCAACAACGGGACTTCTCTGCGCTGCTAGAGCGACTTGAAATGAGATATGGCGACAAACATTTGCAACAAGTGTACCAGACTCAACTGAAGTGTCGCAATCAGAAGACATCAGAAAATCTACAGGAGTTCGAGGCCGATGTGGAACGTCTAGTTAGATTGGCCTATCCTACCGCTCCGCAGGACTTCGCAGACCAACTAGCAGTCCAAACATTCGTCGATGGCGTGAGGGACACCGACTTACAGCAAGTTCTCCGTTTGGCCCGCCATAAGACTGCGAGTGACGCACTGGCGCACGCCTTAGAATTCGAAGCTGCAAAACAAGCTTCCAAGGGCCACGTGCGTGTACGCCAAACAGCTGTTGAAGACGACGAATACAAGAATGAAGTTACGAGGCTGATTAAAGAATGCGTCGAAACTGTCAAGAAGACTACCATCAACGACAAGAGAGAATCGGCCAAATGTTGGGAATGCGGGAAGGTCGGTCACTTTTCCCGAGACTGTGGCCAAAACAAAGGAAGACCAAGGTGCTGGGAATGTGGAAGGCACGGACATTTACGGCGAGACTGCCCGGCCGAAGAACGCCGTGCGGTGCGACAGCAGTCGGGAAACTAAGATCAGCCAACTTTGAGGGGCGCAAGTTGGCTTCTCCCCACCAAGCCCCAGCCGAAATCGTCGTTTCCCAACTAAACGGAAGCAAGTCCTTATTCGTCGAAGGTCACATCAACAACAAGAAGGTTAGAATGGTGGTCGATACGGGAGCTTCTAAGACCATAATCCGGCCGAACATCGTTAACGAGTGGAGAATCCGTCCCCTGCAGAGGAAGCTACGTTTGACCACGGTTACCGGAGAAACAGCGCCGATTAGAGGAGAATGCGATATCGAATTGAAATTGGGAGAAGTATGCCTTCGACACAGGGCACTGGTAGCCGATGTCGCCGACGACGTGATCATTGGATTGGATCTTCTTGAACGAAACAAAATTAATCTGGATTTGGGCTCCGGCATTTTACGCATCGGCAAGGAAGAGTTGGTGATGACAAACCCCACCAAAGAGTACGGTCTTCGAAAGGTCATCGTAGCAGAAGACCGATTACTACCTGCTAGATCCGAGGTAGTTCTCAAAATAAACATCGACGGCGAAGGTGCGGATGGTTTGGTGGGGATAGTAGAAGCCAAAAACCCGGACTTGACACATAAAGCCATACTGATAGGACGAACATTTATTCGAACTGGGACGCCGAACGCATCTGTCAGAGTGGTCAATTTGAAGGACTTCGAACAGAAAGTGTGTAAAGGAATGGAAGTAGGAGTCCTTGAACCCGTGGTGTCCATCCTCCAATGCGAAGTCGAAGCTAAATCCTCAATGGCAGAGAGCGAACCGCTTCCAACCGTTCTTCGAGACTTAGTGCAGCGTTCGGCCACAAACCTTAACAGCGAACAAATTAGAAAGTTCGAAGAACTGCTCAACAAGTATCGAAACGTCTTCGCCCTCTCTGACAACGACTTTGGGAGAACGAATCTGACATACCACCGTATAGACACGGGATCAGCTCGTCCTATTAAACAACCATCTAGAAGAGTTCCATGGGCTAAGCAAGAAGAAGTCAACAACCTGGTGAAGAACATGGAAGAACAGGGGGTAATCGAACCATCACAAAGTGCTTGGGCTTCGCCGATAGTGTTGGTTAGGAAGAAGGATGGATCGACCAGGTTCTGCGTTGACTACAGGAAGCTCAACGACGTAACTTTAAAGGACAGCTATCCCTTACCCAGAATCGACGACACCCTTGACAGCTTGGTTGGTGCCAAATGGTTTTCAACGTTAGATTTGAAGAGTGAATACTGGCAAGTGGAACTGGATCAACAAGACAAGCAGAAGACCGCATTCACGACTGGTTACGGGCTGTGGCACTTTAACGTTATGCCATTTGGACTATGTAACGCTCCCGCCACCTTCGAGCGACTTATGGAAAATGTGCTACAAGGGCTGAATTGGAAGGTTTGTCTGGTGTACCTAGACGACGTGATAGTACTGGGAAAGACATTCGAAAACCACCTCCAGAATGTCGAAGAAGTGATCAAGAAGCTTTCAGCAGCCAAGTTGAAACTTAGTCCCAAGAAATGCCATCTGTTCTGTAAGGAGGTGAAATATCTTGGCCACGTTATTACCTCAGAAGGAATAAGAACTGATCCTGACAAGACTGAAGCTGTGAGAAGTTGGCCTGTTCCGAAGAACCAACACGACTTGAGAAGCTTTTTGGGGCTGTGTTCCTATTACCGACGATTCGTAAAGGGATTTGCAGATATAGCTCGACCGCTCCACAAGTTAACAGAGGATGGTGTCCCTTTCCAATGGTCAGAACGATGTCAGCAAGCTTTTGAAACACTGAAGTCTACCCTTTCTCAAGCCCCAATACTGACATACCCACAGTTCGACACAGACTTTATTGTCGATACGGATGCCAGCAATGTAGGAATTGGTGGTGTACTGTCGCAGATGCAGGAAGGAAAAGAAAAAGTCATTGGCTACTTCAGTAAGGCACTGTCAAAGCCGGAGCGAAACTATTGCGTGACCCGTAGAGAATTGCTGGCAGTCGTCAAAACTCTCGAACATTTCCATAAGTATCTCTACGGACGAAAATTCCTGCTAAGGACAGACCATGCGTCCCTGAAATGGCTGCTGCAATTTAAAAACCCAGAAGGACAACTGGCTCGATGGCTACAGCGGCTACAAGTATACGACTTCAGCATCGAGCATCGTGCTGGAAAACAACATGGTAACGCTGATGCCCTCTCGCGAAGACCATGCTCGAAGAACTGCAAACATTGCATGGCCGCCGAAAAGAAGGAACCAGTCAACTTGGCAAGGATCTGTCAAACGATGGTGGAACCGGAAGAACACTGGCAGAACGAAGACCTGGCGAAAGACCAAGAAAACGACGAAGACATTAAACCGATACTGCGGTGGAAAAAGGCAGGAACAGCACGACCTACCTGGGCAGATGTTAGTAGTACGAGTACCATCACGAAGAGCTATTGGGCCTTATGGGATTCACTCATCGTCGAGAATGGGGTACTAAAAAGAGTGTGGGAAAGCCCTGACGGAACTAAAATTCGACATCAAGTAGTTCTCCCGAAGAACAGAGTCAACGAGGTGCTGACAGAAGTCCATGGAGGTGTTGGTGGAGGACACTTCGGAGTAACAAAGACGTTGGAGAAGGTGCGAGAGCGATTCTATTGGCTAAAGTGTAGAAGAGACGTCGAAAATTGGTGTAGGAAGTGCCCAACGTGTGCGTCAGCCAAGGGACCTCAGACTCGAAGCCGAGGGCAAATGAAACAGTACAATGTTGGTGCCCCATTTGAGAGAATAGCTCTGGACGTAGCAGGACCATTCCCAACAACAGCTGCTGGCAATAAGTACATCTTAGTAGTAATGGAGATAGATAGAACACCGCCTAAATTCGGTTTGTTGGACTGTTATTTTTATGTTAGTGGGTTTTAGAGTGTAGTGACCACGAAAGAGACGAAAAATCAACAAACTTAGTGATAAGACGATTAATCTGCTGCTAGGCAGCGGTTTTAATCATGACGACCGATATCTCCATTGTCAGATGGGACCCCACTCTTCAGCAGGAAATTGTGGAAGATTACGAATATGACGGGGGTAATTCGTCTTCCCGTCTTTTTGAAAGATCTCGTATAAAAGCTTTAGCAGATGAAAGAGAGAGTGTTCAAAAGAAGACATTCCAAAAATGGGTGAATTCCCATTTGGTGCGCGTAAATACGCGCATCAGCGACTTGTACATTGACATGCGTGACGGCAAAAACTTAATAAAGCTTCTAGAAGTCCTTAGCGGCGAACGACTGCCCCGTCCCACTAAGGGCAAAATGCGCATTCACTGCCTTGAAAACGTAGACAAAGCCCTGCAGTTCCTCCGGGAGCAGAGGGTGCACCTCGAGAATATGGGTTCGCACGACATCGTAGACGGCAATCCACGTTTATCACTTGGTCTCATTTGGACCATCATTTTACGCAATCCCAAATCAAGAAGCTACTACGGTTGCTGGAATGTTGGTCAACCAATGGATCAGCCGGTATGGAGTTCCGATGGAGATCCACTCTGACCAGGGACGGAACTTTGAATCCGCAGTATTCCGGGAAGTCTGTGAGCTGCTAGGAGTACAGAAAACTAGGACCACTCCATTACATCCACAATCTGACGGAATGGTCGAACGGTTTAACGCGACGCTAGAAACCAATTTGAAAATGGTTGTTAACGATCATCAGACAGACTGGGACCAGCATATACCTTTGTTCCTGTTGGCCTATCGAAGTGCGGTTCACGAGACCACCGGCAGAACACCAGCCAGCATTTTATTTGGAAGAGAGCTGAAGTTACCGATGGACATCCGGTTTGGACACCCAGAAGATCGGCGACCTTCAGCTACCGACTACGCACAGCAGCTAGAGGAACGACTCGATACCATCCATAGAGCCGTTCGTAACAAAATCCAAGTAGGGAGTGACCGCATGAAGACCAGGTACGACCGGAGAGCCAACAGCACAGGATTCAGAGAAGGGGACCAGGTGTGGCTCTACAATCCTGTCCGTCGGAAAGGACGCTCACCGAAGCTACAGCGAGCCTGGGAAGGACCTTACACCGTGGTCAGAAGACTGAATGACGTGGTCTACCGTATTCAGAGAGGACCAAAGGCCAAGATGAAAGTTTTACACTTGGACCGCCTGGCGCCCTACAAAGGTCAAGACATTGATCGGGACGATCAATTCTAAGAAGGGGGCAGTGTTACGAGTACTTGCCAATTAAGTTGGTGTGAGCATAATTAATGAACATCTTCCCTGATTACATAAGGAATATTCTCGGCTTTCCTGATACATCTAGAAAACACCAGCAAAGATCAATGTGAAAACAATTGAATTACTAGACGGCTGTAGAATACCCTAGAAAAAGGCTGAGAAGACTATAAAAGCGGACGAGACACTCACACCGAGTTAGTTGACAGTTTACAGTAACAGCTGATGCAAAGCGATCGATAGGCGATACAGGCGAACCATAGAGGCGATAGTGTTCATAGAGAGCGATTAATAGTGTCTACCGGAACGGCGATTAAAAAGAAACGTTTAGTGAAATAAATTGTGCGGACTTGTTCATAACTGTAGTGTAATCAAATTAATTTTAGTAATTAAATAAACTCGTTGTTTTGTTTTGTTAATTGTGTTTTCTGTGACCGAACACGTCACAATAGTTAGCTTAATTTGAGATAAACAATCACTGTTCTCCACAGCAGAGGTTTCTATTAAGTTACAAGTAGATTTATCATGGGCGTCCCAAAGCCCTTCTGCTTTTTCGGAAGACGCTATTCTAGATGAACAAGATGGCTGTTGTTCTCCAGAATGACAGTTTTCACTTATTGTATCGCTAACATCGTCCGTGCAACTCCTCAAATGGTTTTCTATTTCCAAAGTGGCAATATCAACTTCTTCAGAATTCAGATATGTACTTTTAAATCTTGGATCCAGTAATGTTGAAGTTATTAGAGCAATATGTCCTTTGACGTTTGCAAATCGTCGATTCATTGATTCATGCAACCGCGTTTTCATGTTTCTCATTATGTCGGTTTCATTTTCGCCTCTAGATTGCAGCTTCTTATTTAATAGTGATATCAAAGGAATTGCAAGGGTAATGCATGCGTTATCATGTGACAGATCAAGTGTAGCTTCATAAAAAAACTTTAGTACCTCAGTAAGATTTTTTATAATTTCCCAGTCCGAAGGCGAAATAATGTCAATACGGCCATGTTCCAAGCTGTATAAATTTATGGCAGTTTTTTGTTCAAACAATGTTGCTAACATGTTGTAAGTACTGTTCCATCTAACTTTAATGTCTTGAATTAATGAGTGTACCGGTAATCCGCATTGATTTTGACATTCAGTCAATTTTCTAGAAGCCTGCTCGCTTCGTTTGAAGTGCCCTACTATATGTCTGCAAGTTTTAATGACCTATTCATGTTCTTCCTCCGAAAACAATGCATCTTTTACTACCAACTGTAATGTGTGTGACATGCAGCCTAAAGATTCAAATTGACCCCGCATAGCGCTGACCATATTTTTTGCATTGTCACGCAAAAGTAGAAATAGTTTATTACCGATATTCCATTTGTCTATCATTTCTCGTAATTTTTCTGCAATATATGATCCGGTATGGTCATTCTCGAGTACTTGAGCACCTAGTATAACTTTAAGGCGTTTTGGTCCAACAATAAAATGGCCAGTAAGACTTAAAAGTGAGCATGTTTTAGGAGGATTTGTAGTATTCGGGAGGTCAACGGTTCGATTCCGGGGCCGACTACCTGGTCCAAGTTTTTCTGTGGTTTCCTTGGACCATTAGGCAAATGCTGGGGTAGTAATATTCCACAGATAGTCTTTCACTTCTCTTCTGTCTTCATTTCGTCCGTCTCATCTTTCTTCCCCCACACTACCACTCACCCATTCCCACGATTCCTGAAGGAGGCTGAAGAGGGCCTTCCGCCCTACCCCTCCGACTTTGCACAAAAAAAGTGTAGGTCGGGGGGGAAAGCCCGCACACCAACATGGTGGGAATGAAACACCCAAAAGTTTTAAAGTTTTTTTTAGGAGGATTTGTCCATATATCACAAGTTCCACTGATCCACTCACATTGAATAATCAAATCCTGTACTTTTTTGTAACTTTTTCGTAAGTTTGTGGCATTAAAGTGGTTCTAAAGTACTTTTCTGATTTTAAATAGTACTTTTGGGGACCATGAGGAATGTAAAATTAAGTCTTTTGAATGCCTCACTTTCTACTAAAGAGATGGAAGCATATCGGCAAGTATTATATCCATGATACATTTATCAATTCTGCGTGATATTTCATGATAATCTGGCCATTTTGATGATTTTGAAGCCTGCGTCTGCACAATGTCAGGTATTGTGGTCTGCACCAGTTTACTACCACTGCCACTGTCAATGGTGCTTACTGATTTTTCTGAATCATATCGCTTTAATTTAGCTTCAGATTTGTGCTCGTCGATTTCCAGCTGACGTTTTAAATATTGCTTATGTTCTGTTTCATGGAATTTAGACAAGTGTAGCTTCAAAGCAGAAGTAGTTTGCCTTCTAGGCTAGCAACTTCCTAGTGAGTATAATTTATTGCAATGTTTGCACTTAGCTTTAGATGAATCAGATGAACTTTTCTTGAAAAATTGCCAAATGCTGTTTTTTAACGACATTGTTCTTTTATAATCGATGATTCAATACCTACTTAAACAAAAAAAAGGTTGTCTATTAGGTTTAATCAGTACTTAATGCATTTTAAATTAAACTCACAACAAACAAAACGCACTAGAAACACAAACAAGTCACGATATGATTAGGCACGTGGACACGGCAAAATGTCTTCCTCGCTTGGATGGTGTGGAAAATATAACGGTACGTCCCTGTGAGGGTCCTTCGCGTCGTGAGTGCGAAAAGGTGTAATAAGAATGACATCAGTGATACTGTTTGTTTAGTCTAGTATAGTAAATAAGTAGCGGTATTGTAAGGCCGCCAGGAAGACAATGCCGTTTTGTTTCATATTAAAATAAGTTAAATATTTACTACAGATGGAATTAACCGCACCGAACATGACAGGGTACAACGTAGGAACTCCCGAATGCGGTTTCGGTTTCGGTCGTAGTTTCGGCAGGTTTGCCGCCGAAACCGAAACTAAACCGAAACTGTTTTTTTTTTTTCGAAACTCGACCGAAACCGAAACCGAACTTTCGGTCGGACACTAGATGATATGAAAAAAACTCAAAAGCATGTAATTAATCTTATTAAAATTAACTACTAGTAAGGAAATTTTTTTATAAAAAAAATTAAATCTGAAAGTTAGATGCAAAGCCAACACCTTTAAGAACAAAAGCAACGGAAAACCCATTTTTGCACCAGCACAAATGACTTAATGAGTTAAAATAGTATGTTATGAAGAAAAAGCAATCATTACATAGCCACACCGGTTAAGCATTACCGAATAAAAAAATTAAAATTAAGCAACCATTTGGCACTTACAAAATATAGATACGACTTAGAAACATTTAAAAAATATCGTAAACATAAGTAAAACTGTTGAGTAAGCAATTACAACTAAAATATCAACAACCCCATTGAAAATAGTACGCACTAATTAAATATTTTAACAATTGCAATTAAAAGAAACTGTAGAATCAGGAAAAAAAAATGAACAGTACAAAACCAATTAATTGCCAAACAATATTAGCCAACACCAGTTATTAAAATTAAAGACACCTATTAACAATAAAAAAACCAATCTAAAAATCAATAACCACCTCACCCTTCCTACACCTCCTTAGGACAGCTACTAATTCATAACAAAAAAATATATATAAAACTTAACACCACACCATGCATAAGTTAAAATAAGAAAGTCATACCTTTTTAATAACTCCAGTTTTAAATTCGAGTATTCCAACTCCACCTTTGCTCTCTTCCTTTCAGCCTTGGCTTTCTCCATCTCCTCCTCTAAAATTTGCTTCTTGAGGAGATGAAGCTCTTCCTGTTGGTCGATAGCAGAGGTGAGTTTTCGGATCCTCCCCCTCCTTTCAGCTGCAACACTATTTACCACCCTTTTACTACCAGCTGTTGCAGCTGCTAATAATTAAAAAAAATTGTTGATATTAACATGTTCTTTTGCATATATTTTATAACTACGTACCAGGAAGGGGAGGTTCCACAACTGGAACTTCGCTGCAGCTAGGTGCAGTTTCATTCGCTTCATTTTCATCTATACAGATACATTTAACAATATTTTTCCCATACAAGTACGTACCATTACAAAAACAACTTACCATTACCAAGTTCTACCCACATGCCATTGTCATCTTTAGCGACGATAGTAGCTGTAGTTTGCTCTATAATTCATATGTATTGGTTTAGTTTGACTTCATTTTCAACTAAACTTGTATCTTTACCTTTTTCCAATATACTTTTTTTCTTATTTTCTATGTACATATACATTGCTTACTTATACTTCATGTTATTCCAAAATTTCCTAAGCTGCATCGCACTCCGTGGGAATTGCACTTCGGGCTGCGCATTGAAGTTATTTGCAATGGCAGCCCAAGCCATTTTCTTATCTAAAAAGGACACCCCATCCGTCCTTTTGTCCTCCAACATGGAATTCTCCTTAACAAGATTTGACAATAAGTTTCTTTCATGTTGGGTAAATAATTTACTCATCTATAAATAAAAACATTGAAAAAAAAACCAAATTAACACAAACCAAAAACGAAGCACTCAAGACACAATACAATACAGAAATATGACAGAAAAAACTTCAGCTTAAGCCAAGTATGAACTATAAATACCACCCTAGGACTGTGGTAGCTAGTACTACCGTTCGCGTTCCAGGCTTCAACCATGCGATTGACCAAGCACACGTGTTATAAAATGGCAGCGCAGTGGCATTGGCACCACATTAAAATATTCCTCTACAAATTAACATCCGCGCGACCGCCATCCGCCGCGGTTAGCGGGTCGTGCGTTGTTCACCTAACAGTAGCAGTGCGCCATTGCACATACATCAATGCAAGTGAAGGAGGATGCGGGAACCGAGCTAGTACGTTGTTCAAAGAAAACGTAAGCGTTATAAGCTAGCGAAATATTAAATAATGTTTTTTAAATATTTCTTCTTTATTTTATGATTTTACCGCACCTTACAGTTATTCATCGCCCCCAAATGCACCCATGGACCATTACCGCCCCCCTGGATCGCTACAGCGCCCACTTTTGGGGAAACACTGTACTAGGGCATTCGAAAGTAAATACTTAGGATTGAGTGAATAAAACAGTAAGTTAATACGTAAAATCAAGCATTTACTTCTCCTTGTAGTAATTACGTATATGTAGTAAAACCTCAGTTTTTCAAAGTATTTACTTAAAATTGAGTGAATAATGTGAAGTTAATTCTTTCTGTTGCTAGTAAACATTCGATAATTTTTAAAGTAGGTGAACAGTATACTTACAGTTGATAAATGGCGACTTTCATGCAGTTACGTGCGAAAAAAAAAATAAGCAAAAAGAAGGAGTGTTAGCCCTAGTCATTCGAAATGTTTGTTAAGGTTTGAAGCTGAAAGTGTAGATTTCTTTCGTATGGTTTTATTAATGTCATTTACTGTAGATTCCATTTTGATAAGTGTAGCACTCAAATTCGCACTGATGCCACCCTGTGATTTTCACGTTGAACAAACAAAAACGACGAAAGGGTCAGGGCTCCTTAATATAAAAACGCTTCGTGCAGTAGAAGATACACCTGTAAAGTCGACCGTAGCATGGAAGAGCTTTAGATAACAGCTGCGTGGTACAATATTTTCGTTAGCAAAAGAGTTGTTACATTTTGCACACGTGTTCATTTTAGGTTATGGTTATTGAATTTTGCTGAATACTGCTTACTACTGAATAATGAAGTTCCATAAAGTAGATGCCGACACAATAAAATATTTGAAAGCCAGTTATATGGTATTAAAAAAAAATTTTTGGGGTTCCTAGTCTAGTATGTAATAAAAATTAATTTCCTTTTCTAAACTTGCCTTTTTATCTGGTTGTTATTTTTCAATTTTCACACACGCGTTATTTACATAGATACACGAGGCGACATCGACAACGGAAATATTGGAACCTTTTGCACTATGTTAGTAGGTAAAATATTTTAAATTTAAATTATTATCAATTATTACTTCATATAATTAATTACTAAAAGAGATATTTAATTTCAAATATAAAAGTTACGTGAGTCAACAGCGGTTCCCGATAAGAAATATTATTTATTTATCTATATTATTTCCTAAGTCGTAAATGTAGTTGCATTATGAGCGTTTTAAAAGACCTCACAAAAGCAGCTGCATTGGGATTAACGTTCTTGCTTGATGAGTTCGGATGTATCCGAAAAAGTTTTCTTAACAATCTTGGCTTAGGTTGCGTGGACAGAGAAAAAAAAGACAAGCCGTCTTTCTGGAGAGCTTTCCACAAGTACGCAAATCCTTCCAATGTTCGAACCCATTTTTGTACAGGTGGGATGATTTTCGGTTTCCCGTCGTTGAAGAAGGACATGGACTTCAAAACATTAATAACCTCTTTCTTTTGTCTAATTAGACTTTTCAATAGATGGGAAGGATCGTATAAAGGCACAACTTCCTCTTCACCGATTGGGATCCCGAAAAATTGGTTTTCTTCTCCTCGTCAAGCAAAATATTCTTGCGTTTCCTGGTACAATCGATTGATAGCTGCTATGTTGGCTGTGGCTTGATCCCAAATAAGAGCTTTAACTAACAATCCAACACGTTGACAAGCGATTACTACTTCTCGGATACAGCGAAACAGGACGTCTCTTTTCATTCCACCTTCATTGGAGTAATAGGGAAAAGGCTGCCATAATCATAATATTGAAGAGTTGGATCAATAGCCATCTCATCAAACACTATGCTGCAGTACCGATATGTTGTATCCATGGATGTGAGTTTCTCCTTTAAGGAATCTATAATTTGCTGATTAATTCCCGTGTTAAAAGGAACTGATCGTAGCAGCGTATGCAAAGTGCGTCCAGAAGGTATAGCAAACACCCGGCTCAATAGTTTATAACCTTTTCGTCGAGTGTGTCACAAGGGCTATGAAGATAGATACGTTCATTTTTTAATTGAGACATTATAATGTTGTAAGTTGTTTTATTGATCGACGCCTTTAAAAAGTTCGAGGAATTATGCACTCAGTCGATAGCCTTGATACTGGAGCGAACATCGCTGCTGGTCGCTTCTATATTCCTAGCAGCGTTGTTCGGTCGGGAGATGTACCGTACAACAGCTACAAAGCACAAATAATTGATAACAATTCAGTGTATTAGTGTGGTGACACAACTGTTTTTCACGATTTTAGCGCGCCTCCTTGTACCATGTGTATCTGGAAGGTCTAAAAAAAACAAAACAAACACGAATCATTATGTAAAGGCGCGTATATGTCTGAGCACAAACGGGAACGAGGCGAGGCGAGTATTTCATTTGGGTTTTTTTGGTAATCATACGAGGCAACGTTCGAGGCAGCGATCCATTTATTAGTTCGTACATTTCGGTAAAAAAATGGCGGACAGTAGTAGTGGCGAGTGCAGCATTTGTGGTGATCGCGGGTTTATTCTCGTCGGCACGATCCTCGCAAACTTTCCATTTTTTTCTTTAGTACCTCAGTTTCTTCTTCAAAAATCTCAGCCATTTCGCGCAATGTGTCTTCCTTCTTTATGGCATTGTAATATTGTTTATCGTCCTTTTTCTATAAAATAGGACGCATTTCATATTCTTTGAGCGTTTTTTCATTCTCCGAACTCATATTTAAAACAATATAATAAAATATAAGACACGCTGTTTATGGTGCATTCATGATAAAAGTTTTCAGTAGGCAAATAAATAACTATAATTAAGAAGCACTTCTACTTGAATGTCTTTTTGATAATGACCTATCGGTCGAAACAGTTGTAAGTCTTTTTTTGAATTATAGTTGAAACAAAAAGTTAAATAGTTATTTTATTTGCCAATATAATAAAAATAATTTGCAACTCGGGCACAGACTGCCTCGTACGACGCATACAAAAAACTGTCTACACTGCACCGAATGGTCCTTTGAAGTACCGACTCGAAACGGATAGACTCCGAACAGCCTCGTGGCGAGGCCGAGGCGTCTTGCCGCGACTCGTATGCACGTGCAGACTACAGGAAAAAGCACAGTTACATTGGTGCTGACGCACATGCGCTCTTGACAGACGAATAGCGTACAAACTGATATAGGCCGCGCGCGCTTTCAAAACTTTACCGAGCGGCATGGTCTAGTGGTCTAGATCATTGCTTAGCATTCGGGAGGTCACCGGTTCGATTCCGGGGCCGGCTACTCTGGTCCAAGTTTTTCTGTGGTTTCCTTGGATCATTTAGGCAAAATGCTGGGGTAGTAACATTCCACAGATAGTCTTTCACTTCTCTTCTGTCTTCATTTCGTCCGTCTCATCTTTCTTCCCCCACACCACCACCCACCCATTCCCACGATTCCTGAAGGAGGCTGAAGAGGGCCTTCCGCCCTACCTCCCCGACTTTGCACAAGAGTGTAGGCCGGGGGGGACAGCCCGCCCACCAATATTGGTGGGAATGAAACACCCAAGTTTCTTTTCTTTCTTTTTCAAAACTTCTACCTATGCTTCTAACTGCTTCTAGACTCAAATTGTATGGGATTCTGAGCCGTCGATTTATGAGATTTGTTTGGTGAAATGTATGTGCATTTGTGCAATATTCCAGGAAAAATAGAAAAGCAAGAATACTTTCCTACTAAAAACCGTTCAAGAGTACATTTAATTCCAATTCCAAGTAAAAGTCCCTTCTAACTTCATTTTGTTTCGAGACTCAGGATTTGTGAGGTTTAATTTAAATATTGTTACAAGAATAAAAATTTATACATATTGGTATTGGTGTTAGCATTGTAATCTTCAATTAAAATTTTATCTACTATTAATTTATTGGTGTAGGTAATGGTTAAGGTATATGTGTTATATTCCAAAATTGGAACAGAGTTTTTAAAAAAAGGTTTATTTTACAAAGTGCACACTGGTACTAAGTCTAGTCTACAGCTAGATTGATTGTTTCACATTTCTAACAAGCTTATATAGACTATTACAAAATAGGCATTGTCAGCAAAAGATGAGCATAATTCACTGTCTTAACATATGTAGATAATGGTGATGGTGTAGGGATGTCTTTAAAATGTATATAATTTTAATAAAAAAAATAAAAAGTCCGTGTAAATAGAAGCTAAAGTAATTATTTTTTAATGAAAACATAATTTCTAACAAAAACGGAGGCCACTTCACATGGGAAAAGGTCTTTAAGTTTAAATTCAACGTTGCAAGATGTCCGGATGCCACTTGATCCGTATTCTGGCAGGTTAGTATTCACGAAGGCGCCCGCAGCGCCGTTTTTGCGGAACTGAGGTGTATATTTATATACAAAATATGATCAAAGTGGCATCCGACTGAAATTAATTCTACGGAGTGGGGAGAGTGCCGAAATTACGGATGCCAACTTGTACTGCTAATATATATATATATATATATATATATATATATATATACATATTCTCTATACTTCATGGCACCTATGTAACGTGTGTACAATGTGACATCCACAGTTTTATATGTATAAAATTAGAGAATGATTTGTTGATTTATAGGCACCCATGTTAACAGTGTTTTAAAGGCACCTAAATGTATGTACTTGTGATAATACCGGTGCAGTTGACATCCAACAGTGTTGCCAAAATTCGTTACCGATTTATACACATACACAAAGGATGTTGCTAAATGGTAGGTGTATTGGCATCCACGTGAATCAGGCACGCCCATACTAAAGTATACTAGAGTAATAAAAGTGCACAGATTAATATTCCAAATTTTTAAAAAATCCGTATGAATATAATTTAAACTAGAATGGCATGAGTGATGCTTTTGATGCAGATGTAGCCATTAACAAAATATAGTTCTGTAGAAATAAGAATGAATTAGTAAATGCATAGGTATACAGTTAGAATACTACAAAGAATTAATAATAAGAAAAGATTTTCGCGAACACCTAGATAAGCACACCAAAAGTTACAACCACTGAAAAAATGGAATGCTGATGATCGAAAGCAACAATTGAAACCCAAATTTGCAACAGGTAAGTTAATTAGTAAAATGATTAATGTTTAATTATATAAAACTTTTATTTTTCAGGTTTTTGCACCAACGAGTACAGAATCTTCACCCACTACATCACAAGAATTCAAAACAACATTATCTGCATGAACATATGAATTACATTGAGAAAATAAATTTGTATTTTTACATGAATAACTTATTTTTAAATTAATAAAGTTTGATCAAATAAATCTGTTTTAATTTTATAACAAATAGCAGCAGTTGATAAATACTAAGAAGCTGAAAAATTAAGAAATTGCAATTTTGAAAGAATTTTTACAAGGAAAATTATCTAAACTTATTTTAAAAGACTTTATTTTTGAAATATTTATTAAACCTAAAATATAAAAGCGTAAATAATTTAACTAAATGAAAAAACTAAATATTAATCCTTAAAGTAAATAAAAATAAAAAAAATTCTTCAATATCAGGTAAGCTAAAAATTGAAAAAAAAAATTATCACCATCACTTTTTAAACAAAATTTCGGTTCCGGAATAAAAAAAATTGTATAATCTTTTAAATGTCTTATTTTGAATGAGTAAAAAAATATGAAACGATCGTAAAAAAACATTTTCTAACAAAAAAGAACTATCCTTCCAAAAAATCAGGATTTTTGATATTTCAATTATTCCTTCCCTCATTGAAAATAAAAGTTTTTACTCTAACCCATCCTACTCCATCAAAGTCTTTTTTATATGCATTGATAAAAGCTTCGCATTCTCCTTTACGAAGTGCTACCTTTGATTTTATCTGGTTTTTGAAAAATTTCCTCATCAAGGATTTTTGAATAGCAGACCATCTTTTTCTTGAACCTATAAATTGGAATGTAAAAAGTAATAGGATGCATATAATAAATTGAGAAAACCTTTTTTCGTGTCGTGATCTAATACTTGTCCCGTATTTTCATCTCCTTGTATTCTTCCCATATTTTCCTTTTCTTCTTCTAAATATGATAACCCTTCAAAATCTTTAATAAATTTAAAAGGGTTATAAGTACTAGAAGCAAGATATAATCAATGGGAAGTTACCTTCAATCTCTGATCCGTCTTTGCCACTGAAATGAGCTGTATTAAACTCTTTCATTTCCTGTTTTTCATAAGGAAGTTCTTGGTGTTCGTTTAAGTTATTAGTAAAGTTTCCGCTGCCTACAATTTTTTTAAACATATATTTCAATTGTTAAATTTGTTACTGACATACCCGAAGTACTGCGTGTACTGGAAAGCTCTGTTTCATCAGGTACTTCCAAAACTGACTCTATCTCGTTCATATCAACATTAATTTCTTCCAACGTCTTGTTTTTAAATTGCGCGGCATTTCCTCTTTCCATTATCTGAAGAATCTTAGATACTTTTGCAACCTGGTAAACATCTTGTGGTAGTCTATTATAAAATTGAATAACGAATAAATACAACAGCAATAGCGATCTACCCAAAATATTTTGAGAATGATACATTTACTTTCCGTTTCGCGTGTTCCATAAATTTAAAAGAGGTCAAAATTTAAAATAACTCAAAGTGACTGTGAAGAAGTTTATATAAAATACAAATTTAGGGAGATGTAAGTGTGCAACTGAATTCTGAAGCAATTTATTATTTATTTTAATGTGAATTAAATTATTCAAACTACTACAAATTGCTTCAATTCAATGAGGAAGAAATCTGTTTATTTATTCGAAGGCTCAACAAATTTGTTTAGGCCGATGCGAGCATTTACCGGAATAAGTACAACAAATTATTAAAATTTAAACTTTAAAGACTACGATATAAACACAAAAACAAAAACGTAAGTGGAAGTTAATGTTTAGTTATTCACCAGAGCTCTTTTAATTTCTAAGCTCTCTCTCCCCAAATAAAAATGTCCAGTTATTAGAATTCCTCACTCCTCTAGTATAACTTATTTCAATTTTAAGTACCTATCGTAGTCGAGTTTTAAACTTTAGTAATCTGTTGCACTTACTCTAGTATTAGTTGAAACAAATACGTCGAGTCTTCGACTAAATTGTTTGAAAGTTTACTTTGTTTTATTTCTTGATGATACTTACTTGTAAAAGCTTTCGTGGGTTTTGGTTGTGTGACCCATAAATTTAGCCAATTGGTCGATTTCATTCGATTGTAAATTCAGCAACTGAGTGACGGTCGCGATATGCTTTCTCAACTTGCATGATGTTAGTAATTGGGGATGTTTGGCATTGGATAATTTTGCATATTTACGGATAACAGAACAACCGTCAATCCAAAATTTCGATTCAGGGTACGTAAAAAAGTAGATGTTGTCGATTGGAAACGGAAATTCTTTTCTAAGTGTACATAATAATTTATAATATTTAAACATTTTTTTTGGAATTAAAATAGTAACAGGCCTGCTGCCTTTTCCTATCGACACTATCCTTTTGTAACTTTGAGTTAAAATTTTTTCATTTTCGGTTAACGAGCTAGCTATTTCTGTTTGCAGATTAGTATTTTCAGTATTAAATTGTTCCTTTAACGAATGCCACTCCAGGTACTGAACATCGCCCACTCTTTTTCTGTTATGCAAAATAGTAGCCACCAATATCGTTTCCACGAGAATTCTATAAAATCCTGTATCTTTTCTATTGTGCAAAAGTTGTTCGTAGGCTTCTTTAGCTCTTTCATCAACTAGCCTTCCTAACTTTATTATGTCTTCTGTTATTGGCAGCAATTTAGGCTTCATCGCCGACTTCTCATTTAAATCCTTTAGTGCCAAACTACCTATTTCTGTAGCCCATTGAGTACTCACTAGACTTTTAAATCTTTCAATTTCTATCAATGTTTTATCAATATCCCTGTAAAACTGAGGAATTTTTCTTCTTAGAATAAGTTTAACTGCGAGGTCGCATAAGTTAATCAAGGTGGTTCTAAAATGTAATGCCAGGGACGCTGATCCAAAACTTCTGTTTGAGGTATCATATCTTGCGATAGACTTCACGGCTTCAACAGCATTATCAAAATTTTCAGATTTCAAAATGGAAATCAGATCATCACACGGTTTAATTTTTTTCATTTGAATAAGAAATTTGGCACATTCCCGAATCTTATTAGAAATATGGTAAAAACGTCTTTTCATTTTTATTTTCTTAAGCAAATCTTCTCCATAATAAATAATCAAAATATCATTACTGGCTATTCGAGTAACTTCATCAGCTTGCATTCTTTCAAAAACATCTTGTTTTACTTGAAGTTTACTTAATATTTCTCCGTATTTCTTTTGACAAGCAACATATATGTACGATTCACTTAAAGGATGAGCTACATTTTTAGAGTCAAAGGGTTTTGCAAAGCATTTCTTTACATGTCGGCTCAAATACAGTCGTTTAAAGAACCCTTTACAAAATTTGCATAATGAAAAGTCGCGTTCGTTTACTTCCTCGCCACGTTTACATTTTTTGGGTACAATTTTTCCCCTCAACCCATCATCTAAACATCCTTGGTTGCGAATTAGTGAAAGCATTTGTTTTTTTTTTTTAATGTTATTATTCATTAGCTCTTTCACCTCAAGCTCATCTCTATGCTTTCTTCCCAAATGCCTTGAGAAATGTTTTGATATCACTTCTTGGTCACAAAACTTGCAGCGAGTTTTCTTATATTTATTTTTTATAAGAAACGGCGAATCATATACTGTTTTCTAGAAATGTTATTATTAATACATAAATTGATAATTTATTATTATACCAACTACAAGTTACCTCAGACATTGAGGAAAAAGTATTTCCGTTGTCACACCCCGCCGGGAATCGAACCCGGGACCTTTGGTTTTACGCTCAGCGGTCAGAGAATTGGTGCGTAAAACCAAAAGTCCCGGGTTCGATTCCCGGTGGGTATGACAAAGGAAATACTTTTTCCTCAATATTTGAGATAACTTGTAGTTGGTGAAATATTAATTTATCAGTTTATGTATTTTAATAGGTTACGACCGTCAGTTTCGGTCATCGTCACATATTAACTAATATTGTCCTAACATTTTAATAATTTATTGATCTCTCATACCTTTTTCGAAATTTCTTTCCTAATGTCAATATCTTGAAAAATGGTATGTAACTTTTTAATAGTGTCGTCGTCAATCATTAGGTTTCCATTCTGAAATAATATTGGAACTTATTTTTTCATTATAGCTGCCTTCATACGCAAACTTACTTTAAAACTATTATCAAATTCAAATGGCTGTACTTCAAAAACAGTTTCTTCTTTGCAATTATTTCCATTAGTATTTGAAATTGTTTCTGATATCGACTAAAGAACATAATATTTCGATCATAACTTTAATTAGGCTTTAATTAGCTTCTAGGGGGGCCAGAAAAAAACAAAACACGGCTAATATTTTATGTCCACCATTAAATGAAGACTTCAAATTGGGGGAAGTTCAAACTCAAAATACATGAGCATATGGAAATTTTTTAATCTGATTCAAGAATTCTCTACAGTATGTCACTGTAAATAAATATTAACATTTAGACGTGTTTTCCTTTTCCGGCCCATCCTCTGCAAGGATTACTAACTTTGGTTAAAATTATATCCGAAATTATGTTGATTACCGGCGATTTACTAGTTTGCAATTCTGAATTGGTTTTCAAGTCTTCTTCAGATGTTATGGGAAATGAAAACACCTGTCGAAGTATTACGTTATTATCAAACCACAAAAAAAATATTAAACGAAGAAAAAACATAGGAGTTCAATCTTATTGACATTTCTGTTACTCACGCTTTCATCGCTACTTGTTTGGTGAAAAGATGATGGAATGTACTCATCTTCGGAACCATCAGTAGCATACGGATCAGATTGATCCGACAAATCATCATCAACATCTAGAAATGTACAAATTTACGATACTCGTCATTTTTGTTGTAGAGAAAGCAAATGAATCTCTACAGTACGTAATATAGATTGATAAAAATACTTATGATTATAGATAATAATAAAAAAGAACTTAATAGTATAAAGCAAATAGCATACAGCAACAAATTTAATATTAGTTTAGCAGACAAGATTTTAGAAAAAAAAATTTAAACAAGCTATTCAATCAATCTTTCCAAATGTTAATAATGATAACAAAAAATATGTCTCAATAATGTACTTAGGCTAATCTTCAGAAGTGAAAAAAAATATTAATGTGGCATTCAGAACAAATAATGCAGTCTCTAGTTATTTAAACAATAATAAAGATAAACAAAATGGAAAACGCTTTACCCCTATCAACCACAACACTATTACGAACGCGGACACATGTTTCGCTCATTTACGGGGTGTGAGAATTTTCAACGCAAGACAAATTGGTAAAGGCTTTCGCGGCCAGTTGATGAACCGGTGATATTCAATGTCGGGTTTAAAGGCCGTCGTCGATTGGAATTTCTTCCTAACGTTTCGCTAGCACGAGTGGCTAGCTTCTTCAGAGGTCCTTCCATCTTCGATGCTGGATGTAGACTCTACATGGAAGGACCTTTGAAGAAGCTAGCCACTCGTGCTAGCGAAACGTTAGGAAGAAATTCCAATCGACGACGGCCTTTAAACCCGACATTGAATATCACCGGTTCTTCAACGCAAGACCTTTTCCATTTTTGTTAATTTTGGATCAAGGTATGATTAATTATTGAACAATTACTTTTAGAAAGATCGGTTGATGATAAAATAATAATATATGAAGATAAGCTTTCATGGCCGGGAACCGTAGTAAGATTAGAGTTCGGGCTTGTAGGTCGAGGTCGAAAGGAACTGTCGTTTCCAAACGTTTTGTCAGCAATTGCGGCTGACATCTTCAGTAGATCTGTGTTGACGTGAGCGAAGATTCTACCTTGAAGTCTCGACGGTGAAGTCTCCACTGAAGATGTCAGCCGCAGTTGCTGACGAAACGTTTGGAAACAACAGTTCCTTTCGGACCACGGCCTATAACCCCGAACCTTAATCTTACTTAAAATAATAATATTTGTATATTAAGAATATTCCAAATTCTACTTTTAAAATGCTCATAACTTTACGTCCTTGCAAAAGCACATAGAGGTTTTAATTTAGTTAATTACCTATTAAGAGTTATTGGCCCTAGATGCTAAACTTTGTTAACTTTCAAAAAAATGTTTTTATTACAAAAAAAAACAAAATATTTACAATCCAAAAAGCTTGAACTGTAGTTAATTTAATTTTTCTTTTACAAAACTGCTTCATACGCTCTTAGCTATTTTTAATAAATTTACCTACTATATTTACTCTACTTTTTTAATGCTGTCTAAAATATGGCAAATTTTACTTACCTTTTGGTAGACAGCTTTTCACAAGCTTTCTGGTTCTCAAAGAAATAGCAGTATTTCTATCCATAACAACACAAACTCAATCACTACGCGATATGGTGCAATTTGATAAAGAATTACCACCAGAGACCATTCGCTATAACTGTCTTAGATTTAAATGCGTAACAATTTATATTACTAGGTTAGAAACCGATGTTGCCAAATTTATGGTTCCAATAGACCAATAGTTGTGTTGGGTGCAACTTTGGTCTTATCTATAAATTTACATACATGTGTATAAAACTCAACGCCGCCTACCGGTCGACACCCGAACAAATCAGTATGTTCGCTCATGACTATTGTCAATGTGGCATCCACCGGATATTTCATCAGATGCCTTTGAAGGCCAATTGACATTCATAGGTACCGTTACACACAACAAACGCATAGGCACCCAAAAGCGGGAGCCACGACGTAAAATTGGATGCTGTAAAGACAATATTTACGGATAAATGGTGCCACAATGACAATAAATATGTATATATATATATATATATATATATATATATATATATATATAATTAATTTACACTAATATGGGTAGAAAAGATAATGTTCAACACAAATTTAACAAAAAATGTTTTTTACGGAAAATACGTAGAAAACTGGATATCTTCCTTAGGTTGTATTACAATATAAATATAATTTGTTATATTATTATATAATGAAATTATTTTTACCCCCCCCTCTCTATTTACATGGTTATTATATATTATTAACACAAATAGTACATATGCAAACCACAAATTCTTAAAAGAACGCTATAGTTATTTTATATATATATAATTAATTTACACATACATGGGTAGAGAAGATAATGTTCAACACAAATTTAACAAAAAATGTTTCTAACGGAAAATACCTAGAAAACTGGGTATCTCCACATTGTACGTCCACTAGAGGAACAGCCTTCTCCTGCACAGCGGCTTCTTTTATTATTCGGAATTCGGATGAGGAGAGAACGATATTTTATATACCTAGATGAAAAATGGATTTACTACTTCCTTTCAAGGCAAATGTGACATTTTCTTTATTAACCCATATTAGCCCGAATTTTTTTTTTATATAAAGACTGTTTTTTGTTGAAATATATGACTCTAGACTGATGCTAGTATGTTATTTTCTGTACATTTACAGAAATATCTTTCAGATTTGCAAAAATACGGTCTTACCATATGGTAACGCTAGGCTTTAAATGAGGAACACAAGTATATTTAAAGAAAAGCATTATTATTCAGTAAATGTTAAGAGCTTACAAGTAGATATAAAAATTAACAGCCCATAACAAAACCAGCAGAATACGACAGATAGAAACGTAAACACTATTACAGAAAGTGATAAATCAAGTTACAATCAACGCACAGACCAACGTCACACTTATTACACATTGTACGTCCACTAGAGGAACAGCCTTCTCCTGCACAGCGGCTTCTTTTATTATTCGGAATTCGGATGAGGAGGTGCCCTTTTCCATCATACCTGACATCATCGCCTACTCTGTTCAATGTTAGGCTGGTTTTGGATAATGCTGGACGACCCGGACCTTTAGGAGGTGTTCCATAGCGCTGGAGATATGACATTACAATTTCACGCAAGTTGACATAAGTTGCCTCCCGATTTTCTATGAATTATCCAGGCATTTTCATTATTTCATAAAACTCGAAATATTGTCATACGATCGTTATGTGTGAACTTGACAACTTATTTGGATAGTTCTAGAAAAATTTAAATAACAATGACTCATTGTTCTAGAAAGATCTCACCCTTATAATAAGTTTGAAATGACGATGACTCAATCTAAACCGCAAAAGTATACTCGTTCGATCGATTTCTTATTTGTTCTAGAAAAATCGAAATGACGTCATTCGACTACCACTTCTTCATTTTAGATAATATATAATAACTCTGCGCGGTATCTAACGATCAGTTTACTTATCAGTAAGATTTCGTTATTACCAATTGGCCACTAACTGTAATAATAATATTATAATGGCAAACAGAGATTTTATGTCTTCTTGGGACTTAAAACAACTATCAAAGGTGTACGTGAAAAAATTTAGTACCCACCTATTGAATTACAAGTTACAGTTTTCTAATGATGCGAAAAAAATTGGCTATGGACTAATAAATTATGAAAAGGGCTCCTTAAAAAAAATAATTGACGAAACCGTGGATAAGGTGAAGGCACAAGTTGGTTACCTACCCGGAGATAGAATGCGAATTATTGCCAACAATGAAGACTTCATCCACCCCGTCTCTACACCAACAGGTACCAATATTTCAGCAAATAATATACTAGATCAAATAGAGAATATTGGGACGTCGAACGAAAAGGTTGATGCATTAGCTACGACGTTTGACATCCAAATTTTTAAGATACCTCGCGGTACTGGTCGTACGAAAATCTTAAATTTCAAAACGAACCGCCATACCAAACGTAGTGTAATCTCTATAAATAATGACAATTTATGTGGAGCTAGAACCATAATAACCGCTCTTACCTATCATAAACACGAGTTCTTATTGGGGAGCAATAATAAACCACTTTCCTTAAACGAAATAAAATATATTAGGAAAGGTCGAGCTCTGCAGACCAAGCTGGCCCAGCGACTGTGCGCGATGGTAGGCTGTTCCTACGAGAATGGGTTTTCTCTGGTCGATTTTCGGCAAGTAGAAGAATATCTACATGTACAAATTAAAATCGTGTGTGCCGAAAATTTTAACAGTGTTATCTATTCCGGTCCGGAAAAATCTATTACACTGTATTTATATAAAAATAAAAATCATTACGATGTAATAAGTAGCATGACCGGCATTTACGGCAGTAGATATTATTGTAATACTTGCTACAATAATAAAAATAAACACACGTGTAAAGATACGCCAGTCTGTACAATGTGTAAACAACCGTCGCACGATATAGGTACCCGCAATAAAATCTATTGCAATGATTGTAATAGATATTGTTTTAATGATTTTTGTAAAGATAAACACTCTTCTGTTTGTGCAACTATCTTTAAATGCTTAACTTGCAATCGACAAGAGCCACATAGGTGTGGTTTTAATAAATGCAAGAATTGTGCAGAATTCATAGACTGTCAAACATCAATGTTTTATAATAAAGAAACAGTTGTAAGGGTGGCATTTGCGATGTACCGTGCACATGTAACAGTCGTGGCCATGGTCGTAATAAAGGATGTCAAAAAGTGTGCAAAGACACGTGTAGTTGTAACGGACGCTTTGAAAAGAAGATCCAGAAGTGCACTTACACCACCAAATATACTTTCTTCGATTATGAAGCGATGCAGAATACAGGTGTGCACATACCTAATTTGATAATAGCCCGTGATTTTGAGAATAAAAAATATATATTGAATAACAATGATGAATTCTGCGAATGGTGAATATCCGATCAGCACAGACGTTCCACAGCCGTTGCGCACAACGCTAAGGGGTATGATTTATACTTTATACTAAAATGTTGCGTGGAAAACGGTATAAAGCCATTCACCATTTATAATGGAATTAAATTAATGTTACTGGAAATATCTAGCATTAAATTAAAGATTATAGACAGTTCTAGTTTCATCGCCGGCCCCTTAGCCGATTTTCCAAAAACTTTTGGCTTGAATGAAATGAAGAAAGGCTACTTCCCCCACTTCTTCAACACCCCTGAAAATCATAATTATATAGGTACACTACCCAATGTTAAATGAAACCTAAACAACGGTAAGCATTTTTGGAATGGTACACTTCACGATCAAATGAAAACTATGTGTTCGATTTTCAACGAGAACTACACGACTTTTGTTATTCCGACGTGGATATTCTGAGAAGAGATTGTTTGGAATTTCGAAAGGAGTGTTTGGAAATCGCTAATATTGACCCGTTGCAATATATCGATGTGGTTTCCCTTTATCCCACCGTACATATTACTATCCCTTTCCCGTAGGACATCCCACAAAAATAAATAGGCCATCCAAATATGACCCTAACTGGTTCGGGTTGGTAAAGTGTAAAATTTTACCTCCCGAAACCTTTACCACCCCGTTTTACCTATAAAAGCCGACAAATTGACATTTGCTTTATGTTGCAAGTGTCGTCACTATGTACCAGAGATATGTAATCATACTGAAGATGAACGAACGATTACGGGATGCTGGACGACACTTGATGTAAACAAGGCTTTGGAGAAAGCTTACGTAATACGGGAAATTTTCGAAGTGTAGCACTTTTCACAGAAATCTACAGATTTATTCCAGGATTACATTAAGGATTTCATGAAAATTAAATTGGAAACAAGTCCGCATAAATACGAATCAAACTAGGCCTACGCTCGTAATATCAAAGAACAGATGGGTATAGAGCTGAACTTGAACAACATTGGTGTCAATCCGGGAAGAAGGGCGGTAGCAAAAATTTGTCTAAACTCGTTATGGGGTAAATTTGGCCAGAGATTGAAAATGAGTCAGAGCGAATTTATCAATGACCCGAAGAGATGATACGAAATATTATTGGACGATAAAATAGTCTCAAATTGTACGTTTGTAAACGAAGACGTTGTTCATGTGACCTTCAAATACAAAGATTGTTTTGTGGAAGACTCCACATCCACCAACATATTTATCGCGACATTTACCACTTCTAATTGTTAGGATCGGCCCTATATATATCATATTTACCCAACATCCTGTATATACATAGAATTTTTACTATTTTTATCATGTCATTTCATGTATACTGCTCGACTCGTAAGGTCGCTTATCTTATTTTTATCATCTTAATTTATGTATATTTTTATTAACTATTTTATCATTGCTCGACTCATAGGTCACTTGATTTATTACTATATCACCTTTTCTTTAAGGGTCACTTAATTTTTATTATTGCAAAGCCAATAGTGTTCACTTTTCTTTAAAATACCATTTATTTTGGCAAGACTATTGCTAGTAACGTTCCAAAAGCGGAACCAAATTTTAATATAAAAGATCGATTTTGCAAAGCGATTCTTCAGACAGTGTATTATCATGAACAGAATGTAACAGAACATTGTATTACCATAGGAAGAACAGAATAGTAGTATTAGCACTCACTCATCAACTCGACTCATGTAAGTGTCTATTATATATATATTAACAAGAATAAAACTGTTGGAAGCTCTTCACTTGGTTTATCTTCAACAAGTCTACTATAAAGTAGGATTGTTACATAAAAATTGGCGCAGTCAGTAGGATTTACTTTTGGGCTTTTTGAAAATCATCTCCAGGCTTTGGAATTTTAATTCCGAAAAATGGAAACGAATCACATCCAAGTTTGCAGTTAAAACTTGATTCGTCAAAGCTACTCAACAGATAGTAATTCTTTTCCATAATATTTTCCCCAATTTATTCTTTTTGAATTGTGTATTTCCTTTGTGTGAGGTGTACCATATTTTATTTAAAATCACGATAGTGTAGTAGGTATATATATACATATTTATATATTTTTTTTATCACCATTGAGTGATATTATTTTGGGAAGTATTAGTACTATCGTATCTTAATTAACATGTCGAGTCCAAATCAATCAAGCAAGGTAACGCCTAACGACAACGAAAGTGTAGGCACTTCATTCAAATTAACATTTTTGTGTTCACTCATTTATTTATTAATGTCATCCTCAACTGGCAAAACTTTTTCAAGAAAGGATTCCTAGGATAAAAAAAATATAACTTCACAAAGAGTGATTTTGGTAATGAGAATTTCATACCGAGAAGTTGACTGGAGATTTGGAACTTAAAACTTCCATATATCCCTAAAAATGCATAAGTTCTTTAATAATAAATATGTTTGCATGAGATTATTAAAAAAATGAAAGAAAAGCTAGTACCGATTACTATGTGCTACAATAAACAAATTGTTACTATTTTGTCACTTAAGTTTTGTAAAAAGTTTATTCCGATATATTCAACGGTTTAAAAGAAATTAGTGACAGAAATAAGTTACTGCCAAAATTTCAATATCTAGGATGTTATAGTTTAATCAGGATTTGTATCTGAAGAAGTAAAATGCATTAAATTTCGCTTAAATTTGGCAGGTATTTATTATTATTCGGTGTTTGCTCTGGCACGTGCGTACATTTTAAAATTAAACATTTCATGTTTAATGTATTAGGGAGTGGTTAGGACTCCCTAATATTCGGAATCGATGATTTTTTATTTTATTTTTTGAAGTACTTATATTTTTAATTACGAATCGATCACTTTATATACGCAATTTGAGAATGAAGTCATGAGTAACCGGTAACGTGCTGGACTACCAAAGCAGTTCCCCGAGAGAGAGCGGGTTCAAATTCTCTTTAGGTAATATCTTTTTTAAAGCCTAACTCAACCAATTGATTATTTGGGGGGGGGGGGAGGGAGTGTTGGGTAGTTATTATCTATGCATCAAAGTGAAATTCTTATACATAATTACAAACCGGTGAAGCTGTGTCTTCAGAAGATGGTTCGTAATCGGGATCGGAATCATCCGAAGTCTCACACATCTCTAAAAATGATACAAAAATAGTATTTTAATAATTTGCAATTTTTTTTGGCAGTTTTATGCTTAATAATTATGAGTTGCAAGGTAACGGTAATTTTTTTCCTAAGAAAAGAAACATTAAACAGAATGAGATGTAATTAAACCATTAAGCCTAAAAGTTTATCAATAACTCAAATCTTTTGACCGATAGTAGACAAATATTTGATTGATGCTATTACTAACTTGAGTTCCAACCCGGCGCCTCTTACAACAGGATAGTTCAAATTGGAGCATTTCTACCGGAAAACCTAACTCGGGCATCAACAGACCGGAATGCAAAATAAAACAAAACACTGCAATATCTAGGGTGCACTTTTTGTGAAACATGATTATATAAACAACGAAGAAGAAAAGAACAATGGAGTAGTTTCACTAAAATAATTTATTACACTCGACAATTGTTTCGATCTATGTGATCATTTCAAGTATGCAGTATGTAATCTCTTGAAAATGATCACACAGATCTCGATTATTAATGAAGGTATTGCACTGGGATCTTTCATTTTGTATTTATCAATAATCGATTTCTAGATATCAATTTTATAGTCAAGAATTTGAATCACGCTGTACATTTCAATTAATTCATAATGACATTTTGGAAAAAGGGGTGGGTACTAAATCTACAACACTTTTTAACTCAACGATTCCTTAATATACATATTTCAACTTCTTAAAGCGATCTCTAAATAAAATTGAAAATTAAGAGAAAAACATACATTCCAATATGTTGGAAAATTATTACCAACATTTAACAATCTAATATAACAAATAATAACTATTCAACAAAATAAAAATTTATAGGAAACGTTGAGTTTAAAAGATTTGTGTTTATAGTATCCACTTGTTTGCCCAAAATCCCAATATTTATTCTATTTCATATTTATTAATATGGATGAGAACATGAACAATTATTGTACCATACTTTTAGTAGACTTATTCTGATTAGTGAAAACGGTTACTTACCTGCATTGCTTGCTAAAGTAATTATTTTCGAAGTTCTTGCACTAAACATTTTTAAATAACCCGTTAGGTAATTTCAAGACACCTAAAGATTTAAAGACCTTACGAGGTCCGATATATCAAAACTTTAAAGTTTCATCCGTTGGCAATTCAAACTGTTACACGAAATTTGGTTGATATTACATACGTATAATTATGAGGTAGTAACATAGAACTGTATAACACCTTAAGGGATCCGAACAGTGTTGCCATTTTTCAGATCCCGTATTCATACAATTTACATTACCTATGATATATAATCACTTACCACAACGCCCCCTCAATGAATAAGCGTGAACTATCTTTAAATACAATTAGATTAAAACTGAAGAAAGCGAGATCCACCGAATGAGTTCATTATACGCTTGCGTAGTACACAAAAGTATCCAAATGCTTATTCTCCCGTTGCGAGATCGGGCATACGGATCTCATGATCTCGCATTCCGCAAATTTGTCTATATATAGATCTCGTATTCCTCCGCAAAGAATATATATATATATATATATATATATACTGATAAAGGGTACTTTGTCACTTCCGAAACGGATACTAAGGGTACGTTGTTACCTCATATATAACGTTGCCACCTCCGTTTACGGAGGTGACAACGTTTTTCAATATTAACAACAGTTTTAGCATTAAGATGGCATCAGCGGTCTTATTTTAATTTTTGATGTGGAGGTGACGAGGATACCCCCTTACTCATAATAAGACATTTTAGTTCAACGGTTTACCGTTGACGCTAAAGTCGCCTCTCTTTAGTGAATTGCAACACGTTGTCCCCTCCACCATATATTGTTCATTTTTGTGTTACCAGCACTACGTTATCACCTCCAAAAAGTGGCAACATTGGCAGAGGTAGTAGCGCCCATTAGAAATAACGAGTTCAATATAGAAGATATCGCGTAACTAACGGTCAGTTACAAAATGTCATCCCGAGCTCGTTTAATTTTGAAATTAGCTAATGAAGTCATGGGTAAGAAAAATCCATAATACATTGTTTAGTAATAATACAATAAATTTATCATCTCTCATACATTTAAATATTTTTAATTTGCTATAACGGTAATCTCCAAGGAAGCAGAATGTTAAGTATTCTGAATTACAAATTTAATATATTTTATCTTAACGCTGATTATCTGGCTTCCTTATAAAAACTTTTTGTTGTCATATTATGAATTAATTTGAATGGCACGGTAAAAGTATATTATGCAACAAGTGCGAAAAATTTGCAAAATTTTTCGTTTACTATAACATCTAGCAGTGGACCTGAAAAATAATGTGTATTTACGGAATAGAGCTTCTCTTACTTTGAAAATTATTTAGATAATGAAGCACACGATTATTGCAACATATCACAAAAGTATATATTACAATTTTTTTGAAAAGGATGATCGAGGCCTACCAAAAAGCGATCAAAAACAAATTAATCTTCAATGAGATGAGATGAGGTTTTCGATACTTGTTATATAATTTTGGTGCTAAACTGTAAATATTTCCCTCCATCAAAAAATGAAAAACTTTAAATGTTTAGAAAAATTAAAAGGCACTAGAGACCAGTGCTCCGAAATACATCAGGATCTCCAATGCTCTTTAAATTTTTTAACATTTAAAAGTTTTTGTTTTTTAATGGAGGAAAATATTTACATTTTTGCTTCAAAATTATCTATCTTGTTAATATTTTATAATAATTAATTTTTCGGTATTTTAAAAACGTAAATTATTCATACCTACGCAATTTAGAAAATTTAATTTTTATTTTTTACGCATATAAAGAGAAAGACAGTCAGAAACTTACTTTGGATCAAGAAAGCTATCAAAAAAAAGTAACGGTACGTTTTGCAAAATTTAAAAAATTGAAGTTTGCGTAGTTATGGAAAGCTTTCAGGAATGGTTACATTGTAACGATGTGGAAAATGACAATCGAGCAATCACAGAACAACAAAATTTTGAATCAGATCAAGACAAAAAATTTATAAATTGGGACAGAGACAATAATTTCCATTCAGGCAATTTTAGTTGTATTAATAGGCACATCGGAAAACGATCTGCAAAAGCTCTTGGTAATTAAGAGCTAGAGTTAGGAAAAAACGTTATTACTCAGGAAGATAACAGTCAACAAAATGACAGAGATAAATTAGAGGTAGTCAACATAGACCAAGATAAAAGAAGATATTGTAACTAAATAAATATAACTTTTAAGGAAAGTATAAATAACGATTTTAACCATAATTTAAATGGCACTGACAGTGATAGAGTTTTAACAGAACTTCGGCCCGTAGAAACAAGCGATGAAAGGGTTCTTCAATCGTGCAATAATGGCAATATCGAACTAGTTTGTAACGTTGCATGTTCTGAAAAAGAAATCAAGGTATTTTACTATATTTTATCGTAATTTATCCTGTTGATACTATCACCCCTCGTTTTATCAGAAAATTCCTGATATTTTGATAAATGCATCTAATATAGAAGGCACCATCGACGAATTCAATGAAGAATTTGAAATAATATCGGCAAGTTATGACGACTGTGTAAAGGATATGGACTTCAATATTATTGACTACTTAGACAAAGACAGTGATTTAGAAAATGTTTACAGTAGCGATGAGTTTGAGAGTAGTTGTAGTAATTATAGTCGAGACCAAAACTTCAAATTAAATAAGGCTAGTAAAGAAGATACATGTTTAAAAAAGAATAACAGTGATATCATTAAACAGTTACAACCTACTTGTATTAAAGTAAGTTATGTTTTTTTGCAGCTTTTGTTAAATCTTATAATATCTAATAATGTATTAAATGGGTGATTTATGATGAGATTTTTTTTATAGAATAAAAACTGCCGTGATGAAATTGTTAGATGTAGGTACTGCGATACAGATATTATTTCAAAAAACTATATGAGACATTTAGAAAGACATCATGGGTCTGAAAACGAAGTCCGTAATATATTAAAACACCCATTAGGAAGCAAAGAAAGACGACAAGCTGCTGCGTTACTAAGAAACTCCACAAATTTTGATCTTTTCATTTCCGGCACAACACGACCTGTTCGAGAGGACATTCAAAAACTCGAAGATAACTTAACTTACTATCCCTGTGCGTTCTGTAAAGGTTTGTTTTTAAAAAGTTACCTGAAACGCCACTCTAAATTGTGTATTGCTCAAGAAGAAAGTAATAGTTCTGAAAAACTCATAAGAAGAAATCATATTAGAGACTCTCAAACAGTAGTAGCATGCGCCAAAGATCCAACAGACACAATTTCTATATTAAACGTTAAGAAAGAGGTAAATGGTTGTTTTACTTTAATTCTTCATTTTTTAAGTACCTACTTATATATCATTTGTAAATATCGTAATTACATATATTTTGTCAGGTTTTCGACTTAATGGCTGGCGATGAAATTGCCTTTGAAGCAAAAAAAGATTTATTGGTTGTTCATTTTGGTGACTCTTACTTAAAAAAACATAAGAGAGAGCGCATGGCTTATTCATGCAGCAATAGAATGCGTGAGTTGTCCAGGTTGCTAATTGCTTATAGAAGCATAAAAGGGAAAACTAACATTACGTTCGCGGAACTTCTTCATCCGCGTAATTTTGATGCTGTCGTGTCAGCAGCCAGAAACATCGTAGGCTACGACCCATTAAAAAAAACTTTTAAATCACCTAGTCTTGCCATGCATTTGGGAAACTCCCTTAAATCTGCCTGCGATGAACTGAGTCATCTAATATTAAAGGAAGCTAGTGGTTTTAGATGTAAATCACCAAATGACTCTGAGAAATGGTTAGAAAAAGTAAAACAGTTTAAAAGGCAGATAGAAGCACGGTGGAATATAGAATTAGGATCACTGGCAAATAAGGATCTGCAGGAGAAGAGGTGGCGAAAACCCTTGCTTCTACCACTAGTCAGCGATATAAAAATCTTTAGGGATTATTGTCTGAAAGTTGCTAATGATTGCGAAAAAGACTTCCTTGAAAAAAAGGATACTCAAAAAACGTACAAATTATTAGTGCAGTCCACTTTAGCACTGCTAATTGTTTTCAATAGAAGACGTACAGGTGATGTTCAGTTTTTAAAAATCAGTGACTATAAAATGGACAAAGATAGTAATTATTCAGATTTTGATGCGGCATTGACCGAAACAGAAAAAATATTAACAAAAAAATATAAACGGATTGTAAACACCGGAAAGGGATCTCGGGCTGTGGCAATCTTAGTGCCTCAGCTACTCCAATCATACATTAATTTATTGTTACAACATAGGGAGAAATACATTTCTCCAGATAATGAGTACATTTTTGCTACACCTGGTAGCACAATAAAATGGGGGAAGGGTGACGTTGCAATACGCAACCTTACAAAAAATTTAAAATTGAAAAATCCGCTTGCTATTTCAAGTAACAAAATGCGAAAACAAATAGCTACGATTATGCAACTTCTTAATTTAAGCGACGATGAAGCAAAACAATTCGCGAGTTTCATGGGTCATACGCAAAAGACACATTCAGAATACTATGAGTAAGTAAAAATTTTAGGTCAATATTGATCTTAATTATTATTAATAATTTATTTCAGATTACCTGTTGATTTATATCAGACAGCTAAAATTTCAAAATTATTGCTTCTTATGGAAAAAGGGTCAATCCCTGCAGAATTTAAAGGGAAAGCATTAGCAGAAATAGAAATAGATGTGAATCATGAATATGCCGAAGAAAATGAAAATGACGGTAAACTTTTAAAAATACCCACGTGAATATTATAATTTTATTTATTTTGAATATCTGTTTTATTATAATTTTTCGGTTATTTTCAATATTTTAAAGTTAAATAATTAAGTTTAATTAATTTCAAACAAGCGTTACCACCGATCTTCATAACATTAATATTTATTGAATCAGAATTGGTTTGTTTGTATTTCTATATATAAAACGCACTACTTACCGGCTCTCAAAAAAATTTTACATACAAGCAGGACTAAGATGAAATAATATTTTGTTAACAAAATTAATTTGACTTATCAATTTTACTACAGATGACGGTGGCATAATGCTCTATGAATCCATAAATGAGAATTGCACAGTTGATGATTACTGCATTTCTGATAATTTTCCAGTTCAGGCAAAAAACTTACTAGATAAGGACCCATCCTTCAATAAAAAGAGAAAGACTGACAACGGTATGTGTGGGCTTTCTTGATTTTTCTTAATCTCAGTTCTTTTTGTAACAAGTTTGGGATAATCCGTCCCTTTCTCTTCATAACGCAATTTGTCTAAATGACTGTTACACTACATCATTTCTATATAAAATTTATTATATTAACAGATTTTAATAAAGAAATTGATGAGACTGACAAAGCTACTGCTGGTAAAAGAATTGCTATAAGAAGACGAGGTATGATTAATTGAATACCAAGGAAAATGACAACAATATTAAGTATACTCAAAATTTTAGGGTGGACTGACAATGAAATCAGTTTGCTGAAAGAAGAATTCAAATTATTGATAAAAAAGAAAACATATCCCTCTGGTGAAAAAATTAAAGAATTTATAAGGAAAACAGGCATGAATCGAAGTGTAGCTGTGATAAAGTCAAAACTTCAGCACTTAATGAAATTCTGACTTTGTCTTCCTTCTATCATTTTTGTTTTGTGTTACTAAGAATGTTACGTTAATTTTTTTTTTGTTTTATATAGAATAAATTTTGACCGTCTTCATACTATAATTTTTTTGTTTTACTAAGAATTTTATGTTAATTTTATTTGTACTATTTTAGCCTAATATTTTTACGTTATACATTGCATTTTGTGTTAAAACAATTTCTAATTTGTTTTATATATTTTATATCGCTTTGAATGAATAACATTTATTTAAAAGTTCAACAGTTTTTTTTGAATTCCTAATACATTCGATTCCTATTTAACATTGGCTATTACCAGTCGGTCGTACACTATTTTACGTATTGCAAGCTGCAACTTCGGTTTATGAATGCCGTTAGTGTAAGTGAAAACGGCAACGCTGGCGGAGGTGATAACGTCTGAATAGTATCAAACAGTTTATATGTCTCGGAGGCGAATACGCATCTTGTATAAACTGTATATATAACATATTAATATCTTGAAAATCATTTCCCCTCTCACCAATCTTCGGTTCTATGGATTCCCCTCATCAGAAATATATGACATTTATGATTATATACAAACAGGAAACTCCGGAGGTCAGGTCGCCTCCTCCGTATACCGGAGGTGACAACTTAACACGTATCAATATATATATATGTATGTATAAGCGGATCTTTGTTCCCTCCGGGTGAAAGCCAAGGCGGACCAACCTCCGGGGTATTGCTTTAAATTATTTCCAAAATATTTGCATATATGGGTTTTTACATGTTTCTCAAGAGAGGGGTAAGAATTTCTGTAATTGTACGTATATATATTCATAATAAAAGCAATTCATTGTTCCTTCCATGTTACATTATGTATTAGTAAATATTAGTAAAGATCTGACAATTAAGTTACCTCCGATAATATTTCCATTCCTGGGAGGGTGGTGCGCGCGATATTTAGAGAAACCAATACAATAAGCTAAATAAACCTATCGGTGCTGTAGCAGTAACCTATGAAATAATCATTTATAACGCTGATTACTTGGGGAATTTGAGCGGCTGTTTTTTACTAAATTTTGTACCGTAAAAGCATAGGAAATCATCAGCTATTAGAATTTCAGCAAACTCGCCTGTAATACTTACTATTTTTCCACTATACGTTTTTTTTTTTATTCGTAAGAGATGGAAAATTATTAGGCATATATTTGCGGTTAAATAATTGTATAATTATTACATCTGATATCATTTTATTGTATTTAAAAAAGTTTAACATTTAATAGAAGAAACACGCTATGTTTAATATTTGTCACTTCGTGATACCCAATTTTCTTTGTAAATGTTGGAATTAGGATTTTATTATTGCCGGTGTTATCTGAAGTTTATGTTTTTTTATAAATTCGTCAAGTTTTGAGGAGGATGGGTATATTGCTCCTTTTATATAACTGCCGAATTCTTCTTCTAATAAAGAAATTTCTTCAGGTAAACTAACCTAAAAATTTTTCAGATAGCATGTCAGCTATTATTTACTTAAGTATTTTAACTTATTTTAGAAATTCCCTATATACATCCAAGGAAATAGTTATATTTGTATATAATTAATAATTATTATAGATAACAAGATTTACACTTCTTAAAAGTTGAATGAAATAGATAGATAAAATATAAGTGCCTACCTTTTTTATTATTTAAGTTTCGTTTGAGGTTCGTAGTAGGTTTATTATCTGTATGTCCATCTTCAATTATGGGAGATGATTCTATAAAATAACGTATTAACTTTACAGAACACAAATTTTTTGTTATCTAAAATTTGTATTTCTGTACTTACTTGCGTTGTTGTCAACCACGCATTCGTTGATATCGACTTCAATTTCTGATAAGGACTTTCCCTTATACTCGGTTGGAATTCCTTTTTCCATCATGATGAGGAGTTTTACTACTTTCGCCGCTTGGTAAATGTCAGTAGTATATTTATGTATCTTCTAGATACAAATGTCCAAATATGGTATTGTTTTTACTCGTAGGCGTGTTTTGTTTATGTTATTAGGCTTATGATTGGTTGAGGAGTGCGTGGGGGGTTGTGTCTTGTTAATATTTGTGGGCGTGTTTAGTGTATGTTGTTGTTTTTTGGTTGGTTTATGTAATAAAAACATGGAGACGTGTTTTTTTTGTTTATAATAAAGGTGGGGATGTGGGTCTTGTGTAAGGAAATGGCGACGACAACGACGACGACGGAGGTATAGGTAATAGGATGGATATTTGTATATTTACGAAGAAGGGGGCTTTATTTTTTGTTAAACAACAAAATGGCGTTGATGATGTCGAATGAATACTCTTATGGTTTTATATATTTATTAAAAAAAAATATATATCTTCCATGTTTACTTTGATAGATACTAAATTAAATTTAGCTTCACCTTTATAACACTGTTAAATTTATTTTAAGGTCTTATGTGCTTTATTTTTACATTCATCCTAAATTAGGTACATTAAACTAGAGCTTTACTTTTATTAATATTTTTATTTATTCATAAGAAATATAATTAGATACATTAACTCAGTTGTTTTAATAATATTTTATTTATTAATATAAAATATGATACATTAAATCGTTGATGTAGTAACCCATATCGGTAGGATATGCTTGAGACTCACCATTGTTGCCGACGACGATATTCTCCACTTCGTTACCGTCAGAGAGATTTTCATCGCTGTGTAGTTCTACAGGGTCGATGTTGTTGGAGGAGTCTTGTATAGATCGTACCTTCTTCATTAGTTCGTCTTCCTCTTGTTGTTTGATCTTGAAATCTGAAACTGTCATTATTTCTAGACTATATATTTTTCCCTTTTGACCGGTGTTGATGAGGACATAGGTGGATGTTGATAATTCCATTAAGTTTTCATCATCTAAACCGTTATAACGTTCTGGTAGAAACAGTCTCTTGTCTCCGTCCAACTCGAGCAGTACTCGTTCTCCATATTTGCTTTGAAAGCGACTCGCTTTCGTTATTAAGTAGCCCTTTCCCAGTTCCATATTCATTAAATTTAAGAATTTGTAAGCACCAAATCCGTTAAATTTTTCTAACATATTTTTCCCTTTATTGCGAGAGGTGGCGGCTTTTGCTTTAGATGACGTTGTCATTTTCTTGGTTTTGGTAGCAGTCGTTGTTGTTGAGTTCATTCCAGTCTTTTTATTCATTTTACAAACCACTACAAAAAATAGACATAATAAATACATTAATTGATAATAATTAACAAATTAAATTTACTACTATTAAATGAAAGATTCTTTAATTGCATTAGAAATAATAAAGTAACAAATAGAAAAAAGGATTTAATAAAAAAAATATAAGTAATAGAGTAATAACTAGAATACTTACGATGTATGAAGTGTAGTTGAATATAATTTAATCTTGAACGTTCAGCGTTTTTTGTACTAAACACACACACGAAGAGAAGTGTAGGTGAATATGGTTTAATCCTACAAGTTCAACCTTTTATACGAAAACGCACGAGCATCGAACTTGCAATCACGAATGGGGGAAAGTAGGTTGTTGTTTTAGAGGGGCCAAAATACCATTAAAAATATGTAGATCGATGCTGTTAAAACATGAATTAAACAACTGATAATAAGTAGGTCCGTACCACAGAGGTGATCCGAATTCGATTACTGATCAATTCAGAATAGGTGAAATATTGAACACTCTTTACGTCTATCATTATTATTAAACAAGTGTTAAGGGTTTTATAAATCATAAAATAATAAGTAGGCCCGTTTGAAATTTATGTTTTTTTTTATGAGAAAATTAAAACAACGTACCTATCTATACCTGGGGTAAGTGAGTAGGTATAAATGGTAATTTTGTTTATGTTGTATACTTAGTTCTTATTCTATTTTTGGTGAAGATCATCATTGCAGTCGAGAAACTATTTTTTTGAAATTCATTTAGTCGAAGTGAAGTGTTTAAAATGTTTTTATGTGAATTTTGTGGTCTATCGTTTGAAAAATTAGGAAAACTGTTGAAACATTATCGATTAACTCATGACGATCGTAACCTTCCTTTAATGTCTACAAAGAAAAAACAGCTTCAACCTTCTACCAGTTCAGATCAGGGTTATTTGGTTGTAAAAAAAGGTAACCCATCATCAAATTCAAACAGGGTTTCCAAGATATGCGAAATATGTTTAGTAGAAGTCCCCTTAAATGCTTGGGTTCCTCACCTTCGAACCTTATCACATAAACGGAAATTATCTAGCTGGCAACACGAAGAAGGATTTAAGGTATGTCGTATTATCTAGAAAATTTCTTATTATTTTATAAATATTATTATCATATCATTTACAGGTTGTTAGAAGCAATTTTAAGCAACGAATTGAAACTCTTCTGTTTGAAAACAAATGGGACGAATGTTTGATACCTTCTGAGTTTTTATCAGAAGTAGAAATGAGAGCTATTCCCGAACTAAAACGACAACTATCTAAACATACAGCTTTCAAGTTTAATATGGAGTTGTTTGGACAGTATGTGAAATTAATCAACGAACAGGTAACAGTGTCAGTTAAATCATTTCAAACAAAGATGTGTACGATAATTCTTGAAAAAGATTTGAAACCAATTTTTAACGATATGAAAAATCAGATAATAACTAAAACCGATGAATTTCAAGAGAGGGACAGTGGATGGATATTAGTTAAGTTACTTTATTTAGAACTTAATATTAATGAATATAAACCCTTAAAAGGATCTAGTTACATTCCCTTGCCTACTAATATTCAAAGAAAACATGCTTGTATTAATATTAAGAATAGAGATATTTTTTGTTTTAAGTGGGCTATAATTAGTGCTCTAAGTGATGTTGAAATTAATACTGGTATAGTATATTCATATGATATACGTGATATCAGTTCAGACATTATTACGTTAAAGAATAATTTAAAAATAAATTTTAGCAATTTAAACTTTCCGCTTAAGGTCAACGACATATCATTATTTGAAGCGATTAACGAAAATATTAGTGTGAATGTGTTTGGTTTAGAAGGAGATCACGTTGTCGGACCATTTTATTGTACTCCGATAGAAAAAACAAAACATATTAATTTATTGTTTCTACAAGAAGATGAGAAATCACATTATGTTTGGATAAAAAATATTCAACTTACAAAACATACCGAAAACTTGTATTTGTGTAATTATTGTTTAATTCATTTTCATACGGAATATCAACTTCAGAACCATAAAAATGAGTGTAATAAAATCGTAACGAGAATGCCATCTCCTCTTAAACTGGATGAATGTCTGGTGAAATTTAATAAATTTCAAACAGGTGTTCAAGTACCATTCGTAATATATGCTGACTTTGAATGTATATTACAAAACATAGATACTTGTTTACCTGAACCATCTGTCTCATCGACCACGAATACGCAACAACATATTCCGTGTGCATTCTCATATATTATATGTTGTAGTTATGACAACAGTTTAAACAGATTACGTGTTTATAAAGGAGCTGATTCCCCTAGAAAATTTGTTGTATCTCTTGTGAACGATATAAAGAAAATTTATAACAGTTCTTTTAAAAATCCAAAGCCTATGAATCCATTAACGCGTGAAGAGAGAGAGATTCAACTTAATTGTGATAAATGTCATATATGTAAGAAGGATCTAGAAAATGATAGGGCAGCTGATCATTGTCATTTTACAGGTAAATACCGCGATCCCGCTCATAACAAATGTAACTTATTGTATCAGATACCAAAATTTTTTCCGATTTTCTTTCATAATTTCCGGTTACGATTGTCATTTAATAGTAAAAGCACTTGATGTATTCGAAGGAGATATTAACTTGATTCCGTTAAATAAAGAATTATACGTATCACTTTCTAAACGTATTCAGGTTAATGAACTTGAAACGGTAATTACGTTTTCTTGATTCTTTTCGATTTATGCCGTCAAGTATTGAAAAACTTGCTCAAAATTTACCATCTTCTGACTTTGAAAATGTTAAATCGGTCTTTCCAACACGTAATCAGTTTGAATTGGTTATCAGAAAAGGAGTACTACCTTATGAATATTTAGATTCATGGGATAAATTAGAGATTGCATGTTTACCATCTCAGAACAGCTTTCACAATAAATTAACAAATACTGAATGTTCTGATAGTGACTACGAACATGCGGAGAAAGTATGGAAAGAATTTAAATGTAAAAGTTTAAGGGATTACTTAAGAATTTACTTAATAACGGACGTACTATTACTGTCAGACATCTCAAAATTTTAGGAAAGTATGTTACAGAATACATTGCCTTGATCCCTGTCAGTTTTACACTTTACCTGGATTAAGTTGGAATGCGATGTTGAAATATACAGGTATAGAACTCGATTTATTAGACGATATAAGTATGCATACATTTATAAAAAGATCCATAAGAGGCGGTCTTACTCAATGTGTTCATCGACATTCTGTAGCTAATAATAAATATATGGAAGGTTACGACAGTACCAAACCATCACAATATTTAATGTATTTGGATGTTAATAACTTGTATAGATGGGCAATGACGCAACCTCTTCCATATAGTTCGTTTGAATGGGTTCAGAATGTAGATGATATAAATATAATGGATATTTCCGAAGATTCTGAAATTGGTTATATATTTGTAGTTGATTTGGAATATCCGAAATATTTACACGATGAGCACAACGATTTGCCTTTTTGTGCTGAAAATAAATGTAGTCCTTCTTCAAATAGTAAATATTTAAAATTAATTCCAAATTAAGAAGACAAAAAGAATTACGTTATTCATTATAGAAATCTTCAGCAATGTTTAAAGTATGGTTTGAAACTGATTAAAATTCATAGAGCTATCCAATTTAAACAATCACGTTGGCTAAAAAAATATATCGATTTGAATACTTATCACCGTACTCAAGCAAAAAATGAGTTTGAAAAGGATATATTTAAACTTAAAATAAATTCTGTGTACGGTAAAACCATGGAAAATGTTGATAAACGTAGAGACGTGAAAATTGTATTACAATGGGAAAATTGTGGTAAACGATTAGGTGCTAGATCGCTTATAGCTAAACCAAATTTTCACAGTGCAACTCATTTTACACAAGATATGGTTGCTATTCAGTTGAATCGTGTTAAAACTTTTTATGACAAACCTATATACCTTGGTTTTGTCGTATTAGAATTATCAAAATTATTAATGTATGATTTTCATTACGGTTTTATGAAACCAAAATTTAATCAAAACTTAATTTTAAATTATATGGATACGGACTCTTTTATATATACTATTCAAACAGAAGATTTCTATCATGATATAAAGAGTTCTATTGTCAATTATTTCGATACTTCAGCATACAAACCTGATAATCCCTATAATTTCCCACTTTTAAATAAAAAGATACCAGGTTTATTTAAAGATGAAAATAATGGTTTAATTATGAGAGAATTTATTGGGTTAAGACCAAAAATGTATTCTATAGATGTAATAGATATGAAGGTTGTAAAGAAAGCGAAAGGAATTAAGAAAATAGCTGTAGATAAATTAAGTATAGACAACTACAGAGATTGTTTGTATAAGCAGAAGATTTATTATAGTAATATGTTAATGTTTCGGTCTCAAATACATAATATATATACACAAAATGTAAATAAGATATCGTTAAGTTATTTAGATGATAAGAGATATATAAAGGAGGATGGGGTTTTGACCTATGCCTGGGGACATTATAATATAAAATAAAACTGTTAAATGCTTTTCTTGTTTTTTTTTTTTTTTCTTTATATATTTATTTTTAACATGTCTACAAGAAATAAACAAGTAAGTATAAAGTGTTTTTTATAATATGGGTAACATACTCGTAAGCCAGTTGTAAAGTACCATACAGTTTGTAAAACTACACATATGAGGCGATTTAAAATGGTGTAAGCAACATGTCTTCAATTTTTCAAATTTCGGACAATAATAATTGTCACTTAAATCGATCATTCTTATATTAGATTCATATTTTAACATATGATCAAGATATTCTTTCTTCTCATTACCTTTAACAAAAATTACATCGATCTTTTGATTAATAATAATCTACTCTAACACAGAGTACACATCTTCGAATGGAATTAGTCCTTCAGAATAGCGTATTCCATGATGATTTTGTTCTAACCATCTTGTTTGTCTTTTTGTGGTGTTGTCCAAATCATGAAACGGTTTTGGTGGTTTGAATAGAAAATGCCCAATTTGTTGTCCACTTACAAATGTTAATTCTTTCGGTATAAATTCAGGAATTCTAAATCCCTGAATATCAATCGCAATAAATTTCATTGTATTATATATCTATTTTTCTTTTAACACATACAACTGGCAACCTTCTAGTACTACTATTACTACTATTACTTAGTATTTTATATAGGAGTTTATCCCACCACATATATATATTTTTTAATTATTTTCATATAAGGTTATACATTAAAATAAACATATTGTTACGTAATTTACAATATCACGTATTTATCTCAACACTTTTTATTAAATTAACTCTTTAACGACAACGATTCAATAACTATTTTGATAACAACAACAACTCAATAACTATTTCGCTTGTCAATCGCTTTCTCCTCTTCTCGCTTATATCTGTCGCTCTCTTCTATCAAAATACTCCTAATACTGTCCAACGCTGTTCCTTATATAGTATTATGGACGATTCTAGGCAACTCTCGAAACGTCCAGCAACTCTCGGACTTTCTGGAACGCGTCATAGATTACTTCCACACAATTTTCGCAGTCGGCGCTTGTCAACGTCAGAATGACACATCTGTCACACTGCCCCCCCTCTAGCGCTGATCGACCCGATCAGTTTCTTCCACTGTGTATGGAGCCAACCGGTCGAGGTGTACAACTTTCATCTTCAATTTGGGGCCTCGTTGTATCCTGTAGACGACATCGTTTATCCGGGTAATCACTTTGTACGGGCCCTCCCAATTCCGTTGTAATTTGGGGCACCTTCCTTTCTTGCGAACTGGGTTATAGAGCCATACATGGTCGCCCTCCCTGAATCCAGTGGAATTCGCTCGCTGATCGTAGCGGGTCTTCATCCGGTCACTTTCGAATTTTATTCTTGTTCTGACGGCTTTATGGATGGTGTTAAGCCGCTCGCGTAGTTTAGACAGATAATCGTCCGTGGACAGCGAAGAATCTTCAGGTCGGCCAAACATCAGATCAGCAGGTAGTCTTAGTTCTTTCCCGAATAGCACGCAGGAATGTGTCTGTCCGGTGGTCTCGTGTATGGATGTCCTATAGGCCAGAAGGAATAAGGGAATGTGGCGATCCCAATCGGTCTGATGATCGTTTACGAACATCCTCAGGTTGTTTTCTATAGTCGCATTAAATCGCTTTACCATGCCATCAGACCGAGGATGCAGCGGAGTCGTTCTAGTTTTCCTTATTCCCATCAATTCACATACTCGTTGGAATATTTCTGATTCAAAATTTCGGCCCTGGTCAGTGTGAATCTCCATAGGAACTCCATATCGGATGATCCAGTTGTTTATTATTGCCTCCGCCACGGTGGTTGAATCCTGGTTGGAGATTGCATAGGCTTCCGGCCACTTGCTGAAGTAATCCATCACCACGAGGATGTAGCGGTTGCCATCTTCAGTTCGGGGAAAGGGACCAGCGATATCCATGGCTATTCTTTCGAATGGTGCTCCGACGTTATACTGGTGCATCTTTCCTCGTGTCCTGGTTCTCGGACCTTTGTTGGAAGCACATACTTCGCATTTTCAACACCAGTCTTCCACATCCAATCTAGCGTTCACCCAGTAATACCGTTCACGTATTTTCTCTAATGTCTTCTTCACTCCAAAATGTCCACCTCCAGTCCCAGCATGCAGCTCTTTTATTACTTCTTTCGTCTTCTTCTTGGGCAACACAACTTGTAGGCGCTTCTTGGTCCCGTCTGGACTTTCCCAGATTCTTTTAAGGACTCCATTCTCGAGCTTTAGTGAATCCCATTGGGCCCAATAACATTTCGTAGTAGTACTAAGGGGGCTTACGTCCGCCCATTTTGGTCGAGATTCTCCTGTCTCTTTCCATTTCATGATAGGCCATAGGTCATCATCGGTTCGCTGTTCCTCCATCAACACTGTGTCTTCCCAATTCTGTTGTCTCTCCACGGTTGTATGTAGGCATGGAACTTGTTCTAACCCTTCTTTTCGTTCCACAGAAGAACAATGTTTGCAATTCCGTGGGCATTGTCGTCTTGATAAGGCGTCGGCATTACCATGGTGTTTTCCTGGCCGATGTTCAATTTTGAAATTGTACTCTTGTAAACGCTGTAACCATCTGGCCACCTGTCCTTCAGGGTTTCGGAATTGCAGCAACCATTTAAGAGAAGAGTGGTCAGTTCTCAGCAGGAATTCTCGCCCATATAGATATTTGTGGAAATGTTCTATAGTTTTCACCGCGGCCAATAGTTCTCGGCGGGTCACACAATAGTTCTTCTCGGGCTTCGACAGTGTCTTGCTAAAATATGCGATTACTCTTTCTTTGCCGTCTTGAACTTGAGAAAGAATCCCTCCAATACCCACATTGCTCGCATCGGTGTCGACTATGAATGGTTTTCCAAATTCGGGGTAAGTCAAAATCGGGGCGTTAGACAACTTATTTTTAAGAACTTGAAAAGCTTCTTGACAGGTGTTCGTCCAATCATAAGGCACTCCATTCTCGGTCAGTTTGTGCAAGGGGCGAGCCACATCCGCAAATTCCTTCACGAATCTTCTATAGTACGAACATAATCCTAAGAAACTCCTCAATTCATGCTGGTTCGTTGGTTGCGGCCATTTACGAACTGCCTCGGTCTTGTCAGGATCTGTACCAACGCCTTTACTTGATATGACATGGCCTAGATATTTCACTTCAGTTCTAAACAACGCACACTTTTTGGGATTTAATTTTAGTTTTGCTGCTGTGAATTTCTGAAGTACTCTGCTTAGATTGGCGAGATGGTCTTCAAACGTTCGCCCAAACACAATGACGTCATCCAAATAGACCAAGCAGATTTCCCAATTGAGTCCTTGTAAAATGGTCTCCATTAATCTTTCAAAACTAGCTGGTGCGTTGCATAGGCCGAAGGGCATTACATTGAATTGCCAGAGACCGTTCCCAGTAGTAAACGCAGTCTTTTCTTTGTCTTCAGGATGTACTTCGACTTGCCAATATCCGCTCTTAAGGTCCAACGTCGAGAACCATTTAATTTTATATTGCCGTCCACAAAACCATCCACAGTAAGTGAATTATCAGTGGTTGTTTTCGATACGGAGATGATGATTGGAGCTTGGGGACGCAAAGCCGGCTTTCGCCCCGTAAGGCCGGCTATTCTTAGTTTCCCTGCTTTTTTCCTTCGGCTGCTGACGTCTGTCTTCTTCCAGATGGACAGCCGCTGCTCAAGTGCCCCCTACGTCCACAATTCCAACATGTAACTTCTCGTTTTCTCTTGGCACAATCGCGTGAAAGATGTCGCAAGTCCAACAGCGTGGGCGCTCACTCGTCTCTTCTTTCGGTTTTGAAGACATGACTTCTTTCGCTATTTTCACCATTTCTTGCCGAAATATTTCGCTATCGTCTTCAAAATTCAACCCAGCCTGCCGAATTCTAACATGTCCTTTGGATGCTTGTTTGGCTGCTTCATATTCTAGTGCGTGCGACAAAGCTTCGCCTGCAGTTTTATGTCGAGACATGCGCAGGGCTAGCTGTATTTTGACATCTCGTACTCCATCGACAAACATTTGGGTGGACAGCTGGTCTGTAAAGTCTTGAGGGGCACTAGGATAAGCCAACCGCACAAGCCTTTCGACGTCCGCTTCGAATTGTTGGAGGCTTTCGCTGCTACGTTGATAGCGACTCTTTAACTGCGCCTGGTACATTTGTTGTAGGTGTTTATTACCATAGCGCATCTCCAATCGGTCCATCAGACTTTTAAAATGTTTTGTTGAATTTCTGGTATACCTTGCAGAACGTCGAGAGCTTCCCCACGTAGCGCTATGATCAGGGCAGTGGCTTTTTCCATTTCATTCCATTCATTTGCCTTGGCAGCAGCGTCGAATTGTTTAAGATAGACTGACCAAGAGACCTTCCCATCGAATGTTGGTGGTTTTATTCTAGACATTCTTACATTTCCCTTCTTCGCTTTTCTTTAGTATTGGGTATTCTTGAACGTTCAGATTGGCCTTCTTTTCGTCTAATTCCTTTTGAAACTTTTCGTGTACGGCCCTTACTTCTTTTAAGTCTTCTTGAACTTCTTGAACTTCTTGAACTTCTACTCTTACTTCCTTTAACTCTTCTTGAACTTCTGCTCTTACTTCCTTTAACTCTTCTTGAACTTCCACTCTTACTTCCTTTAACTGTTCTTTTAATCCTTCTTGCTCAATTTTAATTGTTCTCATATCTTCGATTAATTTTCTTGACCTGCCTTAATTTCTTCCTGGCCTGCCTTCATTTCATCCTTGCCTGCTTTAATTTCTTCCTTCATTTCTTCCTGGCCTGCCTTCTTTTCCCCCCCTTTTTTTTTCCCTTGCCTGCTTTAATTTCTTCCTTCATTTTTTTAAAGCATTTACTCAAAATTTTCATTTGCTCCTCCATTTTTGTCGCTTGTTTTCTTGTTACTGGCATAAATCCTTACTCCTGACACCAATTGTTACGTAATTTACAATATCATGTATTTATCTCAACACTTTTTATTAAATTAACTCTATAACGACAACGATTCAATAACTATTTTGATAACAACAACAACTCAATAACTATTTCGCTTGTCAATCGCTTTCTTCTCTTCTCGCTTATATCTGTCGCTCTCTTCTATCAAAATACTCCTAATACTGTCCAACGCTGTTCCTTATATAGTATTATGGACGCTTCTAGGCAACTCTCGAAACGTCCAGCAACTCTCGGACTTTCTGGAACGCGTCATAGATTACTTCCACACAATTTTCGCAGTCGGGCTTGTCAACGTCAGAATGACACATCTGTCACAATATATTTTGTTATTGTTTTTTAATTACTTTCATATAAGGTTAACACATTAAAATAAAAAAAAAATAAACATAGATTCTTTTTTCTTTAAGAAATTGTCATACTATAAGTTTGTTTAACATTTCTAGCATCGATATATTCTGGTATATATGATGAAGCGAGTGCTGTCAGATTTTCAATTTCCCCATTACTCAAAACTCTTTGATGTCCTAGCTCGTAACATGAAATTTTTAGCTGTTGTTCCTTATATTTAGCTTCATAGGTACATCTAATAGGTAAAATTATACCATCACCATATTCCAATCTAAAATGTCTTAGAAAGGCTGCTCACTTTCAATAATACCAGAAATTTCCATTTCTTTTTGAACTAGATCTCTCCGAAAACTTTCAATGGCTTCTGCTACTGAAATCAGATTCATTTGTCTTTCTATTGGTGCTTCAGTAGTAGTGGATGCAATTGTTGTAGTCGATACAGTTGCTTCACTACTACTACTACTAGTAGTAGTAGTAGTAGATGTTGATGCAATTGTTGTAGTTGTTTCATTATCGTTTACGCTTTTAACAAGAATTCAGACTTGTAAACAGGTAAAGGTTCACTGGGTGTTAATATTTTAAATCCTAAATTAATTTGTATGGTTTCATTACGGGGTAGGGTAACTTGGAATTTCAATCTGGATATGTTATCTTCGTCTAAGTGAATAGTAGCCACTGCCGGAGGGACTGCTGCTGCTAATATGTGATATGAAACCATCGAAATGAAGAAAATGTGACAAAAAAAAAACTTCTTTTTTTGAAAATAATATAGACTAACACGGACAACGAATATTTAAAAACACTTTGTTTAAGTACTAACTTAAAATGAGACACAATTCGTATTCATGAATTTTTTAAAATTAACTGGGTGTCCTGATAACCTATTTTTTTATTTAGAGCAAGAGATCACTTTTTTCGATCCAAGAATTATGTTCATTAGAAAAGCCAAACCACTTAACGTATACTTTATTTTTTTTTTCTTTTAAAACCTTTTCAACAAAAAAATCAGGATGTTTAGCTTTCAACAATTCGTATTCATAAAAAGATCCTTGAATTATTCTATTGTTATAATCTATAAGAGTATACGTACAAGGATTGTTATTTTTAACATTCTCAATTGTAAAAACTTCAGTTGTCCAATTTGGTGTGTACCCTTTTTAAAAAACGTGTTTATATTTGCTAATGCGTCCCAAATCCCCTATCTTAAATTTTGGGTTGGGAAAATGCTTTAATTTTACCGTATACAGTTTTTAATAAAATCTCTTCGTTACTGGAATTAACTTGACTTGGTTTCATCTTGATAGTTCTATGAATTGTGTTGTTATATTTATCAACTAACTTTTGAAGAAGATCAATCCACCTGTACGAACCATTTAAACTGAATTCTTTCCACATCCATCCTTTTAATGTTCTTTTAAAAACGTTCAACAATTGAAGCTTTTAAAACACTATAAGTGGAGTAATGATTGATTCTATATTTCTTCATTAAATTGCTAAACTCTTTGTTATAAAATTCTTTACCAAGATCATTTTGCAAATTTTTAGGTGTTTGTTTAATTAGAATTTGCTTCATTGCTTCAGTTACGTCATATCCTGATTTATTTTTTAACCGTTACAACCCATGCAAACTTAGAAAATGCGTCAATAACTGTTAATAAATAACGAAATCCATCATTTTCTGTTGCGTAAGTCTGCATCTCTACTAAATCGCTTTGCCATAGATCATTTAATCCTTTTACAATAAGGGTTCGACGTTTAAAGTTTCGACGTGCCTGTCTATGTAACTCATTTACTAATTGATTTTTACTCATTTTATTTACATTTTTTTTTAAAATTTATTTATTTACAAAATAGTCATTGATTTATTTTCTTTCTCAGCTTTTGGTTTTAGCGGATCTACACCTGATGATACTGCTGTCGATGTTGTTGTTGAGGGATATTTTAACATAGGTTTTTTTAAATCTGTTTTCAGATATGTTATTGGATCCACCTACACCTGAGGGAGATTTTAACACAGGTTTCTTTAATTGACTTTCAGTAACCTCCGATTTTAATTCGTTATGTTCATTTTGAAGTGTCAACAACATACTATTTAAATTATGAATATTTATCCTCAACTCATTTTTTAATGAGAAAATTTTGTTTATCGTTTTCGTCAACATAATATTTTGTCGTAGCATCATTGGCATCAATAGGTATTGAAGCTAAATTACAAATCCGTTTTTGTTTTAATCAAAGTCCCCACTTGATGTTAAAGTAAAACCAAAAATACGACTGCGAGAATTACTGTAAGATTTAAACGAGGACGAACGTCCGAACTTATCGATAACCATTTCCTAATGTAAATAAATGACGTATAAGTTACTTTTTATATAATAATATTAGCCTCTTTTAATTCTTCTATGATAGAAATAATTTCGTTCTGATGATTCGTATGTCCTGCTTGTTGTGACGCTTTTAATAATTTCATGCGATCAACTAATTCGTTTAAGTCATTCCAATAAACATAGTCTGTTTTATCACTAAATGTTTTCATTAAGCCAGATCCTTTCAGGGAGGTGTTTTGATTTAACAGTTTTTTAATAAGAACATACTTAAAACTTCTATTTCCAGCATGTTGCTTACTTTTGTTAAAGCACGATGAATCAAATTATTATCATTTACAATGTCTAAATAATTTTTTACGTCGTAAGCATTATACTGACTTGCTTTAGGTTTTCTCGAGAAAATTAACTCTGTTAATCCCGGAGTAACATCATATGTTTTATCTTTTATAAAAAAAGTCTTCTTGGTAATGGAAAAAGGTAAATTTTCCCAAATTTTTCCCACGAATTATCTGAGACACTGAAATGTGGTCCGTACTTATAATCAAAATTTTTTTGTTTCATTTTAAGAGACTGAATAAAGGTATCAGTTTCACGCAAAGGATTCCATTGTGGAGGCATTTTTTTATTTGCTCAGAATTATCAAAAAAGATGATGATACTGATGAATCATTGTCAGACATTTCATAACGTTATCGTCGAAATCTTCTTCTTGAACCATACTAATATCCGTTTCTCTTGCATTTTTCTTTTCAGATATTTTTCTTTTCTTTTTCGGCTGAGATGATAACGTTAATAAATAATAATCGAAATCGGATGTGTCTTGTTTAAGTTCGGGTTTTAAATTTAAATTTTGCGTTAATGATGAAGGTATGTCGGCTAGTTTATTTAAAGGTTTCGTTACAGGTTGAAAAAGTCGTTCCAACTGATACGTATCTTCTGCTTCATTAGATTTTAACGATTCATACTTTTTTTTAATTACATTTCGAGTTTGAATTAGATCCTTTTCCAGTTTCTCATTCATAATGTTTCACTTTTATATATATATATATATAACACAAACAATGAAGGAATCTGATTAGCTTTTGAACAGGTCTGATCAGGTTTCTAACAGCTTTTGAACAGGTCTGATCAGGCTTCTAACAGCTTTTGAACAGGTCTGATCAGGTTTTTAACAGCTTATCAGCTTTTAAACAGACAACAAGCTTCTACGGTGATCCAAGTAATAAATACTATAATTGGTCTTACTAGGTTACTGCGTTTCACTTAAATGTACTAAATAAAAAGCCCCTTTATATTTATAACACAATAAATGTATCTATATTTTTCCGGTATCGACCATTTTCCATTGAACAGTCCTTGTTAATACATAAGAACCCGTACTCATCTTTCCAGCATTAGCACATATGGCGCAAAATTGTTTGAAAAACATATCTGTATTAATATGATTATCATAGATATGTTTCAAGTTTAGATTGTCTTGTTTAAATACAATTAAAAAATTTGCGTTATCTCGTATTAAATGCTTTGGAACACGAGTGTAAGATTGTGCCAAATAAAAAGTATCAATATGTTTATGACGTCCCATACAAAAATACGATCGGATATGATTTTGGTTCTCACACGCGACATCGTCAAAAAAAAACACTGAATTTCTTTTAGCTTCATCTACGGACGATACTTCCTCATTTTCGGAGAACGTGTAAAATCCTATACCTTTTATATCAGAGAGT
>CM055656.1:14409947-14510890 GCA_029378335.1 Agrilus mali
TTAAGTTGTTGCCAACTAACACACTAACCATTTCGCTAGTCTTCTCAATTAGATAAATATTTACAGATGTATATATACATATATTTATGATTTATTATTATTTATTTATTTACAATCCCATTTACAGATTATTATATTTATTTATAATTAAATACAATTACGTTCCAGATACCAACAAGGTAATTTGTCCCCTTTACAGACAAATTGTGGTTCTCAATTTTTCTTAAATTAATCACACGCGAAAGTATCTGTTTTCAGATTTCAAGAAGTCCAAGGACTGGAACTTGAAGAACGAGGGGTTTTAGTGAGTAAGAATCTCACACTACCTCGCACATAGAACCAAGTGCGAGGTGCCTTTTGAAGGTTTCCCCTCTAGCCAATGGCACAAAAAAAAAACTAGCAGATTCAGAACCAACCCGGCTCTCATTAGCTGTCAAAGCTACCCCTAGCTCTTGGTGAGCTACCAACCTCTAGCTGAAAAACTACATAGCTCTCGAAGCTACCCCTTTACGTTTGCCATTTGGCAGACCATTATCGCCGCTGCCACCGCCGTCGTGTTCACGACGCCGCCGACGCCTTGCAACACCGCCGCCATCAGCCCCTACGCCGCCGCCGTAACCGCCTGATGCCCCGAGCAGGTCGAGCCATACGGAAGTATAGAGAGCGCCGCCGTCGCGACGCCGAGAAGAAAGCCGCCGCCGCCAAGAGACGCCCCCGATCCATGCCAAGGCCGTTCGGCAGGGCCTTTCACCAGCGCCTGGAGTCCTTCCTCGAAGTTTTAGTCACCACGTACGCGCCGAACCTCTGGCTGAGCGCCACCGACGCCGTCGCCGTCGCGACGCCTCAACCGACGCCAGCCGCTCTCCGGACGCCGCCTCGCACACAATTGCCTTCCTTGGCCGAATTGAAGTCTCCGCTGCCGCCTCTACCATCGCCGCCGCCTGCCCTCGTATCTCCGCTACCGCCGACGCCCTGTAAGACGCGACGCTCGATATTCGACACCCCCGAACGGTAGTGCGAAGTGACGCCTTAACGTAATAAACTATATTTTTTTTTCGGTCCCGCGGAGTGCACAAACCTATAGTGTGTTCAGTCTTGTATATATAAATATATCTAATTTTTTTATTATTCAGAGTGAATGTTATTTGGTCTTTAGATGTTAAGTATGAATGTATGTGTGTCTGTTCGAACCTATATTATTTTTTTTCTAACTGTATGTATATATTTGTAATCTTTCTCTTTATGTTGTAAGTTGTAAATAATATAATGCGTTTAAACCCCATCGTTTTACTAAATTAAAAAAATGATCAAGCAGAATAAATAAGCTTAGGCATCTCTCTTTTGGCTACGATTCAGGTTAGGGACTTTTAGTCCATCATTTTTCCGCTCTTCCGTGGTTCATTTTTGTTTTGTCACTGTTCCGCGGCCTTCCTCAGTCACAGGAGCCGGAGATTAGGCTCCGCCCCTGTACACTAGGTTCGCGCCCCGGAGCAACAGCGTGTGACAGTGGGACATTCATTATATATGGATAATTACTATAACTCCTACGAGCTGGCTTCCCAATTGCTGTCTAGAAAAACATATTGTACGGGGACAATAAGAGTGGATAGGAAAAGCAATCCTAAAGTTGTATAGGAGACGAAACTGAAAAAGGGCGAAACAATTGCCCGCTACTCAAATGGAGTAATGATAGTGTCATCGCCACAAATTTCGCCACGTACTGTACAGTCCATTATTGCATCGCACTGTACATACGTCGACGGAATAAATTTCCTCATATGACGGCCGTGCAGACGAGCGCGACCACCGCGCGTACCGACAGCGGCACAGCGAACGCTTGGCCACGCCCCTTCCACCAATCGGCTCGGCGCGACGGTAGACTGAGCAGCCCCACTACAACCCTACCAGTACTACCCTCGGCGCGCTCCCACCCCAGGAAAACAGAATAAAAAGCTCTGTCAACCCCAGGAACGGCAGATTGCGCTTGAACGAGCAGCATCTCAAAACCTAATCTTAGATCGCGCTGCTCAGCTGCATCTAAGAAGGAAGAAAAGTCTGAACCCCTGGGATTGCGCCCTAACTTCGGCTGCATCCAAAAATCATTCACCCACGCTAATTAGCATGAAGAGAGGGAAACGTTCCGGCCGCCGCCTTCGTCAGCGTCCCGCTCCTTATACGACACAAACCCCTAGTCGCGCTACAGAAGTGTCTGCCCTCGTGGAGCTGTTCCAGTTGCTGCACTCTACGTACCAGCCGTACCTCGGAGTACCTTTCGACCCAACGCTCCTGCGTGACGCCGCATTACCACCCGAGGGAACAGCCAGGTGTGACGAGGACAGCTAGGTGCCACTAAGCCAGCCACCAGTGTTCCAGATACCCTTAGACAAGGAAAGAGAGAGGACTGATAACGCGGCGTCCGGCAGTGTGACCGATCGTCACCAATCTAATGGCGGACAGTTGCGCCAGAGGTGTAACATATGAACATTTACTCTCTTTCGTGCTACTTAAAAAAAATAAAGCAGATATGAAGAAAAAAAGGAATCCCACAACAACAATCTCGCCTGTGACTGAAATTTATTAAAAAAAAAATAGAATAAATAAGTAATACCAAAAACATTTATCAAACAAAACAAGTAGGAGACTTTACTTATATCATACATGCATAGATATTATTAATATAATATAATTACAATACAACTAACATTTAAAATTGTGGAACATTAGTTTTTACAGGAATTTACTTCAATTTTGCATTTAACTGAATTAAATGTTATAATTTAAAGGAATAAGAATTTATTTTTTGTTTGATGACGTACGTAATAAACATATTATTACTGCTCAAATAAGCAGTGCATTTTTTGTTTTTAATTTAAACGATAAAAACAATTTTATTTTCCATCTTTATGAAAAACAGTTCTTCGGAAGAATTTTGGAGAAAAAAACCCCTTTCAGTGCAAAACAATCGAAGGAATAAAGTCGAGCATGCAGCATGCGCCATATAAACATTATATAATATAATATATAATTCGAACGTGGAATTCCACAAAGGGAAGTTTTTCGTATGTAGGGTTTACTATAAATACACCCAAAAAGGCTTCCGTCGGACCTGCTATCTGATGACGAATATAACGCCAATATTTTATACATAATCAGTAACTACGCCTATGGATAAATTAACGATTATACTGTATGCATAATTTATCAAGCATGAAACATGAATGAAAATCGCTATAATATTTGTTATACGTAATGTCTCTGTGTTAATATTAATGTATTGTAGTCGTCGTTTCATAGACAGGAGCATCGTTTCGTAAATTTGTAAATTTGGGACTAAAATGATTCTGCATTGCACAGAAGCAATTTTTTTCTTAACTGTGAAACGTAACTCCAGGCTGTTTTCTTTCACTGCGACTTTGGCAGCCGTATGTCGAACATCCAACCATTTTATACTAATCACAAAATTCATAAAAAAAACTCTTAACACGTACTTTCTGTCACCAAACCAAATGGGTGACAATTCTTTGTTTGTCACCTTTTTAATGGCGCTCGCTTCGATTTCGGTCACACATCGTTCGTTATCGTAATATCGAACGTTACCAGTCCCCTCTCTTTCCTTGTCTAAGCAGATACCATCGACGAAAGGTTATTACCCGTCCCTGCGTTCTGTGTTTCTTGTTGTGACGAAGTGTCGGCTAAAAGGTGTCACGGACATTATGAACAATATACATACATACACCTATCGATGTTTCATAATGGTTTAGTCAGTAGTTTTCTTTCCTTAATTGTTATCTGTCTGATTATGTTCTTATATTTTTTTTTACATTATAGTTGTAAATAGAAAGGGAAATAAACAAAACACTGTCGTAGACAATTTCTCCCTTCATTGTAAGTAAAAAGAAAAAAAAAACAATTAATAATCAAGCAGGAAGCTAAAGACATTATATTAAGAACTGAAAGTGACCCTGGATGTTCGAATAAGAGTGTTTGCTCATTGTGCCGCGAGTTACGCAAAGCTAAAGACATTATATTAAGAACTGAAAGTGACCCTGGATGTTCGAATAAGAGTGTTTGCTCATTGTGCCGCGAGTTACGCCGACGACAATAGCCAAGTGGAAGGACAAAAGAGACGTCTTTTACATCTCGACAGAGTTCAGAAATAATTTTATAACTTATTTCAACAAAAGGCAACAAGAAGTGAAGAAGCCAGAAGCCATCATAAAATACAATAATTTTATGAGGGGAATTGATAGAAAAGACCAGATGAAGGCATACTATCCATGTGAAAGAAAGACTATGCGATGGTATAAGAAATTGGGTATACGTATAATATATATGAGCCTAATTAATTCTTTTTTTTGTATCAAAAATTTGTAAGTCCAAGATGTTCGTTATACGATTATAAACTACAAGTGATGGAAAAATTATTCCCTGAGATAGAAGGTCCAAGTATTGAAAGAAGCCAAATGTCAGCACCGCATGTTCCAAGAAAAAATCCTCAAACCGGACAGGGGAAAAAACATGCACATAGAAGATGCACAGTTTGTAACAAAAATAAGATAAGAAAAGAAACAGTTTACCACTGTCCTACTTGTCCAGGAACTCCAGCCCTTTGCTTTGAACCATGTTTTTCTATATTTCATTAAAATAACTAAATATTTTTTTTACTATATTTTGAATTTTTCGTTTAGTTTTATTGTTTTCTGTTTTTTTTTTGTTTATAGTAAATAAAGTAAGGACATGAGTTTCGTGATGTTTTTGTATGCGTACTTTATAATATATATTTTTTTCAAAAACTGTTTTTCAATGTTTATCCCATTTTGTATGTAAGTAAAGCAAATACTCGCATGACGCCTTTCGACGTCATCAGCCCCTTGCATACTTTTTTATTATGGGAGGCTGACGACGTCTAAAGACGTCATGGCCCTTTTGACGTCATCATTAGCATTTTTTGAAAATAAATGTTAAGTTCATGCTAGTATGAGCTTATAGTAATTTAATTTTCCAAAAAACATTTTCAGCCCCAGGGATCCCGTATCCGATTTTTATCAGCAGTGAACGTGTTAATATAATTGTTGGAAATGTCGGAAAGTGAAAATGAACCCGAGTTTCAAGTAACACGTACTAAAAAATGAAAGCTACAAGTGTATAAACAGAATTATAAAATCGACAAGGCTCTTTTTACGCTTGGTACGTTGTTAATGTATTAACACGTTAACTGCGGATGACACGGATGACATCTATAGGCGATGCTATGCGGCTGTTGCGATTCAATACGCATGTAGTAAAGGTATTTAGACGGATTTTCACGTGTGCAGTTTGTGTTTAAGTGTATTGTATAATGGAGGAAGAAGGAGGTCCGTCACAGGCAAAAAAACCTAAACGAGCTCAGAAGCCTGGATATAAGAAATATTTTAATGATAAGGAGCTGGAACAATTACTTTACGAGTAGGACGATTTCTTTGACGATCCGACGTTTAATATGGAGGACTCAGACGACGAAACCACTGACGACTCGGACAAAGAAAATGACGAAGAGACGCCGGCAGAGGCAGAAGTGGAGGATTTAGTACCTGTTACTCTAGATGCTGTAAACTGGGTTGAGGGACCTCCTAAGTTACAAATGTTACAGTTTTCAAAATCAAGAGAATTTCGTGTAACACCGGCAGGTAACTTCACATGTTTGTCATAGAACAATCTAGTAGGCCTTTATTTTGTTGCATTTCAGGGGATACACCCATGGATTATTTTGATCTTCTGGTGGACAACAGATTTTATGATCTCTTAGCGACAAAAACGAATAACTACGCGAACGAATTATTTCTGTCCAAGAGCGTCACAGAACGTTCCCGGATAACAAACTGGAAACCAGTAACGGTTGCTGAATTACGAATTGTTTTTGGGCTCCTCTTGCATATGGGAACGATACCGATGAATCGACTCCAAGATTACTGGAAAACGGATCGATTATTTAATTTGACATGTTTTTCTACCTACATGAGTAGATATCGTTTTTTACTTATACTACGCTGTTTACATTTTGTCAAAAATCCAGCCGATGATGAACCTAAACCCCAAGATCGCCTTTTTAAAATTCGACCACTGATAGAATATTTCAACAGTAAAATGTTAGAAATATATTATCCGGATAAGAATTTGTCTCCTGATGAGTCCATGGTTCTCTGGCGAGGCAGATTAGTTTTCCGTCAGTATATTCCAAATAAACGACACAAATACGGCATAAAATTATACATGCTTACAGAACTAGATGGGACAATAATTAAATTTGCTGTATATACTGGAACACTCGAGGATCATGGTGGAAAGGGCCATGCAGCGAATGTCGTCTTACATTTAATGGAAGAAAAATTAGATGTCGGACACTCATTGTTCATGGATAACTATTACAACAGTTACGAACTGGCAACGCAATTGTTGAAGAGAAAAACGTATTGTACAGGAACATTGCGGATTGATCTTAAAAATGCACCGATTGAGGTGAAAACTTCAAAATTAAAACCTGGAGAGACCATAGCTCGATACAGCACTGATGTGATGATTGGGAAATGGCGGAACAAACGAGACGTTTGTTATATATCAACACAATATGAAAATCGTATGGTACCTTATACAGGAAAACTAGGGACACAGAAAATAAAGCCATTAGCAGTTTATAATTACAATACCAATATGGGTGGCATCGATCAGCAGGATTAGATGCTGGCGTATTACCCATGCTACCGTAAAACAATAAGGTGGTACAAAAAACTAGGGATTCACATATTACAATTGCTCCTGCTGAATTCTTACTTCTTGTACAAAAAATATTCAGAAACTCGAAGTTCATTGTATGATTTTTCCCCTTGCCGTAATTGGGAAGTTACTTCCAGAAGATATGTGTCAGCTTACTAAACCAGTAATATGCGTGCATTTTTCACGCAAACTACCAGTCGGACCAAGTGGTAGAATCGCGCGCCGAAGATGTGCTTCTTGTTCGCCTCACAAACTTAGGAGGGACACCATCTATTACTGTTCCGCGTATGACAATGGCCCAGGTTTGTGTCTCGACCCGTGTTTTGCAAATTTTATGCAAATATGTGATGATACAATGGCGTGTCTGCCAATAAGTTATTTTACAAGTTTTTATGCATCTTTTAGTAAATGTACTACTCTTTAGTTTATTAAAAATTAAAAGAGCGAGTATTTTGCATATTAAAATATCTCTTCCTGCTACAAAACTCGTGACGCCGATACGCATCACCAGCACTTCAGTATAAATTCCCTCCATAGTGCGGATGACGCCTATCAGCGGTCGGCAAGATATGCATATTGTAACTTTTTTCTCTTCTATATAAGGCTACCAACGTATCTTATTTTGGGAAAAACATACTATTGTGAAAAATAGTTTCCCGCAAGCGCATTCTATTTTACGACGCAGTTAATGGTTTAATAAGGGTAGGTACCTTAAATTATTTTAGCCTTTTAGGTGTAAATATTGTGACGTGTTCGGTCACAGAAAACACAATTATCAAAACAAAAATAACGAATTTATTTAACAACTAAAATTAATTTGACTACACTACAGTTATGAACAAGTCCGCACAATTTATTTCACTAAAAGTCTCTTTCAATCGCCGTTACCGTAGCCACTCGCTATCGCTCTCTATGAACTCTATCGCCACTATTGTTCGCCTGTATCGCCTATCGATCGCTTCGCTTCCAAACATCAGCTGTTCACTGTCAACTAACTCGGTGTGAGTGTCTCGCCTTTATATAGTCTGTTCAGCCTTTTTCTAGGGAATTCTACAGCCGTCTGTTGCAGGGAAAGCCGGGAATATTCCTTGTGTATTCAGGGAAGATGTTCATTAATTATGCTCACACCAACTTAATTGGCAAGTCCTCGTAACAATATTGTGGTTGCGAAATACTAATTTTAAGATGAAAAAGCGAATTAGAAAAACATGGTATGACAGCAAAACATATAGAATCAGGCTGTTCAGTAAAAAAGCATCCTTCAGAAATTTTGGAGTTTTTGAAGGGCAAGCCCAAAAACATTGACCATAAGGCAAAAGAAGACATTTTAAGACTTGCAGGATTTTTAACAGAACATGATTTAGCAATGAAATTAATGGAGCATCTACCATCACTAGTAAAAACAGTATGCCCCGATTCAGAAATTGCCCAATCTATAAAATGCAGCCGGACTAAAATGACTAATGTTATAAAAATGTTACTGGTGAAGAAACTAGAATACAGATAATAAATATGTTACGCAAAAATAAATTTAGTATCATGGTAGACGAGTCAACAGATAGAACGTGCTCTATTATTGCCAGAGTCGTCATTGACTACAAGATTGAAGACCATTTTTTGACCCTTTTGCCTGTCAAAGAAACAACAGGAGCAGCTCTTTTTGACTTAGTTAACGATTTTTTCATCATGAATAAAATGCCATACGAACAAAATTTAATCGGTTTTGGTTCTGATGGTGCAAATAATATGATGGAAATTCGTAACTCTTTGGCTAGCAGACTACTAGAGAAATGTCCAAACTTGTTTTTATTAAAACGTGCCTGCCATAGTTTTCACCTATGCGCTTCTTATGCTTGTGAAACATTACCCACCGAAGTAGAACTATTGGCTAGAGAGGTATACTTCTGTTAATTTTATAAGTACGTAAACATTGATATTATATATTACATAATATTTGTAGGTATATAACTATTTCTCCAACAGTCCGAAAAGATTAGAGCAGTACAAGGAATTTCAAGAGTTTGCAAATGTTTTAACACACAGGCTTCTTCAGCCATCCCAAACAAGGTGGCTTTCTTTAGAAAGTGTGGTTAAGAGGTTACTGTCACAGTATAATGCCCTAATACTCTTACTATTTCATATGGGCACTATACCATTGAGTCGCATTCAAGAGTATTGGATAACAGACAGATTATTCTCAATACCTATATTCGCCGAGCAAATGGCAAGGAACAGGTTTATCATAATACTGAGATGCCTACATTTTACAGCTGAAACTAGCAGTGAGGATCCATTATACAAAATTCGCTACGTAATGGATTACTTCAATGAGAAGATGAAAGATTGCTATTACCCAAGGAAGGAATTGTCGCTGGACAAGAGCATGGTACTGTGCCGGGGCGTCTGTTATTTCGTCAATATATAAAAAATAAGCGCCACAAATATGGGGTATAGTACATGTTAACCGAACCTGACGGTACGGTATTGAAGTTTCGTATATATGCCGGCAGTAAAGACGTTGAAGTGGCGGGCAAAGGCCACGCCGAAAAAGTTGTATTACAGCTTTTGGAAGACCGATTAGAGAAGGGCCACGAAGTTTATATGGACAATTACTATAACAGTGATCCTTTGGCCAAGCATCTTTTGGACTACGCAATATTCTGACAAAATGGTTCAGATTCGAAACAAGCATGGTCAAGTAAGAGAAAAACCTGAATCTATTGCAAGATACAATGATTTTATGTCCGGCGTAGACCGACAAGACCAGCTTCTTTCGTTTTATCCGTGTGAAAGGAAAACTATACGATGGTATCTCAAAATAGCTATCCACGTATTTCAAATGCTTTTGATAAACGCGTACAAAATGTACAAAAAGCATTCAGGACAACCACAAAAGAGGTTGTACGATTTCCATTTAGAAGTGATAAATAATCTGTTGCCCTTAAAACCAATCACAACACCTCGTGCGGTAGTGGCAGGTCCAGCGCCCCATCATATTGCGAGGATCACACAGAAGGCTTCAAATGGAAGAATAAAACGGAAGTATTGTCACCAATGCTACAAAAACAAGAAACGCACTGATACGACGTGGCACTGTGTGGCTTGCAAAGATACACCGGGACTATGTGTAGAGTGCTTTGATTTATAAGACGCAGAATTATAATGTACCTTTTTTATAATATTTATTGATTTAGTGTTGATTATGCATGTAAAACTAGCTAAATAAACAAAATTACCTCAAAATACAGCATCACGCCTAAGAGCGTGATGGCCATACAATATGAAAATATCACCTTCGGTGCCCACCACGCCCAAAGGCGTGATAATTTTCTCTTTCGTTTTTCATCCATTATCTACGTAGTAACTTACAACAAATACATACAAAGACATACATCTGAATATACGAAAAGCTAATAAACACATTAAAAGAAAATTGGCCTCCCGGTGACTTTCATCATGGGTTATGGGCAGTCAAACTGTTAATGTTCATTTCACATCATGATACACCCCTTATGATTACAGCGGATCATGGAAGTAATTTTAACAACGAAACCTTTTTGGAATTTTGTACGCTTCACAGTATAAAATTTAAGGTAACCAGTACAGGTAACTCGCGATGTAACGCATACATAGAAAGATTCCATTCAATCAATGCAAGCATTAAAACTATCCCAATAAAAACGAAGACTTACTTATCAAATACGCAATCATTGCATATACCTACAAGGTGGGCCAAAAGAAATTCACCCTATTGGAAGATGCTTTATTTTTGCAAATGGCGGCCAATGTCAAATCTGTTTTGACATTTGTGAACTAGACAGATGTAGAAAACAAGTAAACTAGCCATGGAGCGATACACTCCCCAAGAACTTGACCAATAAAATTCTAAAAGTTCAAATAAACATAATCAAAAAACAGAATCGAAGTTTTTCATTTAGGAAAAAAAAATGAGAGCCAAACAACATCGGATGACTTCTTTTGGCCCAGCTTAGTACGTAATTCCGATCTAGAGGATTCTATGCTCGAGTGTTGTTTGGTTTATGAGGAGGGGGTAACCGGTTTGGGTAGCAGCTGAGCTCGGTTCTATCCGTAGTACAGCCATGACTGAGAGCGAGTAACCTTCATCTGTTGCACCGGATGTAAGTCGAACTTGAAAATATTTTTAAAAGAAGCGGCATAAATAATAACCAAATGAGCCCAAGTTTCAGAATTGAATTCCTTCTACTAATTAATATACTTCTAATAGCCCATCAACTTGAAAAACCCTGTATATTACCCTTTAACGAATTGTCTAGTTTGATAAGCGAGACATTATATTCAGACAAAAGGATTGCACAGTATCAGAATTTGAATTCGTATTATGAAGTTTTGGCTGGTGATTATTTTGTGTACGGTGACTTCATTATTATGAATATTAAAATGCCGATAATTGACGAATTCTCCCTCAGATTATTTTACCTATACTCCATCCCTATAAACAAACAAACAATTTATCCTCTACCCCATATAGTTATGCTCTACAATCTAACTGGACTCGAGTGCAAGGAAATCATTACGACTGAGAAAACCAATTTCTGCAACTACAGGGAGGTGAACGACAACTGCACGTCAAATTACGTACTTGAACAATCTGGAATATTCCTGCTCAACCGTGAAAACTGCACATCGCCTTGAAGAAGTATTGGAAATTGGAAAGCAAACCTTACTATTACTACCATCCGAAGAGGTTGTCGTTTATAGCGCCACTACATTCTATAGGTATTTGTAGGGGTATACATTTTTCTATGGTTATCTGTTATTTAAAAAGTGCCAGATGGATGACGCCTTCTAACCTAACCATTTAAATTTTTCCAATTTTAATTGTTTTTTTCGATGTGTGCTTTTATTATATCTGGTGATTAATTTCTTTAATGTTGTAGAGGAAAGTAGGGGAAACACGAACGCGGGGTAATCCCGAATGCAACGGTTTTAATATGTTAGAAAGAGACGGCCGCGTTGTGTTCCTCACCATCTTGAAGATTACCTCACATGTAGTGTTAGTCAACAACACAGTGGATTCGGACGCACGCGGCATTCAAGGTACGAACTTTTCATTATTTTGCATGTTTTTGATGTAATTTTTTCGTAAATATAAACCGATGTAACTTTCTTTTTGTCAGATTTAGCAATTTCACTTTTTCATACTAGAATACTCATATATTAATGAGTTAAATGACAATTATGCTAACGGCAAAAAGATCATAAACCTAAAATATATTTGTCATTATAATTGTTTCAATACCGTGGGGCAATAGCGAACAGACTATGTCGGGTAATCTCAAACGTTCGGCATTTCCCCTTTTTTGTTAGTTATCCTTTATTTTTTATTATTGTTTCAGATGCCTCGTAATTATATTAGAAAGACTGAGGAAAAGTACAAACTAGAATATCTCCAAAAAGCTGTTGACGATGTTAGAAACAAAAGATTAAGCATTGGCAGAGCAGCAGAAACTTATTCAGCACAAATTACTACAATTTTCGACCACTTAAAGAAGGCTATAATAAAACAACCAAGAACTGGTAGAAAACCACTATTTACAGATAAGCAGGAATTAGAACTCATGGACTATATTATAAAATGTAGCAAACTATACTATGGATTAACGATAAGAAATATTCGCAGAATAGCCTACCAATTTGCAAATCTAAATAACCTCCCTCATAAGTTTGACCGAGTAAAACAGCTAGCCGGCAAAGACTGGTATTACAATTTTATAAAGAGGCATCCTAGTATATCTTTGAGGACTCCTGAGGCAACTTCATTAAATCGTATCTCTGCCTTTAATGAAGTTGACACTAAAATATTTTATGATAATTTGAAGACCATACAAAACAAACATCATATTCAACCTGATAAAATATTTAACGTCGATGAGACAGGTATATCGACTGTTCAAAAAAATTTGAAGATATTGGCAGCAAAAGGCGAAAAACAAGTTGGCAAAGCAACAAGCGCCGAAAGTGGATCCACAACAACAGTTATTTGTGCATTTAGTGCAGCTGGCCAATATATTTCTCCATATTTTATTTTCAACAGAAAGCGCATGAATCCTTTACTACTAAAAGGTAGTAACTCTAACATGGTTGCAGCTGTATCAGATTCTGGATGGATAAATGAAAACTTATTTATTGATTGGCTACACCACTTTATTACTTTTGCAAAACTTTCAAAGGAAAATCCGATTTTATTAATATTAGACAATCACGAGAGTCATGTCACTCTTAATGCATTCACACTCTGCAGAAACCATGGAATCATTATGCTAACTTTGCCACCACATACCTCACATAAACTTCAGCCACTAGATTTGACGTTTTTTGGTCCTCTAAAGAATGCATACAATCAATAATGTGAGAATTAGATGTCAAATCGATTTGGGAATCCTATTACACAGTACGAGAGCGTTGAACTGTTCACGAATGCTTCTAACCGGTGCAGTAACCTAGGAAAAGCAGCAAGTGGTTTTAAGTCTGCAGGTATATATCCTTTGCGCCCTATTGAATTTGATTCACTTCAGCCATACGTTTCCCATAACAATAATCCACAAACAATAATATTACCAGCGCAAAGGAGACAGATAGATACTGGGCTTCCACATAATCAAGAAACCGACATTCAAACGAACGATCAACAAGCCATTCATGATGATGCTGAACCTTTTGATATCCAAGCCTCTGATACACCAATTGTACAATCAGGTGAAAAGACGTCAGTTTCTCTATTCGAAATAGTTGCATTGCCTATAATTCCTCCCAAAACATCTAAACGCAATATTAGAAAGAGAAAATCGATCATTCTAACAAGCACACCCGTAAAAGACCAACTGGAAGGAAAGGAGAATAGAAAGCGAGCAAAAGACAACGCTGAAAAAGAGACTAAAAGAGTAATGAAAAATTTCAATAAAATTAAAGACGTTAATGAGTATGTACCAAAGAAGAGCGGAAGAAAAAAGGAAATAAGGAAAGTGATGACTACTATTGCATATTTTGTAAAGATAAGTATATCGGTCCCCCTGATGAAGATTGGATTATGTGCTATTTATGTGAAGATTGGGCTCACGAAAAATGTACAGATGGACAATCAATATCGGCGGGTTATAAATGTGATTTTTGTCGTAATTAAGACACTATATGTTATAAATTAAAATAAATAAATAAAAACTCTTCTTCTTAAATATTATATATTAGTTCTTTATTACCCCACTTGGTGTTCGGCTTTACCCGACTAGCGTCGGGTAAACACGAACACTAAGGGTTTTGTTTCAGTTACTTAATGTTACATTTTATTGAAAAACTATAAGTATTAATTAGTCATTTAGTTAAATGGATAAACAAACTTGATTCTAAAGCAATTAAAGAAACTTTGTATCTAAATTCCGCTGTATTATTTAAGTTTGCCCTTAAGTGTTCCTGTTTCCCCCACTTTCCCCTAGTTAATTTATTTCTGTTGTCCATTTCTTCAGATTGGCAGATGAATGATGGAAAATTGAAGCTCATTTTTAACATGTTATTGTTGGAAGAAAAATAGCTCAAACCCCAACTCCAAAAGACAACACTAAACATCTGAAGCACTTTTTGGTAGCAAATTTACCTTCTACAGGGACCGAAGAGAACTTCTTTTGCTCTGTAGACTGCCAAAGTTTCCAGTCTATTGAAATCACAACGCTGTTGATCAATTTCTTACAACGATAACGGTGTAATTTCTGCATTTGAGTTGATGTCGACATCTTCAGCTTGCCATCATACACTGCACTATTCGCTTACAGGTAAAGGACATCGATCGAAGACTGAAGACATCATACTTTATTCTTTTTCATTTGTTGTTTTGTATTTTTCTCTTACAGGTATTTATTTGTATTTATAAACTATTATCTTAATATTTAAGCGATATATTTGTAACAAAATAGTCCCTCTGATACTTACAACTTTTCTAAATTGCTTTTTTTGGTAAAATTATTAAAACAAAATTAAATTTTAATCATTAGAAATATAATGGCGGATAATGGTTGGCCATAAGGGGTGATTGTGGAGGCCACGGAGTATTAGAGGGGCTTTTTTAGTCCAAATAATTATTCCATAAATACAAGCGCAGTCTTTTCAGCTGATGAAACTTTGTCATTATTTGTTGAAATGGGTTTATCCCGGAATAAATACCAGCAATTACGGAACGTTTGTTTGCAAAAAAAATCGAAGTTTATTCCATCATACAAAGAGCAAAAAAAAATGTTATCCACCTGAAGGTAGTCATAGTCATAGAAGAAAACGAAGCACAGATGAAGTTACAAGCTCTGCTAGACCATACTGTTTCTCGTATTATGCTTTATCAGATGGAAGTTTTAAAATCCTTATCTGAAGAAATATTGAACAATCTGACTTTGATCGGTAAGTGGCTGCGATAGCAGTTCAGGGTATAGCGAATACAAACAAAAATTTAACAATCAGGCCTTTACTGATGCTAGTAAATTTTATACATCCTTCGTGTCGTTGCAGCTTGTCTACGTAGATATAGTAACTAATAACACTACAGTAGTTTGGAAAAAGAAGATGCGCAAGAGTCGTGTAATAATTTCATAAAAATTTATAGAAGAATTTTTAAGACATAATTTTAGAAAAAAAAAAACAGTGGAAGACGTATTCCTTAGATTTTTTATTGCATCTGACCCTTACATTTCTAGTTGCCGAAAACTGCCCGCTAAACCACTGAAATCGTTATCTCCAGTAGTTCTCTCATTACTATTATCTCCAAAAGAAAACAGAAATACAGATGAAGAAACTATTGAGTACCTAGTAGCGCTTCTGAGCTAAGCACAGATAATACAGAATCTAATGATGGAGATGATAATTTTTTATTGTAATATAATGTGATTCTTGGAATAAACAAAATTGAGAAAAGTCCAGTTGTTGCACTGTAAAGAGGTAAAATTTTTTTTTAATTAAATCATTTAAAGAAGTAATTTGCGGATGACACTTGGTGAAACATAATGAATATAATAACAGAAAAACACTTGGAGAGGTTTCACAAACTTTTTATTCAACTCAATGTACATTTCGCCTTGTTAAGGCATCCTCAGGAGTATTTACATGTACTGAAGTTACTAATAGTAAATTTTTTATAAATAGGTGACTTAAACTAGTTTGGGATCTAGGAGGGGATTGGGGCCAAATATCAATTGATCATTAGCAAGTGTTTTGTTTTGTATGATAGCTTTTTTTATTTCTAAAACTTCATAACAATCCAATATTTTTCCCCCTGCCAAATGATGTAATAATTAAATATTATTTTTGGTACATGTGTGGTCATTATTAATTAAATGGGATGAAAGCCCGGAAGTCTGTTTATTGAGTCTAGCATCTCGAATGTGCTCGTCAAACCTGGTTGTTATCGGCCGGTTGGATTTTCCAATGTAAATGGTAGGGCAATCCGAACAGGTAATCTCATAAACACCGCTTTTCTGTGAATTGTTTGGGATGTTATTTAATTTATTATTTACGAGAGTTTTGTTCACAGTCAAATTATTGAAGTATGCCGCTTTTATGTTGTATTCTTGTAGTTTATTTCCTATGCTTGTACTAATATTTCCGTAAAAGGGAATTTTTTTCCACACACTATTATTAGATTCACTTCTAGTTAGAGCATTTTTGTTTGGATAAATTAGATTGTACAAGTGTTTATTTGATTTTTTTGTCAGCATTTTATCGATGATGTTGGGGTTGTATCCATTGTTTTTTGCTATAGTTTTTATTAGGTTTAATTCTTTTTTGTAATTGTCTTGATTTAAAGGTACGTTAATTAGTCTATTTAACATTGCATGAAAACTCGATAATTTGATATTAATAGGGTGGTTTGAACATGCTGGAATAATAGAATCCGTAAATGTGCCTTTTCTGAATATGTCAAAAACAATTTTATGGTTTAATATGTCTTATAATAATAATAATAAAAATAATAATCTTTAGACACTATATGTTATAAATTTTGGCATTTATCAATACTTAGCGATATTTTCGGAGAATATTTTAGTCCTTTGTTCAGTAGGTCCAGCTCATCTTTCTTAAAGTTGTGTGATGACAGGTTGACCACTCATGGGTAGAATTTAAATTGTGTCGACGGTGATGGGGTGATGTCCGAGGTTTTTGTTCTTTTTGTCGATGTCGTAATTTCTCCAATTTCCTCAATTGTCTCGTATATTGCTTGTGTGAGATGGTCTTTGTCTCTCCATGAATATTGTTTAAGATGTTGTCCAATTGACAGGGGTGGAATCTTCTTATCAGTTCCGTATGGACGGTCCTATTTTCAGTTCATTCATTTTTTTTTAATTCAATCTATTCCCATTTTCCACGTAGACCGCGTCTCCAATTTCAAATTCATGGTGTTTTCTATTTTTGTCAAACAACTGTTTGTTATACTCGTGGGAACGTATTGTATTTTTTAATGCAATTAGTCTATCTGCTAACCAGTGTTCTTTTGATTTTCTTTCTTTGATTTCATTTGGTAGTATTTCCATATTTGTACCGTCTAGCAGGTATTTTTAAGCAAAGCCTGTGACTGTGTGCTCCATTTCGTTATATTTTTTTACACATTCTTGGGCGATTGCTGTCCACGCCCGTTTTTTGTCAGTCTCATTTATTTTACACCTAATCTTATTTATTAAAGTTTGATTCAGTCTTTCATTTAAACCATTTGAAAATGGTGAATTCACTGCTGTAAAGATCAAAAATTTCTTGAATTCGTTTGAGTTTATCCCCGGGTATTTGTCCGTGAGCAGAGTGTGTATTTTTTTAGTTTAGTCTCATTGGTATAATTTACTAGTTTTATCATTAGACATTTGTGTTCTTGAATTTATTAGGTATGCGTACCTTGTGAAATGGTCTACCAAGAGGTGTAAGTGTTTTTTTGTTGATCTGGTTCCACAAAAGCCTCCTATCGTGTCAATTGAAACTATTTCAAAGGACTTAGTTGCTGGTCCTAAATGTACCATGAAACCAAACTTTTTCGTGCCTTTTGATTTCTTTTTTATGCAGGTTTCACAGTTATTTATTACTTTTTTATGTTTGCCGTTAGGTTTTTGGCTGTATATGTTGCACTAATCTTCTTTTGAGTTTGTTTGATACCTATGTGGCACATATCTTCATGTACTTGTTTGATTAATCTTTTGCTAAAATCTTCAGAGATCACTATCTTTTTTGATTTAGTATTCTTTCTGTAGAATATGTTTTTTTTTTAAGTTTAGCTTTATTCTGTTATTCAGTTTTTGGTCAGTCTTTATATCTTCTAAAGTTATTAGATTTACGACTTTTAGTTGCTCATCATTATTCTCATATCATTCCAGTACTGGATTTCTGCTAAGGCAATCTGCCTCTACATTAGTTTTTCCAGTAGAATATTTTATTTCAAAATCGTATTGGGATAAATAATATGTCAAGTCCCCGAGTTCTTCATCTGGTCTTGATTTAATGTTTAATTTTTGTAGGGGTTTATGATCTGTAAAAGTATGCTATTGGTTTTTCTTTCCCGTCTAGCTGGATTTGTTTAAGGGTAGCACCAACACCTTGTAGGGATGCATCTGTGTAAATTTTTATAGGTAGATCGTTATCAAAAATTTCTAGGATCGATTGTGAGCACCACAGATCCTTTATTGTGTCTGATGACCCTTGGCATTCTGTTGACCAGATGAATTTTGTGTTCTTTTTCAATAAATTGTGAAGCGGGTCTAATATAAGCGCACTTTTTGGTATATACTGTAACGTTTTTTTTTTTTATGAAAAATCCCGTTACTGAATTTTTATTTATTTCGATTCAGTTTGTGTTTGTCTTGGTTCAGTTTTGTTGATTATTTCTTAATGTTGATCGACCTTCCGTCTTATCATCAAGGCTAACAACCTTCGCGCAGGACTAGGCGATCGATGGAGGGATCGATGAAATTTTTCGGTCGGTGCTCGAGGTCTTCTTCCTCGATCCTTGACACTGACGTGACGTGTGTGTGTGTGTTCTTCTGTTAGGGTTTTGTGATCAATGTTCTGGTGACAATTTTTGTTTCTAATCCAGTTACCTTTTCATTTTAATAGTTTCTGTAGATTCATTTAAATTAATTATCTCTTTTAAACTCATTTTTGGTATGCACTAATTTTTATACTAATTAATTTTTTTTTTAGTTGCCACGTGGAATTTACTTCATAGATGTAACGTTATCTTTTGCATCCTCTTTCTTGTAATTTCAATTTTTAATTAATTATTTCTTGTGATGTCTGCTGAATGATTAGGTGAACCTTTTTCGTCTGTTCTGACCTCGACAGAGACTCACCTCCACCCTTCCTTACCTTTTAATTTATATAGGCATCTTCAATGCCGTCAATATTCTAACCTTTGTTTAATTCTTTTTGTTTTAGGATAAATTTCATTTTTTTTTGTGTTACTTTTTTTTGTCAGCCCATCCACCACCTAGATAGGTTCCCGATGGACTGATAAGCTGGACTAAGGGTAGGGGCGAAGACTCCTGAAGCACGCACTAGTAGGCCAAGGGCGATTATAAACTCGGACCAACCGGGAACCAATAAGACAATAAGTTGCAGCAATTTCACGAAGGAACCAATAAGGCAACTTAAGACCTGTAGGCTACGTTCTTAATAATTACCAAGGTTGGTCCCCAAATCACTATTTGCGTCCGGCCCCCTCTCATTGATACAAAGTCAAGTTTTTTTTTGTTTTTTTAAGAGAGCTTCGAGCTCTCTAAATCTACAGTATTCTGCAAGAACCACCGATGCACTACCCGGTGCTCAACAAATTTGTCGTTTCATTCATTCCTTTCTTTGTTTGACAAAGTGGCGCCCGAGCACGTTTTCTTTAATATTTCATGATAATTAAATTTTTTATAAAACAAACTATTCATAATTTCAAAACCCAAGTAATAGTTTTGTTAAAATACTCATGATAAAAATTTATTTTCCCCAAAAACTGTCTTACATTCTTTTGTGTTTTTGGCACAGGAAAATTTTTTATAGCTATCAAATTATCTTTTGTTGGCCTTATCGTATTGTTTTGTATTATATGACCTAAGTATTTCACCAATCTGATGCGAAATTGCATTTTGTAAATTTCAGTCGAAAACCTTCTTTTTCAATTGCATTTAATAGTTTTTTAGTATTCTTTGAAATATTGCAAACGAAGTCTTTAAACCAAAAGGCATGCAAGTCCATTGCCAATGGTCTTCTTGGGTGACAAATCCTGTCTTGCATCTATCTTCGACCCGAAGAGGAATCGACCATAAGGCCGAGTTTATATCCAAATTTGTAAAATACTTACAGTTTCTAGTCTTTGTCATTATGTCCTCAATTAGTGGGAAGGGTTGTGCTTGAGGCACGACAATTTTATTTAAGTCTCTAAAGTCTATGCATAATCTTGATTTCTTGTCTTCATCTCTTTTGTAGGCCAGTGTCACTGGGGCTGAAAAAGGGCTATATGATTCTTCTATAAGTCCTTTCTCTAGCAATTTCGCTACTTGTTCTTTTATTTCTTTTTTATCTGCAATTGAACATCTGTAGGGTCTCTTGCTGCAATATTTATCTACTAACAGATCAATTCTGGCTTCATAGTCTCTGACAGTTCCAATATCATATTTGTTCTTTGCAAAAACCTTATTATGTGTATCGCGGCATTATTTAAATCAAAGAAATAAATTTCTTTACAGTAATATAACTGTCTTTTGTAAGATTAAAATAATTATTTACATATTAGTATAAAAAAGTGTTTTTTGTTATTCTTACCTACATTACTGAAGAGTGGTTATTAGGGGATGAAGATTTTCATGATGCGAATGATATTTTACATAAGGGGGTGGTGAATTAGGGGTAAATGGTGTGAAATTCGTTAAGTCTGACATGAAATTCGTAATCAGCGACCCCAAAAACCTTGAAAATTATGCGTGACTCAAGTACGATGTGAAATATGGCGTATTTTATAAAATTGGGTGGTGAATTAGGAGTGAAGGGGTGAAATTTAGTAAGTCTGACATTAAATTTGTAATCAGCGAATTTCAGATCAATTACTTGATTTTTCGACTTTTGGTCAGCTTTTTGGGATTTGACCCCACTGTGCGACGTAAGGAAATTGGCCATCCCGAAGCTTGTCCGAAACATGTGTGTAGATCGCAAAGTTAGTTCTGAAATTCTGATTTTTTTACCGAACCTCTGCAAAATCGTCGTTTCTAGAAAACTACAAAGTCCTGTTACTCGCTTGGGTCAAAGTTAAGGTATGTTTTTTGTCATTTTTTGACTCTACGGGTACGAATTAGTCTAGAAAAGAAGTTTCAGCAAGATCTGACCCAAACCGAACTTTCAAAGTGAAATAAATAATTTAATTAATTTTTTTGTTTGTTTAATTATTTAATATCTGGTACATATTATTTTTATTAATTAGTATATGCAGATATGGATCAGGTCTATAGTCGAACAACAGGACCGAGAAAAGAATGAGTAGTTCAGAAAGAGTTGCAAAGCCTACTGGAGGAATTCAATTCTGCCGCAAAGTCCCCCGAACTTATCAACTCGGGGGAACTTTGTGGAAATTCTGCCACAAAGTCCCCTGGATGCAGGATGCAGGCAGGCACGATCAACATGGACAATCTAAGTGCGAATGAATTAATTAAAAATACGAATGAAATAATAAGAATAAAAGATGAGGAAAATAATTTCCTAAAACAACAAATATGCGTACTCCAAGAAGAAATCAAACAATTGAATGCGTCAATCCAAGCATTGACCGCACAACTGACAGCAAAAAAGATACTAAATGAGGGCTCGTTCTCGGGCAGTTCGGATACAACTGTATTAGAAACCAACTCAACTAGATCCTCTAAAAAACGGAAAAATGCAAGAAATTCCCTCAAAGAACCAAGAAGCAAGAGCACATTTAAGCTACAAACAACGAACAGGTATGAACAACTGAAGAACGAACAACCTACCAGTAGCCAACTAATAACGACAAAGAAGAGTGAAGATACCAAGAAAAAGAATACGGATAGAGTGAAAGCTGAAAACTTCACAGAAGAAACCAAAGCCCACCACTTAAACCAAGAGAACGAAGACATGAAAGAAGAGAAAGTAAGTGAAGCAGGCAATACGCAACAAAATTCCCAAAAAGTACCACCTATAGTGATCAGAAGAAAGGAAAACTTCGATGAAATAAAAAACATAATGACCAAAAACAAAATAGTAATGGATAAAGCAAAGCTAACGCAGGACGGAATCCGCATCCACGTCCCCACAGAAGTCGATTATAGGACCTTAACGAAGCAATTAGAGAAAGGGAAAATAGATTACCAAACTTATCAGCCAAAGTCGTAAACAAAGGATTTCATCCACTGTCAGTCGCAAGAATGACAAAAACAAAAGATAAAAAACGCGCTCCACTCCCATTAATGGTGATAACGGTTCCCAAGATTGAAGCAGAAATATACCAAGTTGAGGAAATAGCGGACATACAAGTGAAAATCGAAGCACAGAGACGACCAACCGGACCCACCCAGTGCTTTAGGTGCCAGAGGTTTGGTCACGTGGCGGCCAGATGCACCGCTACGTCACGCTGTGTCAAATGCGCAGCAGCGCACATAACCAAAGATTGTAAAGCCACTAAAACATCACCTGCCAGGTGTGCAAACTGTGGAGGACATCACCCGACCTCTTACAGGCAATGCCCCTATTGGCCTAAAAAACTAGATCCGACAAAAGGCCAGATAAGGCAAGGAACAACATTTGCGCAAGCAGCGCGCAAACTAAGCGAAACACAACCAACAATCGAAACGGGAAGCACCCTATCTGAAATGATCGCCAAAACGAACTCAATGTTCCAAACACTACAGGAAATACTAAGGAAAATAACAACACAACTAGATGTCACACCCAAACGGGACAATAATGCCAGACAAAATTAAAATAGGATATTGGAATGCTGATGGAATCCAACACAAAAAATTGGAGCTACAACACTTCATGGAAGAAAACCTAATAGATATAATTTGCATTGGGGAAACCGACCTATAATCAAGAAACAGATTCAACATACCGAACTACACAACATACAGATCAGATAGGACTGAACAGAGAAAAGGGGGTACGGCCATTCTTGTAAATAAGGAGGTTAGGCACCACCTTTACCAAGCAGCGGACAGCATAATTGAAAATGTGGCGATCAGAATACAAGGTAGTGGGGAGATCACGGTATATGCAACCTACAACGCACCAACCCAGAAAATCACTAACCAAGACGTAGCGGCCTTCTTTATGGACAACAAACCCACGCTGTTATCGGGAGACCTGAATGCCAAGCACCACCAATGGGGTTGCAATTCCACGACATCGCAAGGTATTAGGCTCTTGAAGGCACTTGAGGCGCAAGAGATAATGCTGACGCTACCGGCCGCACCAACCCACTACGGAATGCAAGGTCGACCTGACATCTTGGATATAATATTACTATACAAGGGTCTTCTACGGAACCCTGAACTAACCGTTATCGAAGACCTAAGCTCTGATCACTACCCAATAGTTACGGAAATACAAGGTTAACAAGATACAAAGAAAACCACCAAGAAGACAACAGATTGGGCCAAATTCAAGACCACAAACTACAACTATATTCGCCAAATCAAACCCTTGGAAACGAGTGAGAATATTGAAGAAGCAATAGCAGAGCTGACTGAAGACATCCACAAAGCAATCGGAAACACCTCACACGCTATTCAAATGAGTGGCTCGCATACAACACTCCTACCTCAAGGAATCGTCTGGCTAATTAAGCAAAGAAGAAAACTGCAAAAGGATTGGGCTAGAACTGCAGATCCGGCAATCAAAACGCAAATTACCAGACTCAGCAATACCATCAAGGACGAACTAACTAAATTCCGGGACGAACAGTGGGATGCTGAACTAAATAAACCTGAAGAAAAAGGAATCAATGATATCTGGAGAATATCAAGAAACATCAGGAAAGCTAGAACCCCAATCCCACCCATGCAAACCCAGAGCGGGATAGTCTATACGGACCAAGAAAAGGCAGAGGAATATGCATATGCTATGGAACAACAATGCGACCTCAACCCGCAACCGGACACGGATGAATTCAAAATTCTTAAAGCTGAAATAAATAGAATCTACGATGAAATAAAACACGCTGAACCTGAATGCCCAAGACTGGGCACATGCCGTGAACTACAGGCAATAATTAAAAGACAGAAGCGTAGTAAGGCCCCAGGGAATGGTTTAATCCCAAACGAATCCCTCAAACTATTATGCAAAAAGGGAGTTGCAAAGCTGTTAACTATCATCGATGCATGCCTGAGGAAAAACTATTTCCCAAAGGCCTGGAAGGAAGCAATAATATTAGCCATTCCGAAACCAGGCAAAGACCATAGGAGACCTGAAAATTACAGACCAATAAGCCTACTACGTCAGATGGGTAAGATCCTAGAGAGAATAATGCTGACAAGACTTCAGGAATTTATGGACGACAACAACATCATACCATACGAGCAATTCGGCTTCCGGCACGGACATTCAACAATTTAGCAAGCGCACCGGATAGTAGAGTTATTCAAGGATGCCTTTGAACAAAAAGACAGTGTGGCGACAGTGTTCATGGACGTGGCCCAGGCATTTGAACCGGTATGGCACAAGGCGGTCATATACAAAATGTACCGAAAGAAAGCGCCAACTTCGATCATGAAATTCTACCAATCTTTAAAAGTGTAGCTGTTCTCTATAGCAAAAAGAGATCACTCCCCAGGGAAACGATAACCTATAATGACGAAGACATTGACTGGCTACAAGAAGCCCGCTACCTTGGCATAACCCTAGACAGCAAACTAACCTTTAGGTCACACACTACCTACATGCGAACGAAGGGACAGGCGGCGGTGAGAAGCATATATGGGCTTCTCAAAAGCCGGGCCCTTTCACTAGAGACAAAAAGATGACTTTATCTATCCCTCATCAGGCCCATGATCACATAAGGGATTCAAATATGGGGAATTAACCGCTCCCACCAATCTTCAGCAAGTACAGAGAGTACAAAATAGAGTACTACGAATAATCACGGGAGCTCCCTGGTACGTGCGTAACACGACCTGGCCGTCCCTACGATCAAGGACCTTGCTAAGCAATTGGCTGCGAAAACATTCCTACGAGCAACGCACCACACAAACCCTCTCATTCAAAAAACTGTTTATTACACCCAAACCCAAAACTGCATTAAATCAACACAATAAAGACCATCACTACTACTTCGGGATGACTACTAAAACAAAATCACCGGAAGAATAACACAACACGCAAAACGAGCCACACGGAACCACAGAAAACCCACATGACAGGATAAAGGACTTATTTTATGTTCGGTCATATATATATATATGAATATATTTCTTTTTTTTATTATTCAGAATGAAGGAAGTAATGAATGTTATTTGATCTGTCTATGTTAAGTATGAATGTATGTGTGTCTGTTCGTACCTATTTACCTATATTTTTTTCTAACTCTGTATGTATATATTTATTTTTCTCTTTTGTTATAATCGTTAAATAATATAATGCGTTAAAAACCAATCGCTCTTGTAAATTAAATATAGATCAAGCAGATTAATAATTTGCACGTTAATTAAAACGAGAAAAACAAAACAAGACAAAATTTAAGAATAAATTAATAAGCTTAGGTTCAAGAAAAGGCAAACTCTCCCTTTGTGCATAAACCACTCTCTCTCTTACATAGTTGTAATTATTCTGGCTACGATACAGGTTAGGGACTTTTTGCCCATCATTTTCCGCTCTTCCGTGGTATATTCTTGTTTTGTCACTGTTCCGCGGCCTTCCTCAGTCTCGGGAGCCAGAGATTAGGCTCCGCCCCAGCGCACTAGGTTCGCGCCCCGGAGCAGCAACGTTTGACAAAAACAAATCTTTGTCCCGTGTTACCGTATAGGCGTTTTAGACTGTTGCCGCGCTCAAGGCCACAGTCAACCGTCGAGATTGCCATGGGCAAAGCGTACGGACTGCCGAGAGAACGAACGGTCCGCGCAGCGCTCACGGCCGCCGTCACCAATAGACAGAGAGCGACGCGCGTTCTCTGTCTGTACCACAGCAACGAAGTTCGCATCGAGCAGTCGTACAGCGCGGACGTACGATGACCGAGACGTAGAGCGTAAGGCTATTTTCACATTATACGGTTTTTATCGTACGGTAGAAAACCGTACGGCTGTAGATGTAAAGAAAAGCATGGAATCTTTCACATTATTCGGCGACGGTAACTTGCCGGTGCCGTGTCGTGTAGCAGCCGTGTCTTGCCACTGAATTTGACGGTCGCCGTACGGCGCCTTCGACATAGTTGCCTACTTGACTGCATGCATGTTTTCACAGTGAACGTTTTTAACCCGTACGGTATCGACAGATTTGTTCATTTGTGTGTGTATTCTGTTTTTTGAAAAATTGATGATATTGATATTGAAGTTTTGATATCTTTGGTCGAAGCAAGACCTGTTCTGTGGGACAAAACACTAGATGTGTATAAAGATCGAAACGCTACAAAGAATGCTTGGCGAGAAGTTTGTTCAGCACTAAAGGAAGATTTTGATCTAGTGGAAGATAAAGAGAAAAATGCGTTTGGTAAGTATATTTAATATTTATTTAAAACACTAATAACTCATGCATGTTAATTTATATCTTTGACATCTGCCATGGCACACTTCCAGCATTTGTCATGAAATACTGGCAAAGAGTGTTCCTAATGTTGTTGGCTCTCAATCCTCCTCTTATGTTAGCATCTGGGGGCAAATCATCCAAACCAGTGATGGATGTAGTATCCTTAACTATAAATCCATCTCTATCACGTACAAAATTGTGTAAATACTGCAAAATCTGGTTGTACATTTAAAGGTCGGTGAAATATGCGCCACTTATTGGTGAGAATGCCAAAAGTACATTCCACATACCTCCTTGCTCTACACAACCGATAATTAAATATTCGTTTATCGACTGTTAAGTATGTTCCCCCAAAAGGCCGTAAAAAATGTTTGTGTAGTCCAAATGCTGCGTCTCCGACAAAAAGGTACGGTACTTTTGGATTTTCCGTACCAGGTAAACATCTTTCCTTTGGTAATTGTTGGGAGTTACTTTCTATTGAATTCCATAAACTGCACCGTTTAAATATTGAAGAGTCACAGTCTTTGCCATAACTTCCTATATCGACATAGATAAACCTGTAGTAAGAATCTGCGACAGCCATTAAAACCACAGAAAAGTATTCTTTATAATTAAAATACATTGATCCGGTATTATGTGGAGCAATAATACGAATATGTTTTCCATCCACCGCTCCTAAGCAGGGGGGGAAATTGGCAATACTTTCAAATGCTGACGCAATTGATTCCCATTTTTCTGTTGTGGGTCTTGGTATACATTCTTCCCGCATTGTCGACCAAATTGCTGTGGATACATCATTTACTATTTTACTTGCTGTAGAAATACCTACTCTGTACTGGAAATGTAGGTCAGTGAAAGAACAACCACTTGCCAGATACCTGATAAAGAAAACAACATTCAGTTTTCTGCTAAAAGAATTTGTTGTACAGCTTTTTAAAGTGTTTTCTTTTGTTTTAAGGTAAAGACATCATACGAAGATGGACCAACCTACGCGACTCTTTTGTAAAATCGAACACAAAAATGAAAGCTTTAAAAAGAAGTGGCTCGGGGGCAAAGAAATTTAAAAAATATGTATATGCCGATCAACTGCAATTTCTAAAAAAACTGTATGAAGCTAGAGAGACGCAGGACAGTTTTCAGTCAGAAAATGCGACCGGGCTGGAAGAAGATACAGAAACACAGGGCTCAAATGAAGATATTGAAAATGCTTCTCAGCCATTCGATACACCAGCCACACAACTCCCACCCAAATGCGTACGTCCGATAAAATCAAGAAAACAGAGAAAACCCGATGAAATTGAAATAAAAATGTTAAGAGCGTTGGAAGCAGAAAAACCATGCAGCAAAACGTCATTTTTACTGAGTCTGAAGCCTCATTTGGACAAATTTGATGAACAAAATTATTTACAGTTTCAGCTGGGAGTACTCAGAGTTATAGAAAATATAAATAACAGAAGAAAGACAATGTTATCTACACCTCCTACATTCACTCAACACACACCATCCATGCACTACGATCAGTTTCCCACTTATTCTCATTTACATTCGACAAACTCAGCTCCTATATCTTCTTATCATACACTTCAGACTCATCCTCCTCCAGCTACACCAAACCCAGGTTTTTTCCATTCTTGAGAAGGTTTTAACAATCCGAATCTATTTTCTGCTTCACAATTACAAACTCCTCAAAGCCACAATTCTTATCAACAGGGAAATGAAAGGCCACCACCGCATCCCTCACCTAGCACTAGTAATAATGAACGTCCACCATCTGCAACGCAGTTGTACCAGCAGTTTGGGGAAAGCATTTCTTCACAAAGTGACAATGCAGTCAGTCCTGCTACATATTCTATACCTTCAACTCCTGATTCTATAAACTTTTCTTCCCCTTAATTTCACCATAATATTAAGGGTAATTAGAATGTAAAAACAAAAAATAAATAAATGTAAGATTGCTTTTTATGTATTTACTTACCTTAACGTAATAGCCAGCATTTGAACAGGTTGTATGCAATTTCGAATTTGTGTGTTTTGTCGCTGTAACACATCCTTAAGTTTTCTATGTAATTCATCAAAAGAGGTAATACTCATTCGGAAATAGTTAACGAATTTATTTTCGTTGTTCCTCAGATCATTAAAGAGTATGTAAAATAATCCTACTTACTTCCTCTCTTCTCTGAATAATTGGGTGAACCCAAAAAAGGCGACGATGAAGCAACCACAAAGCAACAATTTGTTTACGATTCATCGTGACAGACGCACATTACCAAATAAAATAAAAATAGGTATCTACTACTTCTGACGGCAAAAAGCCGTGCAATATGAAAACAACAATATCACGGCAAAAACTCGTACGGTTTTTTACCGTACGATCAAAACCGTATAATGTGAAAATAGCCTAACGGCCGACGAGCCGATCGATAATGCCACGTTTTCTTGAGCGCGCGAAATAGGCGGCATTCGTTTAGTAGTAACGTTAGTGACACTGTGATGGAGTGTTCGCAAGAGCCTGTGAAACGAAAAAGTTCACAAACACCATGGTGCGACGAAGAGCCTGATTTTGCAACTCCGGCCGAAATTAAGAAATTACGTCGACGTGATAGCGGTGAAAATTGGGTCATTTTCGGCAAAATGCCCGAAGATGTTATGAGTGCATACGCGAGGCGATTGTTTAAAATAATCCGAGAGCTGGTTCCACTGAAAGCGGAAACTACTAAAGTCGCGGACCGACGAGTAATTAGGGAGACTGCGGATCGACTTATGGAGGAGTTCGTACAAATGGCTGGCGTCATTAAAGAGCTGCGATATTCCGTTGAAAGGAAAGACGCAGAAATCAAAGAAGCCGGAGAAGTTGGAAAAAATGTGAGTACACCCAACTTTTCATACGCCGATAAATTGAAATTAAGAAACAAAGTTAGGATTAGCGAAACGTCATTTCCTGTTAGAATTGAATCAAAAAAGGCCGGTAAAAAACTTTGTTAAAAAGGTAGTTTTACGTCCGTAGATCCGATTAAAAACAATTTGGCGGTTAAGAATGTTAGGTCATCGTAATAGATTGTGCAAGGAAAGAGGATGCGGATAAAATCAAAAAGTCATTACAGATCAAAGCAAAAGATGACGTAGCGGTAAAAGATGTTACGAAACCATGGCCAAGAATTAGGATAGACAGAATTAGTAAAGAATTAAACGCGAAAAACATTCACGAAACCATCTTAATGCACAATGATTTTATCGACGAACATTTCAGCAACGACATTAACAAGTTTAAAGCGGACTTTAAACAATTAGCGGCTTTCGAAACTCGCGGTAACAGAGACATTTGAAATCAATCCAAATTTACGGCGTAAATTTGTAGATAAGCCAATCTATTTGAACTGGCAAAGGGTTTTTGTAAGGGACCATTTTTCAATATTACAATGTTATCAATGCTACGACTTTGGTCATATGTCGAAGAACTGCAAAGTTAAGGAACAACTTTGTAGAAAATGCGGAGGAAAGCATAACTTTAAAGAATGCAAATCGAAGACAACGGCATGTATAGTTTGCGTTAGGTCAAACAAAGATAAAAAATACGCGCCCGTTAGCACAGACCACGACGCTAAGAGCCAGTCTTGCCCTACGATGAACCGGATAAAAAATTCAATTTTATCCAACATCGATTATTATGGATAGTAATCTCCATAATAAATACCCCAACACGAATTTCGTATTAAATTTTGGCCAAATTAACTTGGGAAAGGGCAGGCCGCTACTAGCAATCTTCTAAAAGTAATTTCCGATAAAAAATTAGATATTTGTTTTGTGCAAGAACCTACGGTCAATAAATCGAAAATTAATGGCTTTTCCAAAAATCATTTAGTTATTTCAAAATCATGTAACACACCTAAAGTAGCATTTGTTATCAATAACTCCAATATATCTTGTTTATTTTTGGAAAGTATTTCTTGTGATAAAATTGTTGTTATTGAAATTAGCGTAAATACCAGAACATTATTTCTCGTCAACGTCTATCTACCCCCTGCAGGGTCTAACGTCGACGACAATAATTTACTCGAACGACTCAATCACAAACATTATCTCAGTACTCGACCACATAAAACCAGTAATAGCTGGGGACTTCAACGCGAATAATAATGTTTGGGGCAGTCCAACTAACGATATTCGTGGTAATAACATTTTGGAAATTTTAGAGAACAACAACTTAACTGTAATTAATACAAATTCTGAACCTGAACAACAACTTAACTGTAATTAATACAAATTCTGAACCTACGTTTGTTGGACATCGGGGAACAAGTTTCGTAGATTTAACTATTGCAAATTACGAAGGTTTGAAAATCATAAGAAATTGGCATCTTGAAGACGAAGAAACACTTTCCGATCATAAACTTATAACGTGGCAAATTTCAGACAAAGAACGCGAAATAGAAATGGTTGGCCGTAGATTCTGCAACAAAAAGGCAAATTGGGCCACCTTTTCGGATATTTATACGGAAAATATTAGGAATATAGAACTAATCAATAAAAATAATATTTCGGAACGCGCACAATTCCTAAACGACTGTATTGTTGGGGCTTGCGAGGCATCAATGCCTATAAAAAAACACTTCACGAAAAGTGTACCTTGGTGGACCAAAGAACTAACTGAGAAGAGATCGGAATCTCGCCGGCTTAGACGATTGTTTCAAAGAACAAAAACGAAGCTGACCGCGAAATTAAGCGCGACGCGTATTACATAATTTTTCGCGAATATAAAGATCTTTTGGAAAAAACACGAACAAACAAATTTCGAGAATTTTTTACACGTAACTCCGATAAAGATCCGTGGGGAACGGCGTAGGTACAAGGTAATTCGAGGCAAAAAATCGAACCGCACGGCTTTTCAAAATTTAAAGCTTCCCGACGGAACTTATACAACTGATACGCAACAAACCGCAAAATTTATTTTAGAAACCTTTTTTCGCATACCCGCATTCGTGAAGCATCGGAACGATATTTTGTTGATGATGCGTATTTCAAAAAAATAACATTCGCGGAAATTGAACGCGCAATTAGGCGAATGGACCCTCGGAAAGCACCGGGATGTGACGGAATAACATCCGACGCGGCCCTGGCGGCTTATCAACTCACGCCTGGCGTTTTTATAGAAATTTTTAATGACTTGTTGGAAAAAACAACTAGTCAAAATCATTCCAAAACCTGGTAATCGCTGTTTTAATAACGTTAAAAGTTATCGACCGACCAGTTTAATTCCTATAGTCGGTAAAACACTAGACAGAATTTTTGCAACGCGACTACAGTTCGAGATTAACAAAAACGCCAAATTAAATAAAAATCAATTCGGTTTTACCGCTGGACGATCCACCACGGATGCCATCAATGCAGTCGTAAGGAATATAAGAAACTCTCGCAAAAACAACAATTACGTCGCTGCCGTTGCGCTGGATATATCCGGAGATTTTGATAACGCTTGGTGGCCGCGAATCATTGTAGAAATGCAAAAAATTAATTAATTTAGTGCGAAATTATTTCAGCGACAGCTGTCGTCTCAATTGCCGGTACAGCGGTTTCAAGAAACATAGAAAGAGGATGTCCTCAGGGTTCGTGCTCCGGCCCGCTTTTATGGAACATTTTGTACGATACCATTTTTGATATTCAATTACCTAACGGAGCTCAGATTTTTTCATTTGCCGACGATACATTGTTGCTAGTCGAAGCCGTCAATGAAGCGTTATCAAATTGGGCCGACGACCTAAAACTAAGTTTTAACGCGGAAAAAACCAAGGCACTATTTTTCAGCAAATCAATAAACCAACAGAGACCTGCTTTCAGTTTGAACGGTCATTTTATACATCGTTCAGACTATATTAAATACCTAGGAAATTTAATTGATAATAATTTATCTTGGAAACAACACATAAAACACGTGGCAGAAAAAGGCAAGGAAATTTCGCATAAAATCGCGGCTGCTGCGAGATTGACGTGCGGTTTTAGGGGCGCGGCTTTGTCAAAAGTTTATGAAGGGGCGGTCCAATCGGCGATGTTATACGGTGCGCCGATATGGGAAGAAGGATGTAAAGTAAAAGAGGGCAGGTCTCTGTTAAGCGCGCAACGAATTCTAGCAGTTACAGCGGCAGCGGCCTATCGGATCGTTTTGGGTAATTACAAAAATGACATTGCAGACGAACTTGCGAAGGATGCGGCCACTAACCAACAGACATCGCCCATTTACGATCAGGCTCCCAGAGCCCTCGTAAAAAGGCGACTAAGACAAGTCACAATGGAGGCATGGAAACGACGATGGAGGACCGTTACGACCGGTAGAATAACCGCGAACTTCTTACCGGAGCCAAATTATGACACAAAAATAACGGAACATATGGACTTCCACATGGTGCAATTGATGACAGGACATAGAAACTTCCGGTCTTATCTAAAGCGTATTGGAAAAATCGACGACGCATGCGAATGCGGCGTCGGCGTCGACACCGCGGATCACGTCCTGTTCAATTGCAACATCGAGGAACAACATCGCGGGACGGCCGATCGAGATCTTGCGCTCCGAGGACTTCGATGGCCTACCTCTTACAGGGAGGTCAACGACCTGCGGAACGAGAAGTACTGGTGGGACGCTTTTCGAACTTTTTCGGGTCGCGTTCAACGACTTAAAGTCAACAATTAAATTGCCCTTGTGTTGTGCGCGTTCGCGGTCGGTTTTTTCGGTTTTAGGGACTGTAGCCCTGTGGTCTAAACGATGTGGCGACTGAAGCCTGCGCTGTCCACCACAATTGCCAAACCCCTAGACCATACCTAGAAGGCGATCAACAGGATGGCGGATATGGAACTTCACCACGTCGGTTGTGCTGATGCCGGGAGGGAGGGTTCGATGCTGTCTCGACGGTATGACCCGAGCCTCCAACAACTTGACTACAGGCGCACACAGTAATCGCTCGAAACGATCGTTTTTGTGCGCGGTCGCGGTCGGGTTTATTTTTCTGTTTCAGATACAATAGCGGATTCCACACTCGGACCTAAACGACGTGGCGACTGAAGCCTGGGCCGTCCACCCAAACTGCCCAAAACCACTATACCATACCTAGAAGGCGATCCACAGGATGGCGGATATGGACCAGCACCACGTCGGTTGTGCTGATGCCGGGAGGGCGGGTACGATGCTGTTTCGACGGTATGACCCGAGCCTCCAACATGGCCCAGACGTGTTAAAAAGAATCTCGAAACGATCGTTATTCCTTATATTTTTGTGCGGTGCTTGCAAACGCGTTTTTCTTTTTTACGAGATTGCTAATATCCGGCTATATTAAATTCAAAATTTTCGTCTTATTATTGGGGTCTTTTATGTAAATAATGTATATATTTCTTGTATGATCCGGAACTTACGTTCCACATGTATATATTTTACAACTGCGGTGTTTCGGCATGAATATGAAATATAAGAGTGCTAATTTTACTTTACCTAAATCATTTCCGACCAAATTATCTCATTTCGTGAAAACTTTGCCTTTCATATTCTAGCCGAAATAACACATGTATTTTTCCTTCTTTGTTTTCTTGTATTGTTTGTTCGTTGGGGTCTGGTTTGGTTTTTCTGGGTTTTTCCTAGCCCGTTCTAGCGAATGTTGGATCCGTGTATATACTTCCCAGATTGTAAATATTATCTATTCTTATCCAGCGACCTCACTTTACAATTTTGTACATAATTTCTTCGTGAATTGTCATTTTCTTTATGTATGTTAATACCACGACTGGCGTTTCGGCACGGATGCGCAAAACACTCAATTAATTAAATATGTTCTTTTGACCAATAAAGTATTAAGTCACTTCGCGAGAACACCGTTTTGCGCATCCCAGCCCTGACGCCACTGGATTACTCAATGTGAGTATTATTTCTTGCAGGCCCTCCTCTGCCACTGCCCTATTTTCATTATTGTAAAATAATTAATAATAAAATCACTTCGAAGGTTTCGGCGTTTGTTTTATCCCCCGCGAAAGGGCAGAAGGAGGAGATAACGTAGGGAATTGTATTAACAAGTAGTTAATTAATTAAGTCACTTAGTTTTAAGCATTATATATTGTTAAACAAATTATTGGAGGCAGGCGGCGGTGAGCCATTTAAGGAGTATTGGTAAGAGTTTAGGGCGACAGTGACATCTGACGGTCACTAGTGGTACTATAGACAGCTGATGGTTGGTATCTATGGCGATCAGGTGACTGGCGTAAGGCGGGGTTGGTGGTGGGACTATTCTCTACGTGGCGCTCGAGCTGTCAAGGTGTGCGAGGTCAGCGAGGCGTTCGAGAGTGTTCGATAGAGATTTTCTAGAGATTGTGTGATCAGGCGGTTGTGATCATAATAAATATCGACGCTTTTTTACAATTCAGAAGTGGGATAACCACGGCTAGTCCTTGATTTTGTGGCGTTACGGCGAACAACAATAAACCGTGAGTAACTAAATAGTGAAATACTGGTGATTGGGTGTGGCAAAGACACGCACGTGTGTGTGCGCGTGTGCAGGTTTTGGCGTGATGGCGGATAGGAAGAGTGGTGATCGGCCCGAAGAGCCTGAGCTAGAACTAGATTTTGAAATGGAAGACCTCGACTTGGGGGAGTCAACAACGGCGGTTGATAAACCCGAAGCCAGGTTGGTGAAGTAAGTGGATGAGCGCATGGCGGGGTGCATGGCGGCATTTATGGACAATTTTTTCCAATTCCAATTTATTCCATCGACGACAGTAGAAGGCGGTTTGGCCCTATTAGGACAGGTGCTAGACTTAATAGGAGATGCAGGTTTCAAATTGAACGTGGCGAAATGTTCCTTTCTGAAGACATCAATCGAGTATCTGGGGCACGAAGTGAGTGGCGAAGGCATCAAGCCAGGGGCTAAGAAGGTGAAGGCGGTGGCAGAGTTTCCCGTACTAGTACGGGATCCGGCTGCGAAATTAGTGCATTAATAATGTAGATTGATAAGATTTAATTTTTAAGTATTTTCACAGCTAGGAGAAGTCAATTTTCATCAGGTGCCAATTAGAAAATGCCCGCCAGTATTATTAATTAAATTATTATTAATTTACTTTAAGGAAGGCATTTCGTTTACATCATATGGAAATAAAACCTACACCACTTCACAATAGTGTATTCAAGGGATCTGAAAAGTTATAGTTGCTGCTGATCGCTTAGCCGCAACCTCCAAGCAGCCAGGTGTACACAGGTATATTTTTGTTCAATCTTTTCGTTTATACTGTACACTCATTTTATTTATACCAAATTAAAGCTAATTTTTTTTTCTTTTCAACTATATAAAGTTGCCTTTTCAAAAAAGCCCGCAAATCTCAGTTTCCTACCCTAAAAGATGCTAGGTATTAGAAATAAAGTAACAGAGAGCGAGCGTACGACGCTACTTGTTAGACAAGGATGCGAAATGCCAGCTGGATGTGTTTTTTTGAGCTATTGCGCATGCTCCGATGAATAGGGTTCTCAGTCAAGCAGCTGGGCCGAGGTTTGTTTACTGTGAATTCTAACCACGCTGTTTTGGGACTCGTAATAAGTTTTATTTAAATTGTTTTTCTCGTCTAATTCATATAATATTAATATAATAAATTTCTTAAAAACATAACTTCTGTTACATAGCAGTTATAATATGTCTAAGTGTTTTCTATGTAGTAAATTCAATCATGTGCTCCAATTCACTAATTCATCATTTAAAAAATGTTATTCAATGTTGTTATTCCGGCAAAAAAAAAAATATAAGTATTGTGACTTGTTATTAACAGTGGAATCAACCGATTATTTCGGTTATCATACTGAGTGCCTTAAAAAAGTAACTGTTTTGAAGAACAAAGATAAAGAGGAATTTGAAATTTTTTGCAGAACTTTAACTGTAAGTAAGACTTTTGATTTAATTAAAATATTATCCTGATTACTAGTATATGAATATGACAAAATGTGAATGTGACAAACGTGAATTAATATTTAATTAAAAAAAAAATTAAATAGTCAATATTTTTTATGTTTTATTTTATACGTGGTAATAAAGATTAATATTGTAGAAATTAAATCAATTAAAAGAGTTCACATCATGATCTTTTATAATATTATGTATATATACGTGTAATCGTTCAATTTTTAATTTATACACAGTTCTTTTGTTATTGTTAACTCTAAAAATTCATAATTATTTGAGTTGACTTCAACTAACCAATAAAAATAATTTAATAATTTAAGGTATAATTTGGTATTTCTCGTAAATTACAGATTCCAAGTCTGACTTCAGACCTACATGAAGAAACGATTGCTTCTACAAATTCGGATCCTGTAAGTATACACAGTAGTAATATATGTGGATATAAAAATTTCTGTTCAACGTATGTGTATGTACAATAAACTTTATAGGACGAACTCACTACTACGACAAAAGATCACCGTTCCATAAGTACACAACAACACCATTCGAGTACAGCTGCCTCAAACGAGCTGCCTACTTCTTCAGATGCACATGACGACATTCACCTTCAAAACACAAATTCTCTGCCATCTTCCTCGTCACCTCAAAAAGATATTTCATCCAAAACTAAAAATAAAAAGTCTGCTTGTCTGTTTTGCGATAATGTTGAAAAGAAGGTTGGTAGGAAAAGAAGCTACGTTGCATTTCCACGATCCAATGCAACTGTTGAAGAAATAAGAGCAATGGCTGAAAAATTGAATGATTCAAAGTTGCTGGTAAAGTTGAACAGCAATCAAACGGTTGCTTATCATTCGAATTGTTTATCTTCATATCAAATATCAATCAAGCGACAAGAAGAAGAGCGCCCAGAACCAACTGATTGGCATCAAAATCGACAGTTACATCAGTTAGCATTTAATGCTCTCTCTGAAATTATAAAACTGGAAATAATTGAAAAAAACCGTGTTATGTATCTAATGGACTTATTGTCGCAATATAAATCGTTGCTATTAGAGTTTGGTGAAGGACAGGTACATACAACGGATATACAAAATTATAATTTTGATCGCTTTGTTGATACACCTACTGGAAAAGATACATTACATGATACTGTCGGAATCATATATCAATTCTGCTGTGAATATGAGGAGGAATCTGATAGTGATTCATCTTCAGATTTAGGTTCGTGTCCACACAGCGTTTATAAAGAACGTCTTCCTGCAAAGAGACGATGTTATAGAGCACCTATAAAAGATTTAGCTCCATATGTCAAAACACCATTTACAAGTATGACGTTTCTGCCAACTGATATCATTAAAAACACTATTAATTCATGCCAACCTCAAAAAATTATTGCTGTAGATAAAGATTTGATTTGGAGTTTATCCTTATCCCAAATTGATTTTTTACCAATGTGGTTGGGTTACAATTGTAAAACTAATCTTGATCGGAGTAAAATTCAAACTGTTGAATATTTATCTCCAATTAATGATTCTCCAACTTCATTGTCTGTAGTTCAAGAAACTCTAAACATTGCCAAAGCAGTTGCAGAAAAATGTAACCAACCTCAAATTATAGCGACTTATGATTTAGCTATAGCTAAATTAGCCATGCAGATACAAAATACAAAGAAACCTGAGTTTGACAGTGTTTTCATTAATTTAGGGGCATTCCACATGCAAATGGCATATTTTAAAGCCATTGGAAAGTATGTTGACTCCAGCGGCTTAGTTGAAACTTTAATTGAAGCAGAGGCACTTGCGGGTGGATCAATGAACAGCTTTCTAGATAGCAAACACTTTAACAGATGTAAGAGACTTCATCCTTTGGCTTCTGGTGCGCTACAGGTTCTTCATTTTGAGAGATATTTATCTGAGGTTAGAAATAATTTTGGTAGAATGAATGAAGATTCGGATGTTGAAGCTTCAGTTGAAAGTGAAAGTTATTTTGAAACTCTAGTTGAAGATTTACAAGCAGTATTGAATACTACATGTGAAGTTAATGATCCCTTTATTTTATCTGACTCACTGCAAAAAATACTTGATGGCTACAAACATTTTCGCGAATTAACACTCCAAGGTGGTCATGGGAAAACTGCGCAATATTACTTACAATATACGGAGCTTGTCAACTTATATCATCGATTTTCCAGAAGTATTCGGACTTGCGATTTTGAGCTGTACTTACATTCTATTGATGAAATGTGTGACTACTTTTTTGCATTTAATCTACCAAATTACTCCAAATGGGCAGCCATGTATTTAAATAATTTAATTAAATTAAAGATTGAGAATTCAAGTCTGGTTGAGGAATTTCGTGAAGGTGCATTTGGGGTTAGACGCACAAAATCATGCTTAGGCAGATCACCGGTCGACTTGACATTAGAGCAGACTATTAATGCTGATGCTGGCAATACCTTGACTGGTGTTAGTCATTTTACAAATTCGATATCTGCAAGACAGAGGTGGGCTCTCAGCCATAGCATGAGGACAAAAATTTTATCTTTCGTGAAAGCAGAAATTGGCTTATCACAATTTGATGATACCTGTCATTCTTTGCAAAATCATAAAATAAGTAAAGATACCAAGACTTTGAAGAATATCATTGAAACGATAAAAAAATCTATGAATCCATTTTCTACAGATGTAAACAAAGACAGTTTATTCAATATGTCTACTGGTAAAGCGGCATCACCAGATGTTGAAAATTGTTTACTGAATATCAAGTCATCAGGTGAAAACCATAAGTCTAATTTTCTATCAGAATGCTTCGAAGATTCCACAAGATTTGTAAAGCCGATTAAACGTATTAAAATGTTAAATTTTGCATCTGACTGCGTCAAAAAAAAATTCAAAAATCAAAGTGGAAATAAAACATTAATCAAAATGGAACGGGATATTTTTGGACGACTATTAGCAATTGCGATAGAACAAAAGGTAAACATTGGCCACTGTTTGTCTTTTCCCCTTGCGCCGATACCTCCTGCACTTTTTTCCTGTTCAGGAGAGATGTTAAAAACCGATAAGTCGACTTTAAGTAAACAATTGATTTCTAAAATTGATTCGGAAAATCCTGATAATGTTGACATAGAAATAATTGATGGCTTCTATTATATGTATCAAATAGGTGCAACTCTGCCACAAACGTTTGGAAAACTTGCTGAGTCGATATTGATAAAATTGTGTTCCAAAAAAGCCCAAGAAGTTCACATCGTCTTTGATAGATACTTGAAACCGTCTATAAAGGACTGCGAAAGGCTAAACAGGGAAGGTATTGACATCCCTTATACAATTAACGGTCCTTTGCAAACAAGACCCAATGATTTTTTAAAATCTTTGAAAAATATTTGTTTCAAAGAAGCTTTGGTTAAGTTTTTAACTCAGCATTGGGACGATGATTCGTTTACTTCAATATTAAAGGATAAAAAAATTTTTATTACTGTTGGAGAGGAATGTTTTTCATTTAGTTGTCATGGAACTAAAGTTGTCAAAAATTATGAAGTTGGTTTGGCGTGTGATCACGAGGAAGCCGACACAAGGATTGTATATCATATAAGTAAAGCCCCGGAACATTCAAATATTTTAGTGCGAGCTTCAGATACTGATATTTTAATTATTTTATTAGGAAATATTCACAAATTTCCTACATTGAAAATTTGGTTAGCAAACAGTGCAGCTAGAAGAAGTAACAAAGACGAAATTTGCATTAATTCTATCAAATTAGCGGAAAAATTAGGCCCAACTTTGTGTCGTGCGCTTCCGGCATTTCATGCATTCACGGGAAGTGATTACACTGCTGCTTTCTTCAACAAAGGAAAAGTTCGACCCTTAAAAATTTTTACAAAGCATGAAAAATTCCAAAATGGTTTTCAATCATTAATTCACCCACGTGACATTTTCGATAACGATAAAATTAAAACGGTCCAAGAATTCACTTGCCTCATGTACGGAATATCTAATTGTAACTGTGTTAATGAGGCAAGGTTGATAATGTTTAATAAAATGTATGGTTCAAAAAACAAAAACGAAAAATTTATGAAAAATATTAAAGGCTTCGACTCTACTCACATTCTGCCGTGTTGGAAATCCTTGAAACAAAAGATTTTGAGGACTATTTACGTTAATTCGATGTGGTTAAATGCTACTGAAAAAAATTGTATTAAGTTTAGCGCAGAGAATAATGGCTGGCTAATATTAGATGGTTCTCTAAAACCAACATGGTTTGAAGGAAATGCAACTCCTGCAGAGGTAGAAAATGTCATACTAGGTGATACTCAAGACAAGTCAACTTCGTACGAAGAAGAGTCGGATATATTCAGTGATGAGATTGATAGCAGCGATGACAGTGAGAGTAGCCTCGAATCCGACTTTGACTAGTTATACGGAACACAATTTTATAATTTTGTAATTATTCTTTTTTTATATTGAGCACTCTAGTTTGTATAATAAAATATTTTTTTTGTTCTTATTATGATAAGATTATTATCCTTCGATTATTATCCTTAACACCATGAAAATAATTATTTAAATATTTTAAATATTATATTTATAATATATATATTTATATTATAAATAATATAAATAATATAATTTATATTTATATTTATAATATAATATTATAAATTATAGTATTACTTTGATACATATATTTTTTTAATTCTCTTTAGAAAATGAATTCAATTTTTTCCTACCAAATAATAGTTTTGTTATCTACTTTCAGTAATAACTTTTTAAAAGTTTAATTTCTTGCAAAATATATATTTAAGTATTTTATTATTATCATTGATTGAATATTTAATATTGTATATTAATTAAATATTATTTTGTTTAATATCGATGCTTAATCCGTTGCAATTTTGGAGCATTTGAGTTCAGTCAATTGTATTATGATTTAGATCGTCGGTTGAGAACCCTATTTATCGGAGCATGCGCAATAGCTCAAAAAAACACATCCAGCTGGCATTTCGCATCCTTGTCTAACAAGTAGCGTCGTACGCTCGCTCTCTGTTACTTTATTTCTAATACCTAGCATCTTTTAGGGTAGGAAACTGAGATTTGCGGGCTTTTTTGAAAAGGCAACTTTATATAGTTGAAAAGAAAAAAAAATTAGCTTTAATTTGGTATAAATAAAATGAGTGTACAGTATAAACGAAAAGATTGAACAAAAATATACCTGTGTACACCTGGCTGCTTGGAGGTTGCGGCTAAGCGATCAGCAGCAACTATAACTTTTCAGATCCCTTGAATACACTATTGTGAAGTGGTGTAGGTTTTATTTCCATATGATGTAAACGAAATGCCTTCCTTAAAGTAAATTAATAATAATTTAATTAATAATACTGGCGGGCATTTTCTAATTGGCACCTGATGAAAATTGACTTCTCCTAGCTGTGAAAATACTCAAAAATTAAATCTTATCAATCTACATTATTAATGCACTAATTTCGCAGCCGGATCTTAGACTATACCGACTGATATCCATACGGTGCGACAGTTCCTTGGTTTGGCTAGTTATTTCCGTAAGTTTGTGAAGAAGTCCTCTTACTCGACTTACAAAGAAAGGAATGGAATGGAGATGGGGCGATATGGAACAGAAGGCATTCGACGATCTGAAAAGGTGGCCTTAGTCGACAGGCCTATTTTAGGGATTTACCATGGCGATCTACCCACCGAACTGCATACTGATGCCAGTAAGGTTGGGTTGGGCGGAATATTGTTTCAGAAACAAACAAATGGCGAGTTACAGGTGATTTCTTATTACAGTAGGGCGACGACGAAGGCGGAATCACTCTATCATAGCTATGAGCTCGAGACTCTTGCCTTAGTGGAATCAGTTAGGAGATTTAGGGTTTATCTGCTAGGTATCCATTTTAAAGTAGTGACTGATTGTTCGGCGGTTAGGGCGACGCTACTCAAACGGGACTTGGTCCCAAGAATAGCTAGATGGTGGTTGGCGATCCAGGAGTACGACATGGAGGTAGAGTATCGACCAGGGGATAAGATGCGACACGTAGATGCTCTCAGTCGTAATCCTGTTCAGGTGAATCTGGTGAATATCTCTGAGGCGGATTGGTTTGGAACAATACAGCTACAAGACGAGAAGGTGCAGTCTATTATCAGGGCGCTGGAAAGCGGAGAACCAGAGGAGTGCTTATGTACAACTTTTAAGGTGAAAGGTGGGCGTCTATGGCGTATAACGAATGAAGGCGATAGACTGTACGTTCCTGCCATTGCGAAATTTAGTTTATTACACAAACATCACATAGAGATCGGACATCCTGGTTATAACAAATATTTGGAGTTATTGGAGAAAACCTATTGGTTCCCGAAAATGAGACGGTTTGTGCGAAAGTATACGGCGGCTTGTCTAAACTGTGCTTATGCGAAAGCTGCTCAGGGGCGAGGCGACGGATTTTTACATCCTTATGAAAAGAAGGCGGTACCTATGGATACAGTGCATCTGGACCATTTAGGTCCCTTTGTCAAAAGTACTAAAAAGAACAGCTATTTACTGGTGATGGTAGACGCTTTTACCAAATACACGTGGGCGCAGCCTACTAAGACGCTCAGCTCCGCAGAAACTATTGAAAAGTTGAGGTGGATATTCGGAGAATTTGGGTACCCAAGGCGTATAATAACTGATAAAGGTTTGGCATTTACCAGCAGGGCATTTACAGCTTTCATGTGCGAGAAAGGCATCAAGCATGTGGAAAATGCAATCGCTACTCCGAGAGCGAATGGCCAAGTAGAGAGGCAGAATCGCACACTGTTGGAGGCGATCACGGCGGGTGCAGAGACTGAAGCGAGATGGGACGAACAACTACCGGAGATTCTGTGGGGAATAAATCATACAGTAAGTTCTAGTACAAGATTTTCCCCGGCAGACCTACTGTTCTCCTACCAAGGCGGGCGAGTAGCAGATTTGGGGCAAGGCGATGAGACTGCTATACAAGGGCGAAAGCGCTTGCAAGCCAACAGGCGTGTGGCGGGCGAGGGATTGCAGAAAGTTGCATCTCAAATGAAGGCGAGATATGATAAGAGGCGTAAGGTTGCAACCGAATATAAAGTTGGTGACTTGGTGTTATGGAGACAAGCAGCTGCTGCATCAGGCGAAAAAGGTGTTAATAAAAAGGTGTCGAATAGATTCGACGGTCCTTATAAGGTGTCAAAGGTGTTGGGCAATGACAGATACGAAATTTCTTCATTGCAAAGTACAAGGGGATACAAACGGTTTAGAGCGACTGTTGCGGCGGATGCACTAAGGCGATATCAAAGTGGCGCAATCAATGTAGGTGGCGAATCTGAAGATTCCTTAGGTGATTAAGATAGGGACCAAGCGGGTACGCAAGATTTGATTAATTTACTCGAAAGTTAAATGTTGACTTGTATTAATGAGGACATTAATGTTTCAGGATGGCCGATTGTTAAACAAATTATTGGAGGCAGGCGGCGGTGAGCCATTTGAGGAGTATTGGTAAGAGTTTAGGGCGACAGTGACATCTGACGGTCACTAGTGGTACGATAGACAGCTGATGGTTGGTATCTATGGCGATCAGGTGACTGGCGTAAGGCGGGGTTGGTGGTGGGACTATTCTCTACGTGGCGCTCGAGCTGTCAAGGTGTGCGAGGTCAGCGAGGCGTTCGAGAGTGTTCGATAGAGGTTTTCTAGAGATTGTGTGATCAGGCGGTTGTGATCATAATAAATATCGACGTTTTTTACAATATTATTAGAACTATTCTAATGTGTACATATCATAATTATGAAAGACCGCCGCTGTAGTACCTTCGGGTGGAGCAGCGGCACCATGTAAATATCTCCATTTAATAAATCATATTGTACGACAGCAACGCATGGGGATGATCGGCAGCCAATCCTGAGGCCGCATTCGCTGGGTTTACCCCAACTGCCATCATCCCTCCGTATAAATATAGGTCCAAAACGCTGCAGAAATCCACACACACCGAGACCGACCGCCGAACAGATCAGACGCATCCAAGTACTCAGATTCTTGCCAAATCGTCGCACTCAACTTACCTCTTGCTGTTGCCGTTTTCTCGGACTTGTTACCTGCCAGAGGTTCAAGGCCGATCGTCGCTACAACGTGCTTTTTAGCACGACAGTAACTGGATAGTCCACCGGCAGTTTTCACTGCCCACACCGTCGCCGCCCTAACCACCTGGTTCAAGGTTCTTCTTCAAGTTCATCGATTGCTCAGCCGTTTCTAGGTAAGAAATCTTTATTAATTAACTAACCAACAGTCTTGGGGACCGAGTACGCAACGTCCCCTTGTACTTCTACGTTCCCTACACCCCCCACCCCCCGTTACTAACAATCTTCGTATTTTTTAATTCAACCACGCCCACCCAAGGACAGTTTTCGTTCCTATCGCCAGCCATTCTCGAAATGGCTACCTCCGAGAGCCCCGCACTCTTGGAGGGTCTTTCCTACGCGGAAGTAATGGCCGCCATCAGCGACCTTCAGTCAAAGATCGCGGTCTTGACTGACTACGCGCGTCGGCTTTCTAGCGACGCATCCCCTACCCCAATGGTAGAAGACTCATCCCCGAGTACTTCTGCCACCCCCACCACCTCCCAGGCTACTGATAGTTCAGTGCCGCCCCCCGCCACCGCCGACGGCTTTTCAAAAGTCGCAAGTCGGCAACCCAAACGCAGGAAGATAACGCCTTTCCTGTCATCTTCCTCCTCATCATCCAGCTCGGATTCAGAATCCGAGCAACCAAACCGCTCCACCCAAGCACCACCCCCCATCGTCATCCGCCAAAAATCTCTTTGGCCAAAAATCCGCCGTGCCATGGACAGTAATGGCATTTCCGACCGCCGGACAATTAACACGTCCGATTCCATTAGGGTCTACCCCAAGGCCATTGACGATTTCCGTCGCTTAACCTCGTTCCTTGACGAAGCCAAGGTCGAGTTTTCCACAAACCAGCTCCGCCAGGACAAAAACCTTCATGTCGTCCTTCGCGGGGTCTGTGAGACCATCCCCATTGAAGACGTCGAAACCGAACTGTCCAACTAAGGTTTCATCATCCGTGGCGTCCACCGCATGTCAAACGGTGGTAAAATCTGGCCACTTGTTTCCGTCCGCCTTGACCGCACCGCCCCAAATTCCAAGGCAATTTTCGACCTTGGTAAGCTCTGTGGGCTCTTTCATACAGCCAACTACTGCCACGCAGCATTCGTCTGCGCTTTCTGTGGTCGTAGCCATGCCACTGCCGAATGCAAGGCGAAAGACAGGAAGGACGCTTCTCCTACCTGCGCCAACTGCAAAGGCAGTCACCGTGCCACCTACCGCGGCTGTCCCAAGGTTCCGAAGAGGACCACCCTCCAAACCAAAACCTTAACTCCGGTTGCTCCAAAAGCAACCAAACCGGCCAACCACCCTTCTGTTACCCCAGCAACAGTGCCCCTCACCAAATCCTATGCCAGCGCAGTGAGAGCAGCCCCCCACCCCCCAACCAAAAACGTAACCCAACCCCGAGCCACACTTCGGCAAAAACAACAACCCCGTCCCTTCAGGACAAAATCCAGGCTATCGTCCAGACAATGGTAGCCAGTTTAGTCGCCGTCCTTCAGACACCCACCAATGTCTAACACCGGCCACCCCAATAATCCTGGAATGACAATGGCATTAGAGGTAAAATGACTGAATTCGAAAACTTCCTCGAAGAAAAGTCGATCGGTGTTGCCTGCATCACCGAAACTCGCCTTTCCCACCGTCTCAAACTTTTTGTTCCAAACTTCACCGCTTTCAGAAAAGACCGTGAAAACTCTAACGGCGGTGGTGTAGCCATCCTCGTTAGGAACACCATCAAACACAAGCCTATTTCCCTGGCTACTGATTCATTTGAAGCAGTTGGCATTGAAATCTCATTAACTTCAGGTCCCATCAGAATAATCTCTTTCTACTCCCCCCCAGACGACTACGATCTTTCAGATCTTCAACTTCTACTCCCTTCCAATGTCGATACAACAACACCAAGGGCATCACACTTCTTGCCAAATCTCTTGACTTCGATTTAACAATCGAAGCCCCTCCAGCACCCACATACTTTCCAGATGCACAAAATCTCCTTCCTGACATCCTCGACATTTTCGTCACAAGAAATGTCAATCTTTCCGCCGATCCTGCCGTTCTTAGTGAACTCAGCTCGGACCACCACCCTGTCCTAATCGAAATCGGCCGCCCAAACTTTAACCCCCCAAGGCTTACAACCTCGTTAGACTGGCTACATCTCCGTTATATCCTTGAAACATCTTCTTTTAAGTGCACTCAAATTCGCACAATACCGGAATTCGATGAGGCTGTAAATCTCCTTTCAAACGAGATTACCAGCGCAGTCGAGCGCTCCACGACCTCCCGCCCCCTCTCTGCCCCCGCCAAAGATCTTCCCGCAGACATCCTTGACCTCCTTAAGAGGAAAAACAGGACTCGCCGTCTGTGGCAAAGACACCGTATTCCCGCACATCGTGCCGAACTAACCGCCCTTCAGCGAGAACTCAAACCTCGCCTAACCGAATTCCGCAGCGCATCCTTTGACGACTACATCGCTCAGGCGGAAACACATCCCAAAAGCACTTGGAAAGTCATCCGTTCTCTTCGAAACAGATCTCCCCATCTCCAGCCACTTAAACACAACGGCCCCACCTATACCTCAGACGAGGAAAAAGCTGCAATTTTTGCAGACTCCCTCTGCCTCCAGTGCTCCCCATTGCCAAGTCCTATGAATCTAGCCGACTCTCACGAGCGCACCAAAGCCGTCTCTCAAATTTCGTCCCTTCTGTTCTTGATTTCAAACACACCACCCCCCGCGAAATCTCCCTTACCATCCGTTCCCTCAAAAAGAGAAATTAGGGTGGGCGGCGCTTTGGCCCTTATACCGCCTTTCTTGTTTCACAGGTTCCCTTTTTACAGGTAACAGTAGTTAGTTTTAAGCGGAGCTGGTCTCCAATTTTAGTTAATTTTAAGTCTTCTTAGTAAAGTTTTATACCGTTTTAATTTCGTCGGAGCTGGTCTCCGATTTGTCTTTTATTCTATTGCCTTTTTTTTTTTCTTTAGCGGGTAGGGTGAGCAGGCGGAGCAAGTCTCTTATACTGCCCCCTACCTGTAAATGTGGGTAATTTACTAAGGCGGGCGGGGCCCTGGCCCTTATACCGTCTTTCTTGATTCACAGGTAACCGGTCCTAGTAATTAGATTTAAGCGGAGCTGGTCTCCGATTTTAGTTAATTTTTAAGTCTGACTAGTTGATAAGTTTTTTCTTGTTTTAATTTTGTCGGAGGTTGCCTCCGATTGTTCTTTTATCGTATTGTCTATTGTAACTTCTTATTTTAAATTTAGTTTTTAGCCGCTGGCTTCGGTCTGGCGCTGTTGTTTTTATTTGTCTTGCTTCAATTTTATTTATTTATTATGTCTGCTTGTTGCTCTATTTTAATTTGCTGAGTTTGTTTATTTTCCGCTTTTGCTTTTGGCCGCTTATCTATAAATTGTTCTGCTTATGCTGCTTTTTTTTTCGTTTTGTTTTGCTTTGCATGGGGTCCATTTTATTATTATTTGCCGCTTTGTTAGTTTTTTTTTTTATTTTTTGCTGCTGATATCAGCTTCTAAATTTTTTTGTTTGTTTTTTTGGCTGTTGCCTTTCTGTTTGATGATTTTGCTTCCTGTTTTATTTTTGCCGCTTAGGATTACCACGCCATGGTGGGAAATGATTCTAAATGGCTGCCCACCACGAAGAATGCTTTCTGTGTGATGCCGTGGTGGGGGTGTCAGCCGTGAAAGGAGAGGGGTTTTTAGTGGGTGTGCTGCAATGAGTCCCACACTACCGAACACTTCAGCTGACCGGTGTGCATAAAGCATTTCCCCTCCCTGTCTAAAAAAAAAAAAAAGTTTAGTTAGGTTAGGTTAGGTGTGGAGTTTTGCTGGTTACTTCCATCCGGCGCCTCTCCAGGTTGCGGATAGGGGAACGTTCCCTAGATATAGGGGGCACCAGAGATTCCGGGGCGGACAGAAAAACCAGCTAGCGGTGGGAACCCCCGAAATCAAAGCCAAAATCCACACTGCGTCTGACCCAGATTGGGCGGCAGGGTTGTCGGTGTCTGTCTCTGACCGTTTAACGCACCGAAGTCCATCGTAACGGACACTTAATTCCTTTTCAAATGATATGGCAGAACAAACTAACGGTATATATCCCCAGGTGGGTCCCGCATCGGACGGGGAATCCCACCCCTCGCGTAAGGAAGGACAAGGTCCAGAGCGCGAGGGCTGCTCCTCGGTATCTGGGGGGAGCAATTTGCCAATATTATCTAAACCAACCGCACTCCTGAGTGCCGAGAAAAGTAAAGGTGAGACAGAGAAAACCTATGGGTTTGTTAACTATCTGGAGATGTCGGAGGAATTAGAAAGTATTCTTTCCTTTAAAAAGAGTGCTAAAACTATGAGAACTCCTCCAAAAAGGTTCTTTTCGGAAGGAGACCAAACTGTGGAATCCAAACACAGGTTAAAACGCCTTGGATCACAGTCCTCACCAGGCTCCATGGAAGATGTCTTTGTAGATCTATCAGGAGACTTAGAGGCGCCACGAGTAGCGGCCAAGAAAATCCCGCTAAATATAGACAAACAGATAGGCCCCGACCACAAACGGAAGAGAGAGTGTGTGTCTAATGACTCTGGGGACTCTCCCGAAAACGAAGGTAAAAGAAATGAACATCCTGTGGTCGGTAATCTAATATCCCATATTAACGCTCTAGCTAACAATGTAAATAAATTGATCAGAGTTTTGAAACCGACGACCAACGTAAAGAAAGAGGTAAAAGAGGCGGCGTACGACGTGCACCTCCTAGTAAAAAAGATGAAGAAAGGCAGCATCATCCAATACCTGGAAGAAAACCGTTGGGTGAAGACGACAAAACACAACAAACGAAGCTTGTCCACCCAGACCGAACCATCTAGTTGTACCAGGAACACCGTCTGTACACAAGCAGGAAATGACGAGATCATAGAAGCTATGCTAATAGAAAAGATAAACAAAACACTAGATAAACCCAATAGAAGTTATGAAGACTTTCTGACACTGGATGAAGAGAAGACCTGGCCGGATTCAGTGTTTCAGATATGCAAGGTGGCTAATGAACCGGCAGAAGAAACGATCTCAAATACTCTCACCATCGTAAATACCATAGAAATTAATCAATTGGCCGCCAGAAAACGGTTTCCGCAGAGATGCGAAGTTCAACGCGTTACTTGTCATGAGGAAAACGCTCCTAAGGTAGTATGCGCCGTGAGGCAGGACCGAACCTTCTCCCTGGAGGAAGGTTTGGAAAAGGAAAGAAAAGAGTCCCCCCAAGTGGGCGTCGCGGTGGGAATTACGAAGGAGGACAGGGAACTATATGTTAACCTGAATAATGCTTGGGAAATGATGAGCCGTAGGGGTGTTGAAACCATTTCCGTGGACCTGGTGGGCACGACCAGAGCTAGAACCGTGCGCCGAATGCTGGAATTTATAGGGAGGAACAGGGGCATAGGAATTGTGGTAAGAGATAGCGAAGGAACTCCCACCGTTAAAGAAAAGTGGGAGTTTAGAAAAAGAAAAAAGAAAGATATAATATCTATAAGTAGCGACATTATGCAGGGGGAAAATACATATGCGAACGTCCTAAAAAGACTGCGCGAAAACATAGACGTAACCGAAATAGGCTCGTAGGTGGTGAAATTCAGAAAACCACCCCGAGGAGGCCTAGAAATTGTCGCGGTCGAAAAAACTAAAGGGGCTAATTCTAACCTCATGAGGAGGATAAGCTCGGTACAGGGGGAATAAAATCAATATTAAAAAAAGAACTAAGACGATCATTGTCAGAGACATTGATCCAACTCTGACAGAGGATGAAATGGATCGTGCCTTAGAGAAGGCCCTTGGAACTAAAAAAGAGAACCAGTGGTCGGTCTACGGACTCCGGGCAGAACCGAACCACCTCAACAGACCCCGTACGGCAACACTAGTAATAGATGAAACCCTCGGGCTAGAACTAATAAGTAAACGCAGACTACGGGTCTGCTGGAACTCCTGTCGCCTGGAGGAGCGTATCCAGCCCCCACGATGCTTCCGCTGCCAAGAGTTTGGCCATCTGGCCGGCTCCTGCAAAAAGGAAAACCCGACAAAACGGAAATGTCTGAAATACGGAAGCACCGACCACGAGGCCTCCAAGTGCACGTCCGATCCTAAATGCTACAACTGCGGCGCGGGCCACCGCGCGTACAGTCTCAGGTGCGACATCTACAAAAAGCATGTACAAAAAGCTAAAGAGGAACGAAACAAGGTCAGGGTGAACCGTAGAACGCAATAATGACAATCAAATTCCTACAATTGAACTGCAACCGCTCCTGGTCGGTTATGGAGCTTATAGAACTGTATGTACGCCAAGGGAATTACGATCTGGCCCTTGTCTCGGAACCCAACCTTCGGTTCCTTGCCCGCCCGAATTGGGCTCACGACAAAGAATGCAATACTGCTATTTACCTTAACACGGTTCCGCTCGTGAGGGGCCGTTTTGGAGAAGAGGAGGGCCTAACTTGGTGCGACCTTTCCAACCAGGGCCCCAGATTCGTCTCAGTCTATTTCTCCCCTAACAGACCACCCCGACAATTTAACAGCTTCTTGGTCCGAATTGAGACCCTCATTCGATCGTCCAAAATACCGACGGTCGTGGGGGGCGACCTGAATGGCCACTCCACCCTGTGGGGCTCCCCAAATACTGACAACAGAGGCAAAAGAATCGAAGAACTGATCAATGCGACCGGAGGAGTCCTGCTGAATGAAGGCAACACCCCCACTTTCAGCTCTTGTGCCCGAACATCTATCGTGGATATTACCTGGATCCACAAACCACCCGGTGGGCTTGCTTGCAGTTGAGAAGTGTCTGACCGGGAAAGCTTAAGCGACCATAATATTATCGAATGCGTGCTGGAAAGCACAGATGTTGCGTCGACAGAGAAGGAGCAACACAACATCATAAACAGATTCCGGGTTACGCCCGGCAGGATGAGTCGCTTTTGCGAAACGCTGCAGCTGGAGGCCTGGAAATCTAGTACACTAATGACCGCTCCATTGATAAGGCTGCAAGCAACAATATCGCAAGCATGTAATAACGCCTTCCCCCCGATCAGACACAAAAACAGACCGGCCAAATATTGGTGGAATGATGAGATCGCCCTGCAATGCAGAAAGTGCTCGGCACTGCGGAGAGCCCTGACAAAGGGAAGAAGAAGCGACATCGCCCCGCTCCCACCTCAATTTGAGTCCCTCCGCCTTGAGTTAAAACGTGAGAAGAAGACCCTAAAAAGACTAATAAGGAACGCAAAGATCAATGCCTGGCATGGCCTGGTGGAGGAGCTGGAGATGGACCCGTGGGGACGCGCCTATAAAGTAATAAAAAATAAGTTTAAACAGAATGAAATAGCGGTCCTATCCCCAGACGACGCCCTCCGAGAAGCCAGGAAGCTCTTCCCTGAAGACAAGGCACTCGGTGGGTTAAACAAAAATATGATGAAAAGGATAAACCGATCACGATCGAGGAAGTCAGAGAAGCGCTTAAGGGAATGAAGCGTAACAAGGCTCCCGGGCCAGGCGGCGTGACGGTGGAACTATTAAACTTAATTAAACGGAATTCCCAACGGAGTCCTGAAGGTCCTGCCACCAAAGCACTTAACAGCACTGTGCAATATCACTAACGCTATCATGCGGCTTCACCGCTTCCCTCTGGTCTGGAAAGAAGCCACTGTTATCTGTCTCCCCAAAAAAGGGAAGCCCCTAAGCTCTCCCTCAAGCTACAGACCCATGAGCCTGCTCAGTTCGTTGAGCAAAGTGGTCGAATCTATCCTACTTGACCGGCTCTTAGACCACGTGGAGCAAAACAACCTTCTCCCCGACTTTCAATACGGTTTCCATGCTTCTTCTTGATGTCCAGCAGGCCTTCGACCGAGTCTGGCACGAAGGCCTTATCTCCAAACTCATCGCCCTTAACATCCCGCACTTCCTAATCGGGGTTATCAGATCCTTTCTCACCGACAGAAGCCTTCGCGTCCGCGTTGGCTCTGCTCTATCAGACAGCAAACCAGTCACAGCCGGTGTCCCGCAGGGCTCCAAACTATCCCCCATTCTCTTCAACCTATTTTGCGCAGACATGCCCTCCCTCCCCTCGATTCTGAATGCTCTTTATGCTGACGACATTGCCCTACTAAACTCCGACCGAACCATTCTCAACAGCACCTCCCGAATCAACAAATTTCTACCCCTGCTCCTAAACTGGTATCGAAACTCTCCATTAACGAGACCAAATCGGAGGCAATCTTCTTCTCACACAGAACTCGGAAACCCCCTTCTATAGTAGTCAACAACCGCCCTATCAAATGGAGCAACTCCGTAACCTACCTAGGCGTCGTTTTCGACCGAACCCTGAACTGGAGACGCCATATCTCAGCCACTCGATTCAAGGTTATAGGTGCATTCATCGCACTCAAACCTTTCTTCCGGAACAAATCCATCTCCCATCAGACTAAAATCCGTGCGTTTAACGCAATCATAGGAAGCATTTGCTCCTATGCCATTCCCGTCTGGGGCAGCGCCCTTCCCAACCGCCTTCAACTCCTACAAGGCACTTACATGCGGATCCTTCGCTCCGCATTAGACTATCCCTGGTTCGTCAGAAATATCCAAATTCTGAAGGAAACCAGTTTAACTTCTCTCCCCGAGGCCGCAACTAGATTCGCGGCAAACCTCCGGGCCTCAGTGTCAGGCCATCCAAACCCGTCCATCTCGACACTTTCCAACTACGCTCTGAAACCAAACGACCGTTTCAGAAGACCCTGCCACCTTCTAACCTGAGCCGTCCATTTTAGCTCGTTCGACGCTTCATCCCTAGCTTCGCTCTTTAGCGCGAGTGCCCACCCAACTTTTTAGTGGTGGGCCACCGACCATCTACAACTACTCCCTAACACTCCCGTCTCACAAACAACCCTCCTCCCAACTCAATCCACTCCCCACTCCCCCACTTTTCCACGTCTCTCCCGGGGAATCAGAACCTTCTGGTTGACCTCCCCTCTCGAGCAGAATCTGACAATACCCCCTTTCAGGGGGGTGCCTATGAAAGGTTTTCCCTGCTCTAAACAAAACTAAATAAAAAAAAAAAAGGCTGCAGAAATCAGAACCGATCCGGCTCTCCTTAGCTGCTGAGATATCTCTAGCGCCCTGCTATATATATTTATATACAAATTTTTTGCCGGTCGTGATCGCCGATATCCAAGCCGACGGCCATTTTACTGACTGCGCCAGCCATCTTGATCTGCGCCACCGCCATCGTGAACGTCGGCCATTTTGGAAACCAACAACGCGGACCTCGTGACCAGATGGCGCGAGCCGGCCGCAAGGTCAAGTAGTTCCGAATGCGCCACCGACGAGACCAGGACAGCCGCCGCGCCGCCGCCGCCAACCGTACGCCAGGCCACACGGGGACGCCTTCCACACCAAATTAGACGCCATCTTCGGGAATCTAGAACAGAGCTACGCGCCTAATCTCTGGTATTCCGCCGACGCGGCGCCTAAGCCAACGCCACCACCACCTACGCCAGCCGCCCTTCTGCTACCTCCGACCGTCTCTTAATGAAATAAATGACAGCAGAGATGACAGTTTTACGGCCAGTACTAGTAGTAACCATGTACCAAGTAAAGGTAAAAAACGTCGTGTGATTCCATGGAGTCAAGAAGAGAAGAAAGTAACTGAGCAACTTTTCAAGAAGCAAATTCAGAAAAGCATTCCCCCGAAAAAAGGTGAAGTGACCGAACTAATGGACAAATATCCACATTTGTTTAAACACCGTACTTGGGCATCAGTTAAAGTATATGTTCAAAATAAATACACAAAACACTAGCAAAGAATATGTCTTTATTCCATTATTTAAAATTAATTGCTTTTGTTAACATAGCCTTTTGCTCTAGTTTGCGTACTTAATTGCACTTAAATATCTAATTTGACATTTCATACCTGTGATATCAAGCAATTTTTGTCTGTAGTCCTATTCCAGTTTCAAAATATCTACCCCTAGAATTACTGCCTGCGCAATCATGATTTCAATATGATTTGTTGTCATTAAAAATTAATAAATAACATGTTATTTACTTTATATAGGTTGTAACATGTAAAATATTTTCTTAAATTAGCTGATCAAATAACTTCTAAAAAATTTTCAAAGTTAAAATTGTTAAATAGGAGCTCAAAATTAATTTGCAAACGCAAAATTTCCAAAGTTTAATAAGTAAAAAAAATACTAATAAAGCTACAAATTAACCTTAACAAAAGCAATTAATTTGTTTCTGGAACCAGTAAACTAGTGTTGTAATGATTTTAAAATGTTTTATTTTTACTAACTGCTTTGCTTAATTATTTGTTTTTATAATATGAAATTATTTGTCTTTATATAAATAATTTTTAGAGTTGATAATTGCTTCCTCTGGCATGTTACCGCTTTAAGACCTAATGTATTCTTTTAGTTTCTACATGTTATTATGTTTACATTTTACATTAATGTTGTGTATGTTCAGTTAAGGCCTTTTTTTGCAAATAAAACGCAAAAGTAAAGGTTAATGTTATTCTTCTTAGATTTTAAAACCTTATACGGTCATTTAGTATAAGTTGAAATGGTCCATTACTTAAAATTCCTTGTACTTTGTCTTTATATTTAGAAAACAAATTTAAATGATCTATAATTGAATAAAAAAGCTCTTTAAATATAAAAAAAATAAACCAACTTGTAAATAATGGCTCTTTACTTGACAACGCGGTGGAAAGTGGACCAAATCTGTACTGCTCATATCCGAAAGACAATTTTACGTTTCATTTAAAAATATACATCTGTGCGCCAAGTAAACCGTAAAGTGCCAGTAAATATACGGGGTTATTCACGCTATACAGCACGGAATATTATGGCCAAAATATGAAAATTTCAACAACTTTAACTTTTGGGCTATATAGGGGTCGATTATGGTTACCTTTTAAAATTATTTTCATATTATACAGGGTGTTCCAAATGCCCTAAAAGTATCAAAGTTATGTTTTTTTAAATGGAACCCCTGTATATTATTGCATTTATGGATTCTTCGATCAAAACAAGTGTTTGTTTTGATAAGGTTTATAACACCTAAACCTTAATGTTTTTTAAATAATTTGAATTTTATCAAAATCTAACCTAATTTTCATGTTTCAAGTACTTAAGAACTATTTAAGTTATGTAAGCGAAATTTACAATGAAGTGTAACAATAGATCATATTTTATATCCCAATTATAATAAACTCGTCATCTTATACAGGGTGTCCAAAAATTAATACTACTTAAGTAAGAACTTTAAGGGGTTGTAACTTGATTAATTTAAATGGAACGCCATACTTTTTTACATTTCAGGAGATGTATTTTTTTATTACCTATCGATTGTTGAAATTGAAGTTTCGCTGATCACTTGGTGAAACATGATGAATAATTAATAAACTAAAACACACGGTATATTTCACAAATGTATTAGAATATCTCTGACATATGTTTCGGTTTTAACACCATTTTCAAAGAGCTATAGTTAACTGAGGTACATTATTTCCTTACAAACTACTTATACCTAGAATACAATTGATTTTAATAACGGGGAAACCCCAAAATCCGTCTGGTCATTGGTAATAGGTAGACCCTTTGCGATGGCATGGTTTATTTCGACTATTTCTAAGAAATTCAGTCGTCTCCCTTTACTTTCTGTATGTATTATTTTTATGTTTTGGTTATCTATTTCATGATTTTGGGAAATACAATGGTCGGCTATACCTGTACATTTGTTGCCATTTTTTATGGATTTCACGTGTTCATCTAAACGTTTTTTAAGGGCCCGCCCCGTCTGTCCGATGTAAAACGCTTCACAGTTCTTGCAGTTTACTTGATAAACACCGCTTTTATTTAATTCATTAATTTTTGGTTTATTATTTACTAAAAATTTTTTTCCTAAATTGTTTTTATTAACCGAAATGACTGATAAATCTAGCTTTTTTAAAAAACTGCAAATTTTATTGGAGATATTAGGTACATAATTTATATAGCAGAATGTCTTATTAAGTTGGATATCTTTTGTATTTGGAACTGAATATAGCTGTTGGAGATTTAACTTTTTTTGTTTTTTACTAATAAGTTTGTCTATTAAATTTTCTTCATAACCGTTATTTTTGGCAAGGCTCTTTAGGATGGAAACTTCCTTTTGATAATTAGATTTATTCAAAGGTAAAGTTAGCAAGCGGTGAACAATATGTGGATGATATCTTTTGTATCTGGATTGGAACAGAAAACGATATATTTTCTTTTTTAAATTTTATCAACTCATTTTATCCTAGAATCAAATTCACTCTAGAAGTAGAAAAATCAAACTCCTTGAACTTTTTAGACATAAACATCACTAGAGTACAAAATTCATTACAGTTTAATATTTTTAGAAAACCTACATTTACCGACACCTTAATACACGCCGAAGCGAACCAGTCATTCAATATTAAACTAAGCTCATTTACTTGCTTTGTTCACCGCTTGCTAACTTTACCTTTGAATAAATCTAATTATCAAAAGGAAGTTTCCATCCTAAAGAGCCTTGCCAAAAATAACGGTTATGAAGAAAATTTAATAGACAAACTTATTAGTAAAAAACAAAAAAAGTTAAATCTCCAACAGCTATATTCAGTTCCAAATACAAAAGATCCAACTTAATAAGACATTCTGCTATATCAATTATGTACCTAATATCTCCAATAAAATTTGCAACTTTTTAAAAAAGCTAAATTTATCAGTCATTTCGGTTAATAAAAACAATTTAGGAAAATTTTTAGTAAATAATAAACCAAAATTTAATGAATTAAATAAAAGCGGTGTTTATCAAGTAAACTGCAAGAACTGTGAAGCGTTTTACATCGGACAGACGGGGCGGGCCCTTAAAAAACGTTTAGATGAACACGTGAAATCCATAAAAAATGGCAACAAATGTACAGGTATAGCCGACCATTGTATTTCCCAAAATCATGAAATAGATAACCAAAACATAAAAATAATACATACAGAAAGTAAAGGGAGACGACTGAATTTCTTAGAAATAGTCGAAATAAACCATGCCATCGCAAAGGGTCTACCTATTACCAATGACCAGACGGATTTTGGGGTTTCCCCGTTATTAAAATCAATTGTATTCTAGGTATAAGTAGTTTGTAAGGAAATAATGTACCTCAGTTAACTATAGCTCTTTGAAAATGGTGTTAAAACCGAAACATATGTCAGAGATATTCTAATACATTTGTGAAATATACCGTGTGTTTTATTTTATTAATTACCTATCGATTGGTATAAGGGTGTCCATAAGCTAAGTCTTCGCGTTTTCTCAGGAAACGCTAAATAATTGTTTTATGCGCCATTTGGAGTTTTTTAAATAAAAGTTCCAATGTATCTAGTTGCCTTTGGTGTTTATTGTCAGATGTTAATATTTATTATTGAAGTGTTTCTTATTCAAAATGAAAATTTATTCGAAAGAGGAGCGTATTGATATGATTTTTATCCTTGGGGAATGTTATAAGAATTGTTTATTGGCTTCTCGAGTTTATGCTCAAAGATTTCCCGAAAGAAAACATCCTAAGCCAGCCGTTTTTGAAAAATTATTAAAACAATTTCAGGAAAGCGGAAATATCACTTATAAAAAACCCATTACAGGAAAATCAGTCACTGAAGATGAAGAAAGTGTTTTTATGGTAGTTGGTTCAGTTATCGAAAATCCCAATATTAGTCAAAATCGGATTTCCAAAAATACGAACATTAGCCAACCAAGTATTTCAACAATTCTTAAAGAGCATGTTTTTTATCCTTATAAAATCCAGCTTTGTCAAGAACTTTACGGAAATGATTTTGATAACCGAACTGAATTTTGCATGTGGGTGTTGGATAAAGTGTCAGAAAATGAAATTTTTTTCGATAGAGTGTTATTTAGTGATGAATGTACTTTTCATAACAATGGTCTCGTGAATAGACATAACTAGACATAACTCTCACTACTATTCTGATTCAAACCCGCATAAATACAGAGTAATGAGAAATCAGAATAGGTGGTCCGTTAATGTATGGGGTGGAATACTGGGCCCGTATTTAGTCGGTCCGTATTTTTTTGAAGGACCATTAAATGGTATGATGTTTCTAGAATTTCTTTTACACCAACTTCCAATATTATTGGAAGAAGTGCCTTTTAATATTAGAAGTACCATGTGGCTTCAACTGGATGGAGCTCCGCCTCATTATCACCGTGAGGTTCGGCAATTTTAAAATGCCCACTTTCAAAGTAGGTGGATTGGAAGAAGCGGATTTAAAAATTGGCCCCCCGGATCCCCGGACTTAACACCAATAGATTTCTTTTTGTGGGGATACATAAAAGGAATTGTCTATAATACGCCTCCGACAACTCCACAAAATATGAAAATGCGCATAAGAGACGCTTTTGAAAGTGTTACCCCGCAAATGTTATCCAATGTTAGCAGTGGTTTCGAAAAAAGAATTTACAAGTGTCTGGAAAACGATGGTCGACATTTCGAACACCTATTGTAAATATTTTATTTGTATTGTGTTATACTTAATTGGTTAATATATTTATTTATTTATTTATGATTTAAAACATTTAATTGAAAAATTCCAAAGGGCGCATAAAACAATTATTTAGCGTTTCCTGAGAAAACGCGAAGACTTAGCTTATGGACACCCTTATACCAATCGATAGGTAATAAAAAAATACATCTCCTGAAATGTAAAAAAATATGGCGTTCCATTTAAATTAATCAAGTTACAACCCCTTAAAGTTCTTACTTAAGTAGTATTAATTTTTGGACACCCTGTATAAGATGACGAGTTTATTATAATTGGGATATAAAATATGATCTATTGTTACACTTCATTGTAAATTTCGCTTACATAACTTAAATAGTTCTTAAGTACTTGAAACATGAAAATTAGGTTAGATTTTGATAAAATTCAAATTATTTAAAAAACCTTAAGGTTTAGGTGTTATAAACCTTATCAAAACAAACACTTGTATTATATATATATATATATATATAGGTATATTTGTACCTTTAGGACCTCCGTTACATTAGCAGGCGCTCAAGCCTCCACTACACCCACTTTGTATATAAGTAAATTTGAATCATATTTATCACTATGGGACCGTCGGTATTACAGATTTCATTAGAGGGGTAACACTTTTCTAAAATATTTTGTTTTGTAATATCAGGTCGCTCTTACTTCCTTATATTTATTAGACTGAGTGTACGTTGAAACCTCTCGCGCTGTTGCCAGTTAGTCAGCTTATACACTTGTTAGGTACCTAATGTTACGTAGCAATTGTTTTGTCTTCGTTAAGGACAATGTCATTGTCTGATTGTTTTAATTTTAACAAATAAATAACAATCAAGGTTAAAAGTGTAATAACGTAAAAAACTAGACGTCGGGTGACTCATTACTCTATAGCAACTTTAAAACTAACTTACAACTTTTTTATAAATGAACTTTATTTAACATATGAAAACTGTATTTTAAAAATAGTGAATTATTTTAGTACAAACATAATTACTTCTTCGAATGTTGAATCTTTCTCAAATGTTGAAGCTTAGCTTTTACCACCACTGGCTTCCTATCAATGCCATTTTTGTTTAAAAATTTTCTTATTTCTTCTGTTGAAGGGTATGAGCCCTTAACCAAGTATTTTTGAAAAGTTTTCTTTAACAGGGAGACTTCATTTGGAGACCACTCTGAAGAGATAACAAACGTAACTAGTCGAAAATACTTTTAACTGATGGTAAACTTACTTTCACTCTTTCTCTTTTTCCCGTCTTCAAGTAATTCTTCAGCCTTCTCCTGTCCAATATTCTTCATTTCCTCTATTTTGGTCTTGGATCTGTCATCACTGTTTGAGTCACTGTATTCTTCCCTGTATTTGAGCTGTTCCTTTCCCCGGATAAATTTGATTCGTTTCCTCTTCATTTCATTGATTTCTGGTACCTCCTTTCCATCATCCGTTTCCTGGTAGCTATCTTCTTTTTCATTATTCTCCTCAATTTCCTCGGTTACAACACCATTTTCGTAGTTATTTACTAAAGATTTCATATCATTTTCTTCGGCATACTTACAATCAATCTCAATCTCTGATAAGGATTTTCCTCTATGTTCTATGGGTACTCCATTTTCAATCATCAACAATAGCTTTGACACTTTTGCAGTCTGATAGACATCAACAGGAAGCCTTAAAAGTGACAATAAAGTAGATGAAACAATAAAATTGCAAAAGCCTTACTCATAAAATTCTTCATGCGTTTTAACTGTGTGACCCATGAAATTAGAAAACTGTTTAATATCATCTTTAGACAGGCTTAATATCTGCATGACGGTGGCAATTTGTTTTCTCAAACGATTACTTGTTATAGCAATAGGGTTCTCTACTGGAATTTTTCTGGTTAGGTTTCGAATTGCTAAGTCTCCTTTGCCCCATATGACTTTATGTCCTGGTATTGAAAAGAGGTAATCGTTATCTACACAAATATATTTATGTCTATGTCTTAAAATTACTTGTATGAATTCATCGAGATCTTGCGGTATCAGAACTACGACTGCCCGAGATCCTTTACCACTATTGAGAACCCTTCGGTAGCGTGTTGCCAAAATTTTCTCTGTTGCTGAAAGTGCGTTTTCAAAATCATTGAATTTGCTCTTTTTCTCATTTTTGTAGTCTGATATTTTCATATACTGTACATCGCCGATTCTTCTTCTATTGAAAATTATGAGTAATGATAGAACGCATTCGACAAGTGTTTTATAATCATTTTCTGTATCTATTTCGTTTATGAAGGCAGCTACAGCGTTTCTAGCTATTTCAAAAGCCTTTTCCCTAAAAAGCTTGATATCCGACACCAAGGGAATCAACAAGGGCTTGTTCCAACTTTTTTCGTGTAAATCCTTATTAGCCAAAGAAGCCATTTCAGTATTCCATCTGGAAACTATTAGCTGCTTCATATTCTTGACTGCCTTTAAAGTAACTGCTTTGTCGCTGTTCGTCCTCAATCTGAATCCTGTAGTATCTTTCATGATTAAATAATACAGTTCATCACAAAGCAACTTCAAGTTGCCTCCAAAATGCATTGCTAAACTAGGAGCAGCGAAGCCTTTTTTTAAGGGATCGTAGCCTGATAAGTTTCTCACTGCTGTTACAATAGTGTCAAAATGGACGGGGCGGATTAAGTGCTGCATATCGATTTTTGAATCATTCATTAGTTTGCGGCATTCTATCAATAACCTTCCAAACTCCCTCATCTTATTGCTGCACGTATACGTGCTTTTTTCCTTTCGGTGTTTTTTTAAATACGAATTTCCGAAATAAGTAATTAACAAATCTTTTTTTGCAACAAACGCAATATCATCACCTCTCATCATGTCAAATACCTTTTCCTTAACTTCTAAACGGGCTACAACATTTGTTGGATCCAGACTGCATGCAGTTAATGTTTGTGATTTTGAGACGGCTCCCGATGCTACGGTTTTACATGTTTTAGAGGTACATAGTTTTAAATGTCTCCTTAAGTATGATTTTTTGTACAAACCCTTGCAATGTATGCATGGATAATAATGAGATTTTTGGTTTTCGGTGTCAATATCTTTGTTAAAGTTTCTGCGTGCAGGAATACTATCGCCATCAAGATATTGTTCGAACTGAGTTTCTTTTCTTAACGCTTCCACTGCCTTTTTCCTGGCTTTGCTCTTCAGAGGCTCCAACAAAATTGCCTTCACTTCTTTTTCTCCAGCGTGTCGTCTCATCAAATGACGCATAAAGTTTTTAGAAACACTTTCCTCCGCGCAAAAAACACATCTCACTAAACGAGTTTTCAAGAGCTTCGCTTCTCTGATATATCCAGCTTTAGAAAAGAATTCTTGCGGTTCTTTTGGTTTTCTGATTTGAACGTTTTCCAAAATATTAATTTTACGTTTTTGTTCTCCATCAAGTTTACCTCGGTCGCAATCGTTCATTCTTATTGTTATTTCGTTATTTTGAACAATATCATTTTCGTTTTCATCATCGCTTTCACTATTGGTTGAAGTTGATTCGTCGCTGCCAATTTGAAAGTCCTTATCGTTAAAATCATCATATGAATTTGAGGAAGCGTCCGACGGATCTACCCCTACATCTGCCTCTATCTGTAAGGCAATACCTGCATCATTCAACAGTCAAGTAAAGTTAGGTTAGGTTAAATTTTGATAAGGTTAGGTTAGATTTGGGAAGGTTTGGTTTGGTTTAGTTAGGTTTTGGATGTTTGGTTAGGTTTGGTTTAGTAAAGTTAGGTTTCATTATTTGGTTAGGTTTGGTGATATTAGAGTCGGTTATGTTCGGAAAGGTTTGGTTGGGTTTGGTCGAGATTAGTTAGGTTCGGTAAGGTTTGATTAAGTGGGTGTAACAAGTTTTATTTAAGTTTGGTATGGTTGTGGTTAAATTTGGTAAGGTTTGGCTTGGTAGGGTCTGGTTTCACTAGGTTTCGTTCTGTAAATTAAAACTTGGTTAGGTGCCAAAGGTTTGGTTTGGTCAGGCTTGATTTGGGCAGGTTAGGATAGGTAAGGTTCGATTAGGTCTGGTTAGATTTTTTAAGGTAAGGTTATATTTGGTTTGGTATGGTAATGTTAACTTTGATAAGGTTTGACTTGGTTTCAATAGGTCTTGTTAGGTTTGTTCAAGTAATGTTGGGTTTGGTTTCCAAAGATTTGGTTTGGTAAGGTAAGGTTTGGTTTGGTTTGGTATGACTAGAGCTTGGTAAGATCGGGTTTGTTTAGGTTTTGTTAAGAATGGCTAGGATTTGTAAGGTTTTGATTATTTAAGATTGAATCAGATTTTATTTGGCTTAATATTGTTAGGAAGGGTTACGTTAGATGAGGTTAGGCAAGGTTAGATTGAGGCAGGTTTGACAAGGTTCGGTAAGGTTGTGTTGTCTTGCAGAGAATGCACCTGGTTCACCCTCTCACACATTGACTCTTGGTACTTTTCTTTTGCTGCATTATTTGAAAAACTATTTTTTCACGAGGTTACCTGTGCGTTTCCTAGTGGCTTTACTTGACGGGATGATATTTGTCTCTCATTGGTTGTCGGAGAATCCATTTCAGTGAGCTCAAAACCTCTATTGCAGAACCACCGTTGAGATCTTTTTTGGGAAGCCGTACAACACTTATACTAAAATTTAATTAGGAACTGGATAAAGTTGTTATGAAATAAAACAACAACTACCTAAGTGGTTTCTATTTGGATACGTGTTTCTTTACTTTCCACTCGAGTTCTTGATAACAAGAAACTCGTTAGTTCAACCAATTAATCAATAAGGTGGTCTGTATCATTAATTAATTAATTAATTGTTTATTTATTATTTATTTACTTTTATATCTAACTATTAACTCATTTATTTGTGTATATTTTGATAACCGAATCCGCCAAAATCGACACACGAACCAAACACGTAACCACCACGCTACCGAGCTTCTGTTCAGAAAGCGTTAAGTTGTTGTGTTGTTTCATTTTAGTAACAATAACGTATTTTAAAGAATAAGTAAACTGTGAGTACCCAATGAACCTATCAATAACCCTCTTTGAGAGTTATGTTGTCAAGATAGATTGATAACTGCAATAACGGTTTTTAATCTTTATTCACTAGCACTATTATTTCGCTGCTGCTACCTTTAGTATCCCCTCTGTCCCAGCCCTAAATTTTTTCGTAAATCTTATAAAAATATACCAATCTGTAGATCTTAATACGCACCTTCCAAAAATGTAATTGTTAAAATTTGCACTGTCGTAGTATTTACAATCATGAAAATTCGGAAAAATGTAGAAAAATTCTCAAAATTAAGAAAAACTGTGAAATTGTTATTGTTTTCTAAACAGTTTCATTAGATTTACGAAAAAATTTAGGGCTGGGACAGAGGGGGTAGCTTTGGTAACTGTGTGCAGCGATAATATTTAAACATTAAACCTCATAACAAGTGTGCATTAAGTAGTCTCAGTTTACATTATAAAATTTATAAAATTAAATAAAGAAATTGGTACTTACATATGATTGTGGAAAATACCGTCTATACATTTTAGCGCCAATCACATGTATGTACTGTTCGACGAAAACACCGAATTAAACTGATTAAACGCAACGAGACCAAGAAACGTACTTAATTACACTGTTGCCAAACATAGGAGGCAACAGAATGCAGCTTTTACGTACAATTGTTGTGAAAATATAGCGGAGGTCTTAACATGCGGTGTATAAAATCACGTAGAAGAGCCGTTTCTATTGCGGCAAACCGCTGAACTAATTGCTTATATGTTTCGATAAGCGCCGATCGTTCTGACCTCCACTAGAAAATATAAAAAAAGAGAGCTATTGTCTAACATAGTACCATCCTTTATTATTTCATTGGATACGTTAGGACCTCCGAAAACGGAGGTAGTAGCGGTATATATGAGGTAGTAATGACTGCATTTTATAAAAAACGGAGGTTTTAAAGATATGTTTATACATATATATATATATATATATATATATATATATATATATATATATATATATATTGTATCTGGGGTATCTTGCCGCCTCCGGTATAAGGAAGATGCGACCTGGCCTCCGGGTGTTCCCAAATAGTTAGAATAAAAAACTGTGTATATTTGGGGTGAGGGGAGCCTTGATATTCCAGAACCCTTGAGAGGGGAAAAGAGTTTTGACTTTTTTGGGACGATATATAAGGAACAAGAAAGAGACCTTATCACCTCCAAAATTTGTATATGAGCAGATACTGTGGTAGCGGTCTTGCCTCCGACAGTGTTGTCATATCTTCGGAGGTCACAGAGACGCTTTCCTATACTTTCTGTTGTATATGGTATTTCTGGACCCCTTCTATTCTTGTTTTGAGAGAATCATAAATGTAGAAGTAAACAAAAGTAATCATGTATAGTCGCTCATGACCTTAGCTGTTAATGCGACTTAAAATATCTTAAATAAATTAAAAAAAAAGTAATAATTTTAAATACTATATATTAATTAATAAAAAAGATTAGCTAGCCTGCAGTTGAACATACGATTAGTTGCTTGAGTCGCGGGTTTTGATATCATATTATTTAAAAGACACACTAGCCACATTGTCGTTCTTTCATCATGTGGAAGGACCAATAAAATTGTCGAGTTTAGGGCCTGCGCAAAGACACTCAAAACCGGTAGGCGATAGACTTCTGCGAGATTTATATTTCCATTTCAAAATGTTGCCTTCAGCAGCCACTCATTGAGTAAATGGGGTAAGCGCAATATATTCTTATACAGGGTTTTTCAAGTTGATGGGCTATTAGAAGTATATGAATTAGTAGAAGGAATTAAATTCTGAAACTTGGGCTCATTTGGTTATTGTTTATGCCGCTTCTTTTAAAAATATTTTCAAGTTCGATTTTCATCCGGTTACTTCCTATTTTATGTAATGTAATAATTCAAAATTATTCCAAAATTTTCAAATAAAATAGGAAGTATCCATATAGATCGAAAGAGGATAAAAGAGGGAATCGATTGAAAAAATAAAAAATAGTAGGTGCCATTTGAAAAAACGAGGTTATTCGTGTTTGAAATTTTTCAATTTTAGAATTTTATTTTGAACGGCCTGTATAAATTATTTAATTCAATTTTGTCAAGGCGTTAGCACTAATATTCAGCTATTACTAGTAAAAATGTCAACACTCTAAGTCGTATTTTGTGGAAGTTATGATGTTTTAACATTTGGGTTGCGGTAGCGATTTTTTTTCTATAAATTAAATTAACTCAGAAACCGATCGTCATAGGTGTACAAGTTGGTTATCAAACTTACCTTAGAATTACACGTTTTATTCGAATTCAGCGTAAAAAATATACCATTCCATTTAAAATAACAAAGTTGGTATCGACTTCCGGTATAACCGGATGTAAATCGAACTTGAAAATATTTTTAAAAGAAGCGGCATAAACAATAACCAAATGAGCCTAAGTTTCAGAATTTAGTTCCTTCTACTAATTCATATACTTCTAATAGCCCATCAACTTGAAAAACCCTGTATATCTATGCTTCCAATAAAGGTGCCATATCATTAGAAACAACTCAACTATTGTTCAAATTGCAGGGGTTTTAAACTAATTGAGTGCCATTTAGACTTTATCATCTTCACTAAGATACAACATTTAGTCTTAGATTTTTGTTATTATGGTTCAGTCATATAAAATTTAATGCAAAAATAGCCATTATCGATGCAAAATCAATTTTGCAATCGGCTCACTCTTATCACTCCAAAAAGATTTGCTCTGAAGGATATTTGATGTAAGATGCGATTATTTAATATAAATGAAATTTCGCCGGAAGTGACCCCAATTTTTGAATTATTAAGTCATGACAACGTAATTTTTTACATATTTCGATTTTGATACTTGCAGAAATCGTAACGGCAAAACGAAGTCTATAACGTTCACTATCTGATTTTTTAGTTAAAAAGACTACTCAACTGACTCAATCGAAGAAATTTGTTGCTATACAGGATATTCAATGATGCGCATGCGTACAGATTTTCAGAAAAAAAAAACAGATCAAATGGATAATAAATTAAAAGCAAAAAACCTTTTTTAAAAAAAGCTTTTATTTAAATGCTCTAAAAAGAAGAGAATAAAATTTTCCTTTAAAATTTTAACTATCAACTTATAACCTCATTTTACACAATTTATATGATCATAAAAATTTGTCGCGAGGTTTGCGTAAGTACCTATAAGTATTTAATTAAACTGAAATTTTAAAAAAATTAAACTTAGCAAATTAAATTATTCAATTAAATAGTTACTAGTTTATTTACACAAGTAAATCGCGCGACAAGCTTTTATGATCATATAAATTGTGTATAATGAGGTTATAAGTTGATTTTAAAGGAAAATTTTATTCTCTTCTTTTTAGAGCATTTAAATAAAAGCTCTTTTTAAAAAAGGTTTTTTGCTTTTAGGTAATTTATTTTTTACTTTTTAGTTATCGCTGGCTAGGTTTCTGAGTCTGTTCATCTCATTCAACGCATCGTTGTTGCAACGTCGTTTGCCGGTTAATTTCGAACAGTCTAGCTCTTCAATATGGAGACCTAATGATTTTACCTACTTAAGGCCACGTATGCTTGACCAGCAGCAGAGAGCTTTAAGCCTAAGTAAACAACGGCGTGGTCGACAGTACTACCCTGCATTTTGTATATTGTGCAAGCCCAGCATAATACAATTAACAGCATATTTTTCTTATTATTCTAGGCAAGCCCCTTCATTTGATACCCATATTGCTGAAGTGCATAAAAATTAACTATTCCGCCATCTTGGATGTTCCGCCATATTGGATTTAGAATGTCGTCACATTATTTTTCGAGTTACTCTCAACTAGCCCTCTCATTTGATACCCATATTGTAGAAGTGCATAAAAAATTACTACTTATTCCGCCATCTTGGATGTTCCGCCATATTGGATTTAGAATGACGTCACATTATTTTTCGAGTTACTCTCAACATGCCCTTTCATTTGATACCTATATTGTAGAAATGCATAAAAAATAACTATTCCGCCATCTTGAATGGTCCGCCATATATGATTAGAATGACGTCACACAGTTTATCGTGTATTGTCATCCAAACTAAACGTGTATACAATCGGTTGAAGATATCTGCTTTAAAATTGAGTAGCAAGATTCCATCCGAACAAACGTACATACATACATTGCATTGCAAGTTAAATAAAAGCTTAATAATATTAATGAACTATACATGTAGGCATTTTCTTCAGGAGGCCATGAGCGGCATCTCTGGTACACTCCATAAAGTATTCTAATTCTGACATTTATCGTCCTGCAGATTTTCGTAAACTAAAGGATCTAGCCGGTTAAACATATGAAAACTGCACTCGCGTCTGATGAAGGGTTCTTACCTTGTTTATATTGTTTTTCATCTAAAATAGCCATACATTTATAGCCATACATTTAATCTCACACCCCTAACCCCTATGGTAAGGGAGTAATAGAGGTAACAACCCTGAACGTAATATTTTTTTTTCTCAGTACCTATTAAAGATATATTCATGAAATTGAAACTGTAGATGACTATCGATAAACCAATTATAATATATTTTTTTAGAATTTTTGCAATATTAGAAACTGTAGAAAACGAGAAGTATATTTTTTGGGGGTGGTTTTTTCTACCAACCCACAAAGTGACACCTAACAAAAAAATATATCTCATTTGTTAATTACTTAGCTATTACATGTTAAAGCCACAAAAGGGTCGAATTGGTGGAACATAGCCCAAAAAAATAAAAATTAATTACAGATACGGGCATGCATATATTACATATCAATTTTTACCAAAAACTGTATAAACCATTATCATAAATACATTCTTATAAATTGTAAATGTCAACAAAATATGTATACCTACAAATCAACTATAAACAATATGCGATTTGACGGCATTTGACTGCGCGAATTTCGAACAGCGTGTTGTAGACTCCGTACCTACAATGTTATAGTGCGCTACAGTGAATGCAAGAATTGGTTAAAAATGAGAACTTAAATCGAAAAAGAAAACTTTTTACGAAATTATCTTCAAGCAGTCTAATGGATTTTCCAGAATTTAGTGAACTGACCTTAAAATATTATTTACTGGCACTTATCAATTATCACAAGCAGTATGTTATCTTGCTGAAATAATAACTGACAACGAATTAAACCTTGAATTTTTAAAAGATCGCGAAAATATTATAAGAGTAAGGGTACGAACAAGGCATATTAATAGCAAGACATATAATTGCTTTATCGAGTATGAGCCAAATTCAAACACCTATAGAGGAATTCGAAGATATGTTTGTGATTGTGCAAATGGGAACAGAACAGTGGGCTGTTGCTCTCATGTAGCGACTTTTATTTACTACTTATCGCATGCTCGTTACAAATCAAAAATTATAAAGCCAGCTGAAATATTGACCTCCATGTTTGATGGGACTGGTATAACTACTACTGTTGAAGAAAATAGTGACGATGACTGAATATTCAGTCATCGTCACTATTTTCGTTTGTATGATTGAATTATAGGTAAATATATAATATACTTTTCATATAACTACAAATCTGTATTTTTATTTAGCTATGTTGCACCAATTCGACTCTTTTGTGACTTTAACATGTAATAGCTAAGTAAATAACAAATAAGATATATTTTTTTGTTAGGTGTCACTTTGTGGGTTGGTAGAAAAAACCACCCCCAAAAAATATACTTCTCGTTTTCTTCAGTTTCTAATATTGCAAAAATTAAAAAAAAAATGTATTACAATTAGTTTATGAATAGTCATCTACAGTTTCAATTTCATGAATATATCTTTAATAGGTACTGAGAAAAAAAAATATTACGTTCAGGGTTGGTATCCCTATTACTCCCTTACCATAGGGGTTAGGGGTGTGAGATTAAATGTATGGCTATTTTAAATGAAAAACAATATAAACAAGGTAAGAACCCTTCATCAGATGCGAGTGCAGTTTTCATATGTTTAACCGGCTAGATCCTTTGAGAATTACCTATGTGTAACTGACGTTCGATGTGCTATCAGTTTTTAATGTGTCATCTAGGTGTGAGAGGCCAACATAAACAAAACTTTTAGCAGTTTTGTATTGATTGTCAATACTGTCGCGAGTGTAAATTGTAAACAAGTAAACATGGAACCCAAAGAAGAGAATAGATTGTTGTATTTGTTTGAGACTGTAGAAGCAGAGGACGGATCATCGTCTTTTTCGGAGTTTTCTGACAGTGATGCAGACCCAGAGTACGAACCAGAGAGTGAAGATTCGCACAGTGAGAATGAAAATAGTGAAAATGAAGTTTTGAGCAATAAAGAGTCAGATAATGAGCAGCAAGCAGCACCTGTGAATGTTGTTATAACTGACAAGTGGCAAATACCTGATCAGCTAAGAAAAATATATATAAATATTTATTATATAAATTATAATAGGAATTCCGAAGAAGTGGGCATAAACCCCGATCTGATAGAAACAATGCAATTTGCTAGGCCTTTTGATTTCTTTTGTCTATTTTTTGATGACGAAGTGGTAGCCCTGTTGGTTACAAACATTTACGCTCAGCAATGTCTCCTAAATCCTAATCTAAAAAAAAAATGCCAGAATTAAACGCTGGGTAGCAACAAATCGACAAGAAATGCATACCTTTTTAGGCATGCTTATGTGGATGGGTTTGGTAAATATGCCCTCTGTGGCTCATTACTGGAAAAACACACAGTTATATAATAGTAAGCTGACAAACTATATGGCTAGAAACCGATTTGAATTGCTTTTGAGGAATCTACTTTTATAACATTTTTGATAGGTTTTTATAACTAAAATATGTACTCATTTTTAGCATGTTCCATATTACGGATAACTCAACACGAGTCCCCGGAGATCGGCTTCGCAAAGTTCAGCCCCTTATTGACTTGCTAGTACATAAGTTTAATCACTGTGTAATTCCCGAGATGTCACTGTGCATAGATGAGTCCATGGTACCATTTCAAGGTAGACTATCGTTTAAGCAGTACCTTCAAAATAAAAGGCATCGGTATGGTGTTAAAATTTTTAAGCTGTGCACTGATCATTTTTACACTTTGAAGTATAAAGTTTATGCTGGAAAGGAAGCTCAGCCTGGTACATCTGTATCCAGTAAAGTCGTCATGGAATTAATGGAACCACAGGTTATAGTAGACTATAATGCAGGAAAATCTTTCATAGATGTGTCTGATCAAATGAATTCTTATAATTCATTTTCAAGGAGGTCCTTGAAATGGTCCCCGAAAAGTTGCTAATGACATTTTACTAAATGTTGCAGTTATAAATGCCTTGTCACTTTATTTGAGAGTAACAAATAGACACATAAAAATAAGAGAATTTAGAGAAGCTATTATCGAAGATATGCTTACTAAACGGGATTGTATAATGCCTGCTTTTGATGTACACAAATTGAAAAAATGTCCAAAAATAAACTGCTGCAATCAATGTTATAAGGATATTGTTACCAGGCATGGAAGAAAAATAGCACAAAAGGAGACTCCCCGTGTGTGGACAAAGTGTTCTGCTTGTGCAAAATATTTTTGTTCCGACTGTTTTTGTTAGATACAATTACATACTACCAAATTACCATAATTGTTCTTTATGAGCATGTATGTAAACTTGTCTGTACTTTTTCTTTTCAATTTGTACCACTTAGCATTGTTACGATACAATAAAATAATTATTTAAATTCAAAAAAGCGTTTTTATAAAACTTTCATAAACGACCTCCTTATAAAAGCATAACAACATCTAGCCAAGGGCTAAGATGATAGAACGGTTTTCTGAGGCCACAACTTTAATTTGTCCATATAATATACACAGATTGAGCGACTCCTAAGGAGCACAGCATGTAACTCTGTTAGTTATACCGAGTACCAGATTTGGCCCTCAGTAGTATGTTTATGTATTTTCTAGACCATTTTGCCCAAATATGGTATTGTTTTTAGTTGTAGGCGTGTTTTGTTTATGTTATTAGGCTTATGATTGGTTGAGGAGTGCGTGGGGGGTTGTGTCTTGTTAATATTTGTGGGCGTGTTTAGTGTATGTTGTTGTTTTTTGGTTGGTTTATGTAATAAAGAATGGAGACGTGTTTTTTTGTTTATAATGAAGGTGGGGATGTGGGTCTTGTGTAAGGAAATGGCGACGACGATGACGGAGGTATAGGTAATAGGATGGATATTTGTATATTTACGAAGAAGGGGGCTTAATTTTTTTTTAGAAAGAGGCTTTATTTTTTTTTTTGTTGAACAACAAAATGGCGTTGATGATGTCGGATGAATACTCTTATGGTTTTATATATTTATTAAAAAAAAAAAAAAGAAGAAAAAATACACTTTAATAGTATATCTAATAACAGTTTTGTATTGGCTTACATAGTAAACAATTCTTTTTCGGTGGAGCAGGACCGTCGTTACGATATGGCGTCATGTTGTCATTGTTATAATGTTCAAAACATGGATATTCTTCTTTGAATTCTTCATCGTTTCTTAAATACTCTGGTAGTTTATTCCATGCGTAGTAACGGTTTAAATAATTAACGTGATCTAACAAGTATTGTCTATGCAAAACTTGAATTTCTTCGCTAGTTAAATTGTTTAGGAAATAATTGTGTTCTTTAAGTTTTTTGAGAACTTTGTTAATATTAAACATTTCACTTCTTATATCTTCCATGTTTACTTTGATACTAAAGTAAATTTTGCTGCACCTCTATAACACTGTTTTTAATTTTTAAGCTCTTATCTGCTTTATGTTTACGTTCATACTAAATTAAATTAAACTGGGTCTTTAATTTTATCAATATTGTATTTATTTATGCAACTTAATACAAACTATAACTATAAAACTAAATACATTTTAATATAAAATATAACTAACTTATTTAAATAAAATTATCTAACCTACAACTAATCTCCTGATTAAAACTGAAAATATAATAATTTTATTAAAGTATTTATAATTAAAAAACCATTAGGTACTTACCTAAAGTGTAATATACAGTCATATATTTAACTACTTCGACACCATATGATTTGCTTTTTATTGTTAAGCGTCCATTGTATTGATTATGGAATAACTTTTTGTTTAATTCAATGTAAAAATCACCTGGCTTCATTTTGTTATTTACCTTCCATACAGTAATCTCTCCATTAACAGTTGTCAGGTTGTAACATTTGAATACATTGAGACGAGAGAGGGAACACGTCCATGGAACCTCTTTTTCGAATACAATTCTGTATACAACCATTTTTATAACTGAAAGAGTGTTAAATTTATTAAACTACTTATTTATAATAAAAAAAATCAGTACTTACCAATTGTTTTTACAAACACCAAAAAAAAAATATCTATAGATATTTCTCGTAGCACTGTCTACTCGTGTGTTTATAAGTTTATTTTATCTTTCAGCCTGAAAATTTTGTCTTTTATACTAAAACACACGAGCACCGAATTTGAATTCAACGAATGAGGGTTAAGTAGGTTTCCGTTTTTACAGTTTTTACGAAATACGTACGTCTAGCTCGATAACATGTAGATCGATATAGGTAAAATAGAAAGTAAAAAAAAACTATTTACGTGAATTATATGTTTTTATTATTCTTTAAAAAAATACAGTTTCATAAATAGTATCTAATAAAAAAAGAAAACGTATACACATAATAATATCTTAAACTATTTTTTTTACGTCACCAGTCAGTGGTGAATATTCGATCAATTTATCGTGTAACAATAGACAATATGCTGATGTATTATTAGGAAGAGCAGCTGCAAGTTGAAATTCAATCTTGACATCACCTGGTCTAGTTTTAATTTTATTCTGATACGTACAATCGATCACCACAACTGGCGCTATTTGTTTAAATTTTGTTACATCTAACAAAGGTAACGGGTTACAACCATAATATTTCTCTTGAAATTTCGAGTACATATGATGTAATAGAGCATACCTATTTTCTACATAGGAAATATTTAGATTTTCATATGGATATACTTCAGAGTTTAAATATACTTTTAAATTAGCAAGTTGACAGTGATCAAAGTTACTAACGTCAGCAGTTTTCTTGTTTTGCTTATCAGTTTGCAATGCGAAAAGAATAAATCTGGGTTTTTCCATTTGATTGCTGGTTTTCACCCGCCATACAATGTTGTTGGTGTTTGGTAGATTGGGATATTCATACAAATCCCAACTGCGGAAACCCATCGAGATTGGTTTAGAACTTTGTATAAATTGATATAATTTAAGACGTGCAGTATCGCTGAGTGTAATATGAGGTACTTTCCATAATATTTTATCAATGTGTAGCTTATAATCCTTGATTGTTGGTGAAAGGATATAAACTGTGTTTTCGTTTGATTTAGCTCTTGTTAAAATTAACTCATGTCTAGCATTAGGAATAATTTTTTATAATCTTCTGCGAATCCGAGTAGCATTTTTAAAGGAACACAAAAATTAAAATGTTTATCAGATAGTACGATGTTTTTATCCAGTTGGTTTCCCTTCAAACCCCATCCTGCAGTATACAATGCATCGCTCTCATTGTGATTTAACGAAACATAATTTTTCATAGAAGTAGTAATTCCTACATTTCGATTACGATCAATTTCTATACCGTTAAGCTCGTAGCGGATTTCATCAAACATAAACGCTACACAATTATTATTCAGTTTCATTCCATCGGTAAAGTTATTACCATCATCGACTAAGGTACCTTCAATGTAAATAAAACTTTCACTTGGGAGTAAAATTAAATCTTGACGTTGAATACATATTCGAATTGTATCACTAACATTATATGTTTCTACAAAAGGCGAATATGTATGATCGCTCCATCTTGTTATTGTTTCATCGTAACGCGGTTTTTCGGAAATTTCTAGTAAATGATCACTCATTGTGCAATGTAAATCCTAATGATTTTAGAAACTGTTTATTCTCTTCTGTTAACGAAGTAGGACGAGGAGTCGATGTACTGAATTTAGTTGTTGTTTGTTTCAGGTCGAACGTTGAACTACTACAGTTTTTCTTAATTGAGGATTGTTTATATTTATTAGAACGGTTATGTTGATATATTAACATAATTAATAAAATAGAGAGAGAGAGAGAAATAATATTGTTTCTCTAACACCGACACACTAATAAGTAATGTTATTATTATATAAATGTTGTATCTTATATATTATTTTTCTTCGCTATAGGTCTTAAATGCAGTCTGATTGTAATCTTTTCGTGACGAAAATCAATTATATTTCCATCTTGATCAACTAATTTAATAACAATCGAAGAAATGCTGTTTGTGTTTATTACAGGTAAATAAATACGTATCACTTTCTAAACGTATTCAGGTTAATGAACTTGAAACAGTAGAATTACGTTTTCTTGATTCTTTTCGATTTATGCCGTCAAGTATTGAAAAACTTGCTCAAAATTTACCATCCTCTGACTTTGAAAATGTTAAATCGGCCTTTTCAACACGTAATCAGTTTGAATTGGTTATCAGAAAAGGAGTACTACCTTATGAATATTAAGATTCATGGGATAAATTAGAGATTGCCTGTTTACCATCTCAGAACAGCTTTCACAATTAATTAACAAATACTGAATGTTCTAATAGTGACTACGAACATGCAGAGAAAGTATGGAAAGAATTTAAATGTAAAAATTTATGGGATTACTTTAGAATTTATTTAATAACGGACGTATTATTACTGCCAGACATTTTTCAAAATTTTAGGAAAGTATGTTACAGAATACATTGCCTTGATCCCTGTCAGTTTTACACTTTACCCGGATTAAGTTGGAATGCGATGTTGAAATATACAGGTATAGAACTCGATTTATTAGACGATATAAGTATGCATACATTCATAAAAAGATCCATAAGAGGCGGTCTTACTCAATGTGTTCATCGACATTCTGTAGCTAATAATAAATATATGGAAGGTTACGACAGTACCAAACCATCACATTATTTAATGTATTTAGATGTTAATAACTTGTACGGATGGGCAATGACGCAACCACTTCCATATAGTTCGTTTGAATGGGTTCAGAATGTCGATGATATAAATATAATGGATATTTCCGAAGATTCTGAAATTGGTTATATATTTGAAGTTGATTTGGAATATCCGAAATATTTACACGATGAGCACAACGATTTGCCTTTTTGTGCTGAAAATAAATGTAGTTCTTCTTCAAATAGTAAATATTTTAAATTAATTCCAAATTTAGAGGACAAAAAGAATTACGTTATTCATTATAGAAATCTTCAGCAATGTTTAAAGTATGGTTTGAAACTGATTAAAATTCATAGAGCTATCCAATTTAAACAATCACGTTGGCTAAAAAAATATATCGATTTGAATACTTATCACCGTACTCAAGCAAAAAATGAGTTTGAAAAGGATATATTTAAACTTAAAATAAATTCTGTGTACGGTAAAACCATGGAAAATGTTGATAAACGTAGAGACGTGAAAATTGTATTACAATGGGAAAATTGTGGTAAACGATTAGGTGCTAGATCGCTTATAGCTAAACCAAATTTTCACAGTGCAACTCATTTTACACAAGATATGGTTGCTATTCAGTTGAATCGTGTTAAAACTTTTTATGATAAACCTATATACCTTGGTTTTGTCGTATTAGAATTATCAAAATTATTAATGTATGATTTTCATTACGGTTTTATGAAACCAAAATTTAATCAAAACTTAATTTTAAATTATATGGATACGGACTCTTTTATATATACTATTCAAACAGAAGATTTCTATCATGATATAAAGAGTTCTATTGTCAATTATTTCGATACTTCAGCATACAAACCTGATAATCCATATAATTTTCCACTTTTAAATAAAAAGATACCAGGTTTATTTAAAGATGAAAATAATGGTTTAATTATGAGAGAATTTATTGGGTTAAGACCAAAAATGTATTCTATAGTGGTGATGTCAATATTGTAATGATTCGTTACTCAATACTCGTTACTTGGTAGTAATCGTAGTAATCGAGTACTACTTTGGGAAAGTAATCGTTACCGATTACTTTTAGTTATACCGCCTACTGCATCCCATCGGTACTGAATCGGTACTATCGGTACTGTTCGGTACATTAGTCGTAGGAGTCGTAAGACGAAGTAATCGAAGTAATCGATATGCCATGCCAGTTCGATTACCAATATTATTTCGTATAAAAAATGTACCATGTACCTGTTATATTCAATATCCATATTATGTACCTAAGTACATACCTAGATATGTATGATGTATGGGTGGAAATGAAACAGAACGAAGACTATCTATGATGAAGACAAGCTCGTGCTTAGAGGACTACTTGCACCTTTCATTGTGTTATTATTATTTTATTATAAACATGTAGAGCAGCATCGCGTCGTCGTTGCGTCAACATACGATAATATAAATATCTGTATTTATAATTATGTATAATTTAGGCACTAGGTACAATGTTAAAAAATGGCTTGTTGAATTCTATTGATTGATAAAGAGAGCTGCACTTTTGTTATTGTTATTGTTATTATTATAAAACTCTTAATTTCTATTGAACTATTTTTTTTTATTTAGGAATAAACGATAATACATATAAAAAGGGAATAACATAATTATACATATACATATTACCGATTATTTATTGGTAATCGCCATGGTAATCGTCGTTACTGTGGATCGTACCTAGGTAAAAGATATTACGTATTACAGAAAAAGTAACGAGTATTTGTAACGATTACAAAGTAACGAGTATTGATTAATAAAGTAACTGGTACTAACGAGTACCAAAAAGTAATCGTACTTGACATCACTATTCTATAGATGTAATAGATATGAAGGTTGTAAAGAAAGCGAAAGGAATTAAGAAAATAGCTGTAGATAAATTAAGTATAGACAACTACAGAGATTGTTTGTATAAGCATAAGATTTATTATAGTGTTAGATAGATGCAAAAATAACTCGTCAATAACACTGCTAATGTCACAACAACACAATCGATAAGTATTTATTACATAAATTACACATTAGAATAAGTAAACTAACAACAATTTGGACATTGATATACGATGAATCAGCGGCCAAGTTACCCAGGCAGCACACGGAATTCGAATGAATCGGGAGCTGACAGGTGGTGGCTACGTCACAATTGTTTTGTAAACATAAACTTGTACTTCCTAGTGGGTACGATTGCTAACACGGCCATTCTGACGGGAACTTCGTTCTCGAAGTTATCCAGGTCAGTTCTCCTAAAAATATAAAACAAACACAGAAAGATAAGCCGTTTGAAATTGAGATTCACTGGATTTCCAATGAATTTGATCTCCGTTGAAACAGACTGTTTCGGATAAAATGGTAAACGGGGTCGACTTGAAAATAAAAGCACGCAAGCGCAATTTCAACAATAATTCATTTCTCATTACTGACAATCAATCAGGTCTTTTATTCCGTATAAAACGTGTTAGCCATACCACAGTGGTTGTGATCATGTCTTTTGGTGTTTATTTACACACAATTACAAAATGCTGTTCCATCAGGTTCTGCGACGCTGATGTGAAATTACTTTAGCTGTTCCATCGGGTACTAACGACGCCGATGTGAAATTGTTTTCGCTGTTCCACCGGGTGCTAACGACGCCGATGTGAAATTATTTTCGCTGTTCCATCGGGTATTAACGACGCCGATGTGAAATTATTTTAAAGAACATTTCTTAACGCATGTATGTACTCGTTACGCATTTTACTCAAAGATTGATACAAAGGAGAACAGAGTACTTACAGATTCTGTTGCTGAACCTTCGCCCTCTAACAGGGAAAGCAAGTGTTCCATGTCACACTCTACCGTCCATTCCAAAGGCCACAAGCGCAGTTGTTCTTTGGCTGCCTTTGTGACGAGGTTTTTCCCTAAACGTCTTATTCCGTATCGACCTTCTGGGGTGATTTCTACAATTTCGTAGGGGCCTAGGTGTTCGTATCGCAATTTACTTTTGTGCATAGTGGAGTTTTTGTGTACCAACACTATGTCGCCTATTTTAAATTGCTGGTTGTCTCGTCGTCTCATATTAACTTTTTCGAGATGGGGAGTATTGTTTTGTAATGCTTTCCTTACCCTTTCGCGGTCAATGTTAATGTTTCTCACGGGTCTAACGTCGTCTGCTAAGTTTGTTATGACAGACTGGATTAAAGGTGTAGCAGCCCTAATACCTAATAAAGCCTGTATAGGTGACATTTGAATTGATTTTTGAATTGTGGAATTCAGCACAAGCTGTATCTTCCACAAATTGCTCGACCATTCTGACTTGCTGTCTGTTTCGATGCGCAACAAGTTCATGATGGTTCTCATGTAGCGTTCAACCTGTCCGTTTCCCCGGTGTACGTCAGGTGTTACGTAATGATAGCGAACGCCCCACGAGTCGAGATATCGTGCAATATCTACATTTTGAAAATTTCGCCCTGCGTCGGTCACTAATAATTTTGGAGCGCCAAAAAGAGAAAAGAAGTTTTGTAACTGGGCTTTTGTTTCATTGGACGTGACAGTTTTTAATGGCGACAGCAAGCAGTACTTGGTAAATGCGTCGATTAGGACTAAAACGTGTTTGTCGCCATCAGAGGTTGGATTTAAGGGACCTAGACAGTCTATATGGACAGTATGAAGCGGCTCATCGGGTTTGGGTAAGGGTGTGATGAAACCTTGTAGGGGACCGGTTCGCGTCTTTTTGACTGCGCACACTAAGCAATGCTTTATATAATTGCTTACAAAATGTCTTATTCGGGGGAACCAAAAATGTTGCCTGATACTTTCTAATGTCTTCTCGGGACCGATATGGCATTGCTCGTCGTGGAAAATTCTTAATAGTCCTAACCTACATTGGCGAGGAACAAACCATCTCAAAATTTTGGTGCCGTCAGTTAGTTTTTCTTGATGTAAAAGCATACCGTTCTTTTCTACGTATTGGTTTGAGTCCAATTTGCCCTCTTTTAGCATTACCAACAAGTCTTGTACCTCCTCGTTACCTTTCTGCGCGACACGCAGCCAATCATCGTTTGCGACTCGTCGCACATTAATCGGAGAAGGGTTTCTACTCAGGAAATCTACATGTGGTAACGAACTGCCTTTTCGGTACACAAGGGTGAAGTTAAAGTCCTGCATGTACGACCACCAGCGAGATACTCGCGGTAATAGCGATTTTTTGTTTGCGGCGGATTTTACTGCGTTACAGTCTGTTATTATTGTAAAATGAATGCCCAAAAGATAAACTCTGAAATGTTTTAAAGAGTTAACTATAGCCAAAGTTTCGAGCTCGTAGGAGTGATACTTTTCTTCTGCTGGTGTCGTACGTTTACTAAAGTACCCTATTATACCCACTTTACCATCCCCTTTTTGCATTAAAATACCCCCATACCCTAACGAACTGGCATCGGTGTGCAGTTCCGTCGGGAAATCATGGTCGAAAACGGTTAATAAAGGTTTAGACACTAGCTGATTTATTACATAATTGCGAGCATTTTGTTGTTCTGTTCCCCAAATATAGGGTTCATTTAGTTTCGTCAATTTGGAAATACAGGCGGTTGCTGAAGCGAAATTCGGAATAAATTTTCGGAAATAACCCGCGAGACCCATAAACTGTCTGACTTGTTTGACTGATTTTGGTATAGGAGAATGAATTAGGGCTTGAATCTTTTGTGGGTCTGGACGAACGCCTTCGGCTGGTTTATTTCGCGGCCTAGATAAGAAATGCTCCTTTGTAAATATTTGCATTTTGAAATATTGAGCGAGAATCCTGCTTCTCGTAAGGCCTCAAGAACTGATTTCAAAGATTCTATTCCTTCTTCGGGTGTTTCGGAGGGTATTAATATATCGTCAAGGTACACTAGGGCTACACTATCTTTGAGATTTCCGAGGGCCTTCATTAGAGCCCGCTGAAAGACGGCAGGGGCATTGGCCAACCCGAAGGGCATGCGCAGAAAATCGTAATGGCCGTCGGGCGTAACGAACGCAGTTTTCTCAATTGACTCAGGGCTTATTGGGATCTGGTAAAATCCAGACGCCAAGTCCAAGGACGTGAAATACTTTCCTCTTCCAAGCCGATCTAATTGATCTTGGATTACAGGCAAAGGGTACCGATCTTTTATTGTGTGCGAATTTAGTTCACGGTAGTCTACACACAGCCGATAGCTATCGTTCTTTTTCTTTACTAAAATCATTGGGCTCGCGTACGGCGACTCACTTTCTCTGATAATATTATTGTTTAGTAATTCCTGAATTATTTGTCTAACGGTGATTCTTTCGGTTTGCGATAAACGGGGTGGCGCTCTGTGTACTATGTGGTTGTCGATAAGCCTAATAGTTAGTGTAGCTGTCTTTATCGCTGGGACATTGTAACCGGATGTTATTAAGTCTTCGAATTCGCTTAATAAAGACTCGATTTGTTGTGCGTGCTCTGAAGGAACAACGCAGTCATTAAAATTTCGTGGTTCGGCAGGAAAGTTTTGTGACAGTAATTGTCGAATACCGAGAATTTGTTTTCGGTGAATCACGGTTCCCTTGTCGTCAGTTGTCGCCATTACGTCACGATCCTGGTACAAATTGCATCCTATTAACGCGTCGAAATCGAGAATATTGTCCGGGACTATTAGGAATATCAATTCGGTTTTGACTCCCGTGATTTCTATTTCGGTTTTAAATTGTTCTTTTACTTTTATTACGCCTGGTGATATGCCTCGTATAGTTGACGGACATGTTTCCAGTTTGTTTATAAACAAGGAGCGATATTTGTCGGAGAATAGTGATGCATCTGATCCCGTGTCAATAAGGCCTTGGAATTGCTTGTCGCCGATTAAAATATTGGTTGGTATCGCGTTTTTGTTTACGTTGCAAAAATTTACTTTCCGTCTTTGTTCTATGGCACGTTTGGTAAAGCAATCTTTTTCGAAATGGCCTCCTTTAGCACAGAAGGAGCACTGGATTTGATTATCTCTACTGGGGCCCGCAATGGGTTCAGTTCTGCGAAAATCGGTATTACGTCGATTTGTGCATTGGCTTCTAATATGTCCTAGCTTGCCGCATGAATGACATTTGATATCCCTGTGACGTCCAAATTTTGTTACAAGTAATTTTGGTTTCTTAAATTCGCGGCTATCAGAAATATTTTCGTTATCATCTCGCACTCTTTTTGTGAAAACAGTTAAATATGTAAGTAATTCAGAAACAGTTTGGCAATCTCTCGACATCGCGGCATCACGAACATGTGACTCTCTAATACCATGAACTATTATTTCTAAGAGATCTCTTTCATCCCAAGACACACGCAAGTTTTTTAACAAAGCTGACTTTTTATGAACATAGGCTTCAAAGGTATTAGAGCGACTACTATCAAAATTAGCAGCTTCGCTTAACAACCTACCCAAATTATGACGTGGCGGGAAAGCGTCACTGAAGTCTTTTTTAAAGCTACCCCAATCTCTTACCTCTGGTCTCCATTCGTCAAACCATTTTCGGGCATTCTGAATAAGAAAGCGGCCTACCCGAACCAAAATCTCTACGTCTGACAAGGCCACTTCTGTCTTTATCTTGTCCACTTGTTCTAGCCATTTCGTAGCTTCATCTGTCTCTGGGTGAAAAATGGGCAGATCAACTTGATCCGGGGTTGCTTTGTTGGTCTTTAAAGCCTTCACCAGCTCAGATACTAGTTGCTCCATTTTCTTCTATGGTTCTTTTTTATATCAGGACGCACTACAACAGGACGATTTTGGGTGGAATCCCACTCCTGATGTTAGATAGATGCAAAAATAACTCGTCAATAACACTGCTAATGTCACAACAACACAATCGATAAGTATTTATTACATAAATTACACATTAGAATAAGTAAACTAACAACAATTTGGACATTGATATACGATGAATCAGCGGCCAAGTTACCCAGGCAGCACACGGAATTCGAATGAATCGGGAGCTGACAGGTGGCGGCTACGTCACAATTGTTTTGTAAACATAAACTTGTACTTCCTAGTGGGTACGATTGCTAACAATAGTAATATGTTAATGTTTCGGTCTCAAATACATAATACATATACACAAAATGTAAATAAGATATCGTTAAGTTATTTAGATGATAAGAGATATATAAAGGAGGATGGGGTTTCGACCTATGCCTGGGGACATTATAATATAAAATAAAACTGTTAAATGCTTTTCTTGTCTTTTTTTTTTATTATTTTTATTTATATATTTATTTTTAACATGTCTACAAGAAATAAGCAAGTAAGTATATAGTGTTTTTTATAATATGGGTAACATACTCGTAAGCCAGTTGTAAAGTACCATACAGTTTGTAAAACTACACATATGAGGCGATTTAAAATGGTGTAAGCAACATGTCTTCAATTTTTTAAATTTCGGACAATAATAATTGTCACTTAAATCGACAATTCGGTGTCGTCCCATTTCGTACCGTCGCATTTCGTACCGCGAAAATATTCTACCTGCTTTATTCCCATTTCGTACCGTCGCCCATAAAATAATTATTAATATTCCCATTTCGTACCGCGAAAATATTCTACCTGTTTTTTTTTATTTTGGACCGTCGCCCTGTAGAGTATTCACGGTAATTAAGTAAATTGTTTTTGTAAGACTGTACACTCCAGGAGATTTAATAAAGTCGTCTTAATTAAATTATGCTATAGCTTATCTCGAAATACGTATTTATTACAAAATAGAGATTATTAGATATATTATAACAAATTAGGTACCAATTAGTGGCAAAACCAAGATTTGCTAATTTTCCAAATTAGGGTGTATTTGAAAGGGTGGATAGTGGGAGATTTGAAATAAAAATTCTGTAAGTTAGTTTCATTTTGTAACCGGCAGCAACTAAGTATGGAAAACGTGATTGAAATAGTGCAAAGTTCGAGGGGTGGTGAAATAGCTGTTTATTCGGGGTATCAACACTATTTAAAGCGCAAAAACAAAAACGGATCGAAAAATTGGTCCTGTGTAAATCGAAACAAGTGTGGTGGTAGTTTGACAACAGTTAATAACAATATTATTAGCAAAAATAAAGAACATACGTGCACACCCGATGAACCTCGAACGGAAGTTTTAAAGTGCTTAGAAAAATGCAAGAAAAGAGCTAGGGAAGAATTGAATCCAATATCAAAGATTTTTAACGAAGAATTCTCTGAACTGAAGGATGCTGGTTTAGATTTCGTCACGGAAGTACCCTTATTTTCGAACAAGATGAGTGCCTTATATAGAAATCGCCAGCGAGCACGAGGCTTCACAAGTTTTTCAAGCAGAAAGGAAATAGTACTTCCACCAGATTTAAAAGAAGATTTTTTATTGGTTGATGATGGGGATGAAGATCGTATATTAGCATTCTGCAGTAAGTTCGGCGTTCAATGTTTACAAGAGTCGAGCTACTTTTTTGCGGATGGAACTTTCAAAAGCTGCAATAAACTCTTTAATCAATTGTATACTATACATGCAGACTTAGGTAGCTCGCTTGATACAACAAACATAATACCAGTTGTTTATGCTTTAATGCCCGATAAAAAACGAGCTACGTACGAGAGACTATTTTCGTGTATCAAATCAAAGATACCCCAATGGCAGCCGCAACAATTCAAGACGGATTTTGAAATTGGTGCTATGCAAGCAATCAGAAAAGTATTCCCAACCGCTGTAGTTACGGGATGTAACTTTCATTTTAATCAATCCCTTTGGAGGAAGGTTCAAGAAGAGGGTATGTAAATTAAATGATCTTTTATTACATTTTTATAATTTAAATATTTTGTTATCGGGTCAGGTCTTTCGGTTTCATACCGTGAAAATGCGGAAATTCGTAGGCATGTACGGTTATGTGCAGCATTATCCCACCTACCACCAACCGCGACCGAAGATGGATTCTTGTACATCATGCAATACTGTCCAGAAAATGCAGCTTTGCAACGATTCACCGATTATTTTGTTGATCAGTGGTTGGAGAATGAGACGATCGGAGAAAGCTGGATTTGTTTTGAAGAAAAACACCGAACGACAAACAGCCTAGAAGCATGGCACAGTAAATTAAACAGAGCAATTGGGAAGCATAATCCTAATTTACTAGAACTCGTCAAGGGGCTGAAAGACGATTCTGTTAACGCAGGATTTGTAAAAAAACGAACCGATCTATATCTATTGACGCCCTCAAAAAGAAGAAAGCTATACATAAATAAAGATATGTCAATACAACAAATTGTTGAAGATTTTTTAAAAGAAAAAACAACAATCGGCACATGCCTAGAAAAACTACAATATATAATATGTTTTAACCGCTAATTTCCAAATATTACTTTATTTTGTAATAAATATATATTTTTTTAAATTTACAAAGTTGTGTTTTATTTACATATTGCTTACTGTTAGTTAATTAAACATCCGATTATTATTATAATTCTAACTGCACGACTATTCGCAGAACGCGGTACGAAATGGGAATGACCACAGGTATATATTTGGGACGCGGTACAAAATGGGAATATTAGGGGTAACGGTACGAAATGCGACGGTACGAAATGGGAATAAGCCGATAATTCTTATATTAGATTCATATTTTAACATATGATCAAGATATTCTTTCTTCTCATTACCTTTAACAAAAATTACATCGATCTTTTGATTAATAATAATCTACTCTAACACAGAGTACACATCTTCGAATGGAATTAGTCCTTCAGAATAGCGTATTCCATGATGATTTTGTTCTAACCATCTTGTTTGTCTTTTTGCGGTGTTCTCCAAATCATGAAACGGTTTTGGTGGTTTGAATAGGAAATGCCCACTTTGTTGTCCACTTACAAATGTTAATTCTTTCGGTATAAATTCAGGAATTCTAAATCCCTGAATATCAATCGCAATAAATTTCATTGTATTATATATCTATTTTTCTTTTAACACATACAACTAGCAACCTTCTAGTACTACTACTACTACTACTACTTAGTATTTTATATAGGAATTTATCCCACCACATATATATTTTTTTTAATTATTTTCATATAAGGTTATACATTAAAATAAAAATAAACATATATTTTGTTATTGTTTTTTAATTATTTTCATATAAGGTTAACACATTAAAATAAAAAAAATAAACATATATTCTTTTTTCTTTAAGAAATTGTCATACTATAAGTTTGTTTAACATTTCTAGCATCGATATATTCTGGTATATATGATGAAGCGAGTGCTGTCAGATTTTCAATTTCCCCATTACTCAAAACTCTTTTATGTTCGAGCTCACGATACTCGAAACACGAAATTTTTAGCTGTTGTTCCTTATATTTAGCTTCATAGGTACATCTAATAGGTAAAACTATACCATCACCATATTCCAACCTAAAATGTCCATAGAAAGGCTGCTCACTTTCAATAATACCAGAAATTTCCATTTCTTTTTGAACTAGATCTCTCCGAAAACTTTCAATGGCTTCTGCTACTGAAATCAGATTCGTTTGTCTTTCTATTGGTGCTTCAGTAGTAGTGGATGCAATTGTTGTAGTCGATACAGTTGCTTCACTTGTAGAAGTAGTAGTAGTAATAGTAGTAGATGTTGATGCAATTGTTGTAGTTGTTTCATTATCGTTTACGCTTTTAACAAGAGATTCAGACTTGTAAACAGGTAAAGGTTCACTGGGTGTTAATAGTTTAAATCCTAAATTAATTTGTATGGTTTCATTACTGGGTAAGGTAACTTGGAATTTCAATCTGGATATGTTATCTTCGTCTAAGTGAATAGTAGCCAATGCCGGATGGACTGCTGCTGCTAATATGTGATATGAAACCATCGAAATGAAGAAAATGTGACAAAAAGGAAACTTCATTTTTGAAAATAATATAGACTAACACGGACAACGAATATTTAAAAACACTTTGTTTAAGTACTAACTTAAAATGAGACACAATGTCGTATTCATGAAGCTTTTATAGGAATGGCTAACTGGGTGTCCTGATAACCTATTTTTTTATTTAGAGCAAGAGATCACTTTTTTCGATCCAAGAATTATGTTCATTAGAAAAGCCTAACCACTTAACGTATTGGCTATGTGCGGAGTGGGTGGTGGGGAACGGCAAATCGATCGTAGCGCACGACGTGGCAGAAATGTGAATGAATTCGGGACTGTCTCATGTGTCAAATTGCTTTATTTTCATAACTTCCTTTATAATTTTAAGTAAAAACGTAAAAATTGGCGATATGGGTCATAATACATGCTGTGTCGTAAATTGTAAAAACAATGGCAAAAACAGTTCGTGCAAGTTTTATTCGTTTCCAACATCAAAGTGGACATTACAGCAAAGACAAAAATGGATAGCTGCTGTGAAGAGAAATAAGTAAGAAATTTAACCTAGTACACTATAATAATAATAATAAGCGTTCCAAAACTACAGTCCTTTTTTATTTGTTTTAGTGCTGATGGGTCCCCATGGCACCCAAAACGACAAGATACAATATGCAGTGAACATTTTATATTATATATATATTTATACTATTATATTTATACTAATCTTAATTATATTTTCATCAGAAAGCACTATATTTGTATGGTAAAACTGTTTTAGTTGTTCATCTAATATATAATTTATTTGGTATATTTCACATTCTTCTCTGTACATAAAAAAAAAGTTTAAACATGCAATGCAGTCTTCTCGCTCCAAATTTGACTCAATTTTGTTCAAAATTTCCTCTACCCAACTTGCATCTTTTGATTGTGCTGCTGCTGCTTCAAGAGCTAATTTTAGAGGTGATTTTGGATGTAATTCAGCCAGCAATACTGGTTGCACTTCGTTGAAGGCGAAATTTCGGGTATGATTTGCAACTGGCGGGAACATTTCTTCGAAATATCTACCTTTAGTATATTTATTTTTGACAAATAGTCGAGTGCTGGGTTTTCCCCACTGCTGTTCGCAGCTTGTTTTTGATAAGCTCTCTTCTGTGTTGATGTAATGTATCAAAGCAGCAACATGCTTACACTTGCCACTTTGGTTGTAAACACAGTCGCACTTAACATTTGTAACAACACGTTCATCATTTATCTGGAATTAACATAAACAATAAAATAATTAATATAAGTAAGCTGACATGAAGCTAACTCAAATATACTATTTCTATAACTTGATATGTAGCTAGGTATGTACTCACATTTAATGATGTTTTGTAGGGAGTTTGTGTCACAGACGTTTGTCTTATGATCCGAGCTCTTATTAAGAAGCTTTTCCCGTTCGTTCTAAGCTCTTCCACTTCTCTCACATGCTGTGCTAATACTAATTTTTTCCCTTTTTGCTCAGTTTGAGGTTGGAAATGTCTTTTATGCTTAATCGATTCAAATCCCGTACGTATTATAATATCCATATGTTTCACGAGGAAGAAAATCGCTAGGTATAATATACACACTCACTTTTTACACTATTTTTTTCAATTTCGTTGAAAAACTAGTCGAAAATCAATATCACAAAGATATCTTATCATCTAGTTGACATGATTTGACAGATGACAAGTCCTGAATAGTTGCGGCCACTAGGGGCGCTGTCATCGCGCACACAACGAATACTTTATTATTTTTTTATTTTAAAACCTTTTCAACAAGAAACACATCAGAATGTTTAGCTTTCAACAATTCGTATTCATAAAAAGATCCTTTAATTATTGTATTGTTATAATCTTTAAGAGTATACGTACGATTGGTATTTTTAACATTCTCAATTGTAAAAACTTCAGTTGTCCAATTTGGTGTGTACCCTTTTTCAAAAACGTGTTTATATTTGCTAATGCGTACCAAATCACCTATCTTAAATTTTGGTTTAGGAAATGCTTTAATTTTACCGTATACAATTTTTAATAAAATCTCTTCGTTACTGGAATTAACTTGACTTGGTTTCATCTTGATAGTTCTATGAATTGTGTTGTTATATTTATCAACTAACTTTTGAAGAAGATCAATCCACCTGTACGAACCATTTAACTGAATTCTTTCCACATCCATCCTTTTATTGTTCTATTAAAACGTTCAACAATTGAGGCTTTTAAAACACTATAAGTGGAGTTATGATTGATTCTATATTTCTTCATTACTCTTTGTTATAAAATTCTTTACCAAGATCAGTTTGTAAATTTTTAGGTGTTTGTTTAATTAGAATTTGCTTCATTGCTTCAGTTACGTAATATCCTGATTTAGTTTTAACCGGTACAACCCATGCAAACTTAGAAAATGCATCAATAACTGTTAATAAATAACGAAATCCATCGTTTTCTGTGGCGTAAGTCTGCATCTCTACTAAATCGCTTTGCCATAGATCATTTAATCCTTTTACAATAACGGTTCGACGTTTAAAGTTTCGACGTGCCTGTCTATGTAACTCATTTACTAGTTGACTTGTACTCATTTTATTTGCAGTTTTTTTTTTTTATTTATTTATTTACAAAATAGTCATTGATTTATTTTCTTTCTCAGCTTTTGGGTTTAGCGGATCTACACCTGATGATACTGCTGTCGATGTTGTTGTTGATGGATATTTTAACATAGGTTTCTTTAATTTGTTTTCAGAAATATTATTGGATCCACCTACACCTGATGGAGATTTTAACACAGGTTTCTTTAATTTACTTTCAGAAATCTCCGATTTTAATTCGTTATGTTCATTTTGAAGTGTCAACAACATACTATTTAAATTATGAATATTTATCCTCAAATCATTTTTTAATGAGATAATTTGTTTATCTTTTTCGTCAACATAAGATTTTGTCGTAGCATCATTGGCATCAATAGGTATTGAAGCTAAATTACAAATCCGTTTTTGTTGTAAATCAGTCCCCACTTGATGTTAAAGTAAAACCAAAAATACGACTGCGAGAATTACTGTAAGATTTAAACGAGGACGAACGTCCGAACTTATCGATAACCATTTCACTAATGTAAATAAATGACGTATAAGTTACTTTTTATATAATAATATTAGCCTCTTTTAATTCTTCTATGATAGAAATAATTTCGTTCTGATGATTCGTATGTCCTGCTTGTTGTGACGCTATTAAAAATTTCATGCGATCAACTAATTCGTTTAAGTCATTCCAATAAACATAGTCTGTTTTATCACTAAATGTTTTCATTAAGCCAGATCCTTTCGGAGAGGTGTTTTGATTTAACAGTTTTTTAATAAGAACATACTTAAAACTTCTATTTCCAGCATGTTGCTTACTTTTGTTAAAGTCACGATGAATCAAATTATTATTATTTACAATGTCTAAATAATTTTTTACGTCGTAAGCATTATACTGACTTGCTTTAGGTTTTCTCGAGAAAATTAACTCTGTTAATCCCGGAGTAACATCATATATTTTATCGTTTATAAAAAAAGTCTTCTTGGTAATGGAAAAAGGTGAATTTCCAATTTTCCACGAATTATCTGAGACACTGAAATGTGGTCCGTACTTATAATCAAAATTTTTTTTGTTTCATTTTAAGAGACTGAATAAAGGTATCAGTTTCACGCAAAGGATTCCATTGTGGAGGCATTTTTTTTATTTGCTCAGAATTATCAAAATATGATGATGATACTAATGAATCATTGTCAGACATTTCATAATCGTTATCGTCGAAATCTTCTTCTTGAACCATACTAATATTCGTTTTACTTACATCCTGCTGTTCAGATATTTTTCTTTTTTTTTTTCGGCTGAGATGATAACGTTGATAAATAGTCGAAATCGGATGTGTCTTGTTTAAGTTCTGGTTTAATTAAATTTTGCGTTAATGATGAATTATGTCTGCTAGTTTATTTAAAGGTTTCGTTACAGGTTGAAAAAGTCGTTCCAACTGATACGTATCTTCTGCTTCATTAGATTTTAACGATTCGTACTTTTTTTTTTTAATTATACTTTGAATTAGATCCTTTACCAGTCTCTCATTCATAATGTTTCACGTTATATATACATAACACAAACAATGAAGGAATCTGATTAGCTTTTGAACAGGTTTGATCAGGTTTCTAACAGCTTTTGAACAGGTCTGATCAGGTTTCTAACAGCTTTTGAACAGGTCTGATCAGCTTTTAAACAGACAAGCCTCTACGGTGATCCAAGTAATAAGTAGGTACTATAATTGGTCTTACTAGGTTACTGCGTTTCACTTAAATGATACTAAATAAATGAGCCCTTGATATTTATAACACAATAAATGTATCTATATTTTTCCGGTATCGACCATTTTCCATTGAACAGTCCTTGTTAATACATAAGAACCCGTACTCATCTTTCCAGCATTCAGCACATATGGCGCAAAATTGTTTGAAAGACATATCTGTATTAATATGATTATCATAGATATGTTTCAAGTTTAGATTGTCTTGTTTAAATACAATTAAAAAATTTGCGTTATCTCGTATTAAATGCTTTGGAAGACGAGTGTAAGATTGTGTCAAGTAAAAAGTATCAATATGTTTATGACATCCCATACAAAAATACGATCGGATATGATTTTGGTTTTCACACGCGACGTCGTCAAAAACAAACACCGAATTTCTTTTAGCTTCATCTACGGACGATAATTCCTCATTTTCGGAGAACGTGTAAAATCCGATACCTTTTATATCAGAGAGTAACTTTTTGAGATATTCATATTTTGGTTGAAATAAGGATTTTGAGTATACATATACATTGCACAATGAGTGATCATTTACTAGAAATTTCCGAAAAACCGCGTTACGATGAAACAATAACAAGATGGAGCGATCATACATATTCGCCTTTTGTAGAAACATATAATGTTAGTGATACAATTCGAATATGTATTCAACGTCAAGATTTAATTTTACTCCCAAGTGAAAGTTTTATTTACATTGAAGGTACCTTAGTCGATGATGGTAATAACTTTACCGATGGAATGAAACTGAATAATAATTGTGTAGCGTTTATGTTTGATGAAATCCGCTACGAGCTTAACGGTATAGAAATTGATCGTAATCGAAATGTAGGAATTACTACTTCTATGAAAAATTATGTTTCGTTAAATCACAATGAGAGCGATGCATTGTATACTGCAGGATGGGGTTTGAAGGGAAACCAACTGGATAAAAACATCGTACTATCTGATAAACATTTTAATTTTTGTGTTCCTTTAAAAATGCTACTCGGATTCGCAGAAGATTATAAAAAATTATTCCTAATGCTAGACATGAGTTAATTTTAACAAGAGCTAAATCAAACGAAAACACAGTTTATATCCTTTCACCAACAATCAAGGATTATAAGCTACACATTGATAAAATATTATGGAAAGTACCTCATATTAGGGGAACGGAGGGTAATATCAATCAGAGGTTAATATCGATCACGTTAGTTTTGTAAATACTAGAAGAGATTTAACATTTGTTTCAGGTGGGGCCATCTCTTATGCAGTAGTCAACATACTGCATACAAAGGTCAAATCAGTCCCAGCAAATTCCTGAGACGTACGTGACGGAAAGTGTTTTGTTAAGTTTTTTTATTATTTCTGTGAATAATATCTTAAGGTATGTAAAAGCTCTTCTGAGAGGTTGATCAAATCTTTGGGTACCACAAGTTTAATAGTAATGCCGAGTATAGTTTGTGCATCATTTACTGAAATTTGTAAATAAGGTTATGTGTTGCAACAAACAATTCGTAGCACGTTTGTGCGGCGGGTAATATCGATCAGTGTGATCGATATTAACCGCTTGTGTTTGATATAAGCCTCATACACAAATTAGCAGAAACGTTTTATTTTCCTTTACAGATGCCTAAAAGCAAATACGTAAGAAAGACAAATCGCTCTTCATGGTCTGATTCTGACATGAAGAGAGCAATACAAGCTGTTGGGAGTAAGATGCATTCCATCAGAAATGCGGCAAAACTGAATGGAGTTCCATTTGCAACATTGTATGACAGATTGAATAATCGTTACCCTGATAAGAAGCTTAAGTTAGGGAGAAAACCTGTATTTACCGAACAACAAGAAACAGAATTAGCAACTTATGTTCTAAAGCTAACAAATATGTTTTATGGGTTGACTCCAAATGCCATAAAACAAATCGCATTCGAATACGCTTTCAAAAATAATATTAGACATAATTTTAATCAAGGAAAGAAGATGTGCGGCAAGGACTGGCTTCGTGGGTTCCTAACAAGGAATCCACAAATATCTTTGAGGCGTCCAGAACCGACAAGCCTAAATAGAGTACTCGCATTTAATCGAGTAGATGTTAATTTATTTTATGATAATTTAGAAAAAGTTTACGAAAAATGTAAATTTGGCCCTCATCGTATCTTTAATGTCGACGAGACAAAGATTAGTGGCGTTCACAAACCACCACGTATTTTGGCACAGAAAGGCCGAAAACAAGTTGGTGCTATCACTAGTGGCGAAAGAGGGCAGAATACAACAATCGTGTGTTCCATGAGTGCATCAGGAACGTACGTACCTCCAATGTTCATATTTAAACGGGAACGTATGAAGGAAGGACTAGACAGAAACGGCCCAGTTAGAGCCATATACCGTTGCTCGAAGTCAGGGTGGATTACGGAAGACCTCTTTTTGGAATGGCTACGACATTTTGCCCAATTCGTAAAATGTTCTATGGAAGATCCCGTATTGGTCATCATGGACAATCACGTGACTCATTCCACCTTAAAATCGTATACCTTTTGTCGAGAAAACGGAATCATTGCTGTCTCATTACCTCCCCACACTTCTCACAGGCTTCAACCGTTAGATGTCACTTTTTTCAGTTCGTTGAAGTCTGCATACAATAATGAATGCGATCTTTATATGAAGTCGCATCATTATGATAAAATTGCCGTAGGAAACATAGCAGAACTTTTTGCTAAGGCATACAATCGCGTCACAACCATCGAAAAAGGAGTAAAAGGATTCAAAATTACCGGCATTTATCCGTTAGATCGAAACTTATTTGACGAAGAAGAATTTGCGGATGTACCTTTAGAATCTAACTCTTCACCCGCAACAACATGCGATGTATCTGTGAGAGATGATAACCTAGATCCCATACCTGGAACTAGTCGAGAGCCGGATCCAGTCCCTGAAACAAGCAGTAGCCCTGGTTTTGCAGGCCCAAAACACGACCGACAAACACCGCCAATAGAGAAACGCAGTAAAGAGATTCCGCGTGTTGGACCGAAGAAAATTCCTAAAAGTTCCAGAATATCATCTTCGTCTAGTGAAACGTCTTCAGCAGAAATAACCGAAGTTTCTGATAATGATGCAACTGATGACGAAGATAGAACGGTCCAGATAAAATATACTTCATTTGAAGAACTTCGTCCTCTACCCATACCTGTAACACGAGTGTCCACTAGAAGAAAAAAGCAGAAGTCTACAATATTAACATCTACTCCACTTAAGTCAGAATTGGAAGAGAAGGAAAAGAAGAAAGTGAATAAAGTATTGGCAGCTACCAGAAACGTGTTTCAAGAAGGAAAGTCGAAAAAGTCTACTATGAAAACTACAAAAACTTCCAAAAACAAACCACTTCAATTGGATGGGAATGAAGAAAATCAGATTTGCCCAGTTTGCGAGGTGTAGATCTTGTGGAACATGGTTGCATGCCGCGTGCACTGAAGAATCCAACCCTAAAGATCTCACTACATGTCTAAAATGCGAATAACATCGATATTAACTTTTTTGATCAATATTAACCTTTACCGTGATCGATATTATCAGACCATGGGTGGGTAATATCTATCGATCACATAATAAAATTATTTTGAATGTTATTCCTAGGTTCCATGTTGTTATTTACCAAATATTTGTATTAAGATACGTTGTTGAGTGATGTATGTTTATGTTTATTTCATTAAAGTTTCAGTTCATATTAATCTCTGTGTTAAATTCAAGTTTTGCTCTTAAGTGATCGATATTCGACTCCTTTCCCCTACACTCAGCGATACTGCACGTCTTAAATTATATCAATTTATACAAAGTTCTAAACCAATCTCGATGGGTTTCCGCAGTTGGGATTTGTATGAATATCCCAATCTACCAAACACCAACAACATTGTATGGCGGGTGAAAACCAGCAATCAAATGGAAAAACCCAGATTTATTCTTTTCGCATTGCAAACTGATAAGCAAAACAAGAAAACTGCTGACGTTAGTAACTTTGATCACTGTCAACTTGCTAATTTAAAAGTATATTTAAACTCTGAAGTATATCCATATGAAAATCTAAATATTTCCTATGTAGAAAATAGGTATGCTCTATTACATCATATGTACTCGAAATTTCAAGAGAAATATTATGGTTGTAACCCGTTACCTTTGTTAGATGTTACAAAATTTAAACAAATAGCGCCAGTTGTGGTGATCGATTGTACGTATCAGAATGAAATCATTAAAACTGGACCAGTTGATGTCAAGATTGAATTTCAAACTGCAGCTGCTCTTCCTAATAATACATCAGCATATTGTCTATTGTTACACGATAAATTGATCGAATATTCACCACTGACTGGTGACGTAAAAAAAATAGTTTAAGATATTATCATGTGTATACGTTTTCTTTTTTTATTAGATACTATTTATGAAACTGTATTTTTTTAAAGAATAATAAAAACATATAATTCACGTAAATAGTTTTTTTTTTACTTTCTATTTTACCTATATCGATCTACATGTTATCGAGCTAGACGTACGTATTTCGTAAGAACTGTAAAAACGGAAACCTACTTAACCCTCATTCGTTAAATTCAAAATCGATGCTCGTGTGTTTTAGTATAAAAGACAAAATTTTCAGGCTGAAAGATAAAATAAACTTATATACACACGAGTAGACAGTGCTACGAGAAATATATATAGATATTTTTTTTTTGGTGTTTGTAAAAACAATTGGTAAGTACTGATTTTTTTTATTATAAATAAGTAGTTTAATAAATTTAACACTCTTTCAGTTATAAAAATGGTTGTATACAGAATTGTATTCGAAAAAGAGGTTCCATGGACGTGTTCCCTCTCTCGTCTCAATGTATTCAAATGTTACAACCTGACAACTGTTAATGGAGAGATTACTGTATGGAAGGTAAATAACAAAATGAAGCCAGGTGATTTTTACATTGAATTAAACAAAAAGTTATTCCATAATCAATACAATGGACGCTTAACAATAAAAAGCAAATCATATGGTGTCGAAGTAGTTAAATATATGACTGTATATTACACTTTAGGTAAGTACCTAATGGTTTTTTAATTATAAATACTTTAATAAAATTATTATATTTTCAGTTTTAATCAGGAGATTAGTTGTAGGTTAGATAATTTTATTTAAATAAGTTAGTTATATTTTATATTAAAATGTATTTAGTTTTATAGTTATAGTTTGTATTAAGTTGCATAAATAAATACAATATTGATAAAATTAAAGACCCAGTTTAATTTAATTTAGTATGAACGTAAACATAAAGCAGATAAGAGCTTAAAAATTAAAAACAGTGTTATAGAGGTGCAGCAAAATTTACTTTAGTATCAAAGTAAACATGGAAGATATAAGAAGTGAAATGTTTAATATTAACAAAGTTCTCAAAAAACTTAAAGAACACAATTATTTCCTAAACAATTTAACTAGAGAAGAAATTCAAGTTTTGCCTAGACAATACTTGTTAGATCACGTTAATTATTTAAACCGTTACTACGCATGGAATAAACTACCAGAGTATTTAAGAAACGATGAAGAATTCAAAGAAGAATATCCATGTTTTGAACATTATAACAATGACAACATGACGCCATATCATAACGACGGTCCTGCTCCACCGAAAAAGAATTGTTTACTATGTAAGCCAATACAAAACTGTTATTAGATATACTATTAAAGTGTATTTTTTCTTCTTTTTTTTTTTTTTTAATAAATATATAAAACCATAAGAGTATTCATTCGACATCATCAACGCCATTTTGTTGTTCAACAAAAAAAAAATAAAGCCTTCTAAAAAAAAAATAAAGCCCCCTTCTTCTTAAATATACAAATATCCATCCTATTACCTATACCTCCGTCATCGTCGTCGCCATTTCCTTACACAAGACCCACATCCCCACCTTCATTATAAACAAAAAAACACGTCTCCATTCTTTATTACATAAACCAACCAAAAAACAACAACATACACTAAACACGCCCACAAATATTAACAAGACACAACCCCCCACGCACTCCTCAACCAATCATAAGCCTAATAACATAAACAAAACACGCCTACGACTAAAAACAATACCATATTTGGGCAAAATGGTCTAGAAAATACATAAACATACTACTGCCCTCAATGTTTGAATTTATCTTTTGGAGCAAGTGCCAAATATGGTACTCAAATGACTATGGTATTTCACGCGAAGAGAGGCTGGCAGTCAACCTGTTAAAATACCATTTTGCCTTCAGTTCCCCTAGTGAATTTAATGTTCTTATGAATATCATTCAGTTGTTTTAAGAAATTTTGCAATTGCCTATCTGTACCTGTTAAGCAAACGAGAATGTCACCTACGTACAGATAATAATATAAGTATTTACTAAATAATTGTAATTTACTGTAGTATCCGCACCCAAACTTTAAATTTTCCTCCCGGGCTCCCATCTCGCGGAGAGAAGTCGAAGCTAAGTAAAATTTAAATAGAATACAAAAGCAATTGTGCCCGGTCACCACATCGCGGTGTTCCAGCGTTTCTTTCGGTTTTCCCCTTTTACGTGTGATTCAAAAGTATAAAAGTGTGGGAAAAGAAGAAAGAAAAACAGTAGTTCAGTGACATTAAAAGTAAAAACTTCTAAAAGCTTCTAGTTGCAATCATTCATTGTTATAATATTGTGCAATAATAATTTGTTTTGTGTGTTCTTGATTTTACAACAATCAACAGGTAATGAAAATCTTTATTTGTCTATTTGATTTTATACTTTTAATTTTAAAATGTAATTTATTATTTTAAAAAACAAAAAGAAATAATTCATTTTGATTTTATTTGTTCTGGTGAAATTTTTTTTTTATCAAATCAATTTTATAATTCTTTTTATATTTTTTTTTTAAATGGTTTTTTTTATAATTGTTTTTATTTTAAACAAATGTGAATTAATTTCTGAAAGAATCATTTTGTTGTATTGGAAGTGTTTTCAGGTGCGTTAATTAACATTGTGCAATTTCATGCAAAACTAAACAACATTATACTATTACGTTATACCATAAACAACATTGTGCAATCTCAGGCAACCCTAAACAACATTGTGCAATTGGCATATTTTCTTTTGTATTGAACACATTTTATATTTCAACCAATTTTTGAAAGAGATTTTTATGTATGTACTAATATTTTCTCCCGTGGTGATTTTGGGAGTATTTACGCTACATGTACTTTACAAACACATATTTATTTTTTTATTTTCAACGTTATCTGGATTGCATCCATACCAGGACTCCAGACTTATAAACTAACTAACAAAATATGTACTGTTTAAAATGTTCTTTTGTTTGAGAGGGTTGAATTACAATTTGTGGTGCTTTTGCGTATAAATTGTTTCCGAATCTCTTCTTTTGCAAGATTATTTTGAAATACTATTATTATTTTATTTTATTTGTCTGTTTTGTGGTTGTTTATTTTGTGCAATATTATTTGAAATGGTTTATTATTTTGCCATCACATATTTTACACATGTTTTTAATTTGCATTTGTTTAATGTTTTACTTGTTTTTGACTTTCGTATTTGAGCCATGATTTTTATTTGAATTATTTTTAACATTTACTATTTATATGAATTATTTCTTTTTGTCGTTTCCATTTATTTGAATTGTTTGCATTTACCTACATTTGTTTGACTTGTTTTTCCTATGATTTAAAATTTTATTTGATTTTTGTGTATCATGTGAATTTTATTACTTGCATTTTTGCTTTTCATTTTGAGGAGCAATGATCGTGGTTTTCTCTGCCATCGCTCTTTTTCCACGTGAGCTTCAGGCTGAGCCTGGCACTCAAATTTTTGGTTGACATTTTGTTTGCTGCTCATTTTGTTTTATTCATGCACTCACTGAAACATATTTTCAATTTTACATTTATTTAAGTGTTTACTCAAAGGTGAGTCCAACACAAAACTTTCTCAATTACACATTTTTAAATAAACTTAGGGTTTTTCAAACAAACATTGCCTTTTTATTTTAAAGCCTTGTTCCTAAATAATTAAACCTGTGCCTTGGTAGAGCGTTCCATTTTTGGAAAACGAATTTCTTTATCACAACGTAGGTATTTTTATGACGATCAAGTTTGAATGGGTAAGTTACACTACAGATTTTGGTGCCGTGACCAGGATCATATACCTTTGGTCAGGTCATTTTTTTTTTTTTTTTTGGAACAATGCAACATATTTTTTTTTTTAATCTTTATTGTGTCCCTTACATCAATGTACAACGTACTGCTGTCAATTTCAATCAACAGCTATTACCACAATGAGTGAAGATAAGAGTCCAGGGGCGTCTGCTTCGGCCGACTCAGGTGTTCCGCCTCCTTCCACGACCCAGGTCCCCGAGACGCTCACTCTACAGAACCTTTTTAGATTAGTACAGGCCCAGAATACTACATTGACTTCTTTCATACAGCAGCAGCAGCAAATCAATGCAGCCCTTCTTCAAGCCTCTACAATAAATTCAGACATTACCTTTGTACCCCCTCACCAGAGTACAATTAAACCAGACGTACCTCGTGCACCAGTGCAAAAGGACACAAACCCTGCGGCGCGGCTATCGTTGCATGCTGACGAGGATGTTACGAGTAGTTATTGTTGAGGGGTTCTGCAGCAAGTACTGTTATTTCTATTGCTGTTTCTGTCTAGCGTTAGTTTGCCTTATAAATCTCTTCTTCTCGCACCTATTGGCGAAAAGTTGTATGCTACTGCTAGCAAGAACCGTTATCCTTTCCATGTCTTGTACGTCGACATACATACATACACACACATAGGTAGAGTAGTAGTAGTAGTAGCAGTAGCAAGGAATGAAGGAACGAAGGAGGGAAGGAGGGAGTGTTTTTTTCAGTGGTTGGAATACGTGAAGTTCGTTGGTCTCATGCTGTTTCTTTCTAACGTTAGCCTGTAGAGCGCAAAAGGTGTATGATGGTTGTTGTCGGACCACGTGGGCCACTGTCTGAAAACGACATGATGACAACGACCGACGACGAGGAAGACGAGGACGAGGACGAGACGATGACGACGACGACGACATAGCAAGGAACAGGTAACTAACTACCTCATTAAGTAGACGTACATATGTAGATAGGTAGGTAGTTATTTTGCCGACATGTGTTAATTGTTTTTCCGGTTCGGCCACCGCTACCGCCGTGCATGGAATTATGCAAACAATAAATAAGTATTTTTCTAACCATGGGCCGCACACGCTGTCCGTGCTAAACAAGTGCGTGCATGAGATTAGGTAATTGGTTCGTTATGAATACCACTGTTAAATTACAACATTATTAGATGGAATCAATTGTTGTGAGATTTATTCATTCAGCTCAAATTCTTTTCTTTTCCAAGAAGGTATTTAAATAGTAATAACAATGCTAATGATTTATTAAAATATGTAAGTACACGAATGGAATTATGTTTATTGTTCTCCATATTATAGACTTTCTAATGGTAAAAGAAAATTGAAAATCTGACTTGTGATTTAAAATAGAAGTCCACACAAACAAACAAATGTTATTTCATACAGTAATTCTTACAATAAATCTAGACATTAAAAACGATTTCTGTAT